>CM027586.2:5550159-6135159 GCA_015852605.2 Populus deltoides
GATCCTTTGTGATTATGTCTTTTTTCTTGTTATGCTGTTTGCCATTTATGCTGCCTAAGAATTGATGTTTTTTTCTGACAACCTTTTCTTATGATCCATTATGTGTTAATCTCTATTGCATTCAGGGGGGGGCTTTGTCTACACTTGTGGGCCATACTCAATGTGTATCCTCGGTCTATTGGCCAGAACCCAATACAATTTATTCTGCATCCTGGGATCATTCTGTTAGAAGATGGGATGTTGAGATGGGCAAAGATTTGTCGAACATAGTATGTGATAGTCTTACATTACCTTTGTCTCTCCTCTTCTCTCTCACCTGCTTGGTGAATGCATGTTAATGAGATATATTGAAGTTTAGTTGATTACTTGTTCTACTTTTGCAGTTCTGTGGGAAAGCCCTCCACTGCTTGCATGTTGGAGGTGAAGGTTCTGCCCTTATTGCTGCTTGTGGCTCTGACCCTATCCTTAGGGTATGGGATCCACGAAAACCAGGTATGTTAACTGAGATAAGTACTCTTCCCCACATCCTAACCCCTGTGTCTGCGATATTTACATTTTACTATTCTTGTAGGAACTTCTGCTCCTATTTATCAGTTCTCTTCACATAATTCTTGGATTTCGGCATGCAAGTGGCATTCTGAATCGTTGTTTCATCTGCTTTCTGCATCTTATGATGGGAAACTCATGTTGTGGGATCTAAGAACTGCGGTATTGTATTCTGTTCACTTCTAAAATTTATGATCAACCTTTTTCTGAACCTGAAAACTATATAAAAGAATGATTCATGTATACTGATCAGCATCATCTTTTAATCATCATGACTTGAATAACATAAATCTGTCAACTATATGAAGTGTTGAATAGTGTATTTTTCTGATGCAGTGGCCTCTGGCTATTATTGATTCACATGAGGACAAGGTATGCACCATCGATTCCATCCATTTATGTCTTACCCATTGAAACACATTCAGAAAATTTCATTTATATGTGGTGATGTGCTGCGTTTCAGGTGTTATGTGCTGACTGGTGGAAAGGTGATAGTGTGATCAGTGGTGGGGTGGACTCGAAGCTCCGCATATCCTCTGGAGTTTCTGTGCTATGAAGTAGGAGTTATAATTATTGTTTATTCATTTATCATTTTATTATGAACTCCAGTCCAAATTTCTACTCCCACCCAACCCACCTTTAGAATCTTATGCTGTCTCCCCTCTCTCTGCATTCTCTGCTATCGGTGTGTGACAGTTAGTTCATTTCTTTGTGTTGTCCTCAATTTCTCTGTGACCGTTTGTTTTTTTGAGTGACTAGACGTGGTTGTGCCACTAAAAGCTTGAGAATATTTCTTTTCTTAGAGGATAGTGCTACTGTATTTTCAATTCTTTCTTTTTTTCTTTTTTGGTATGCTTGCAAGAAATCAATCTGAATCTTTCACACAAAGGTTACCGAGTCTTTGGCTTAATGGCATGATGCATGTCCCCTTTCCTCACAAGAGGTTTTGAGTTTGAATCTCTCCTTTTTAACCCATCTAATTGCAGGTTTGATCCCGACCAATCAAGTTCTATGTTTTACTTATCCTTCTACCATTCAGTCCATGTTAGTGTATCTGTTATCTGTTGCACATAAATAACCAGTAGTTAGCTTCACTTGTTGAATTCTGGGAGTATGTGTATTTATGTCTTTTGAAACTTCTGTACGCAGCATTGGATGACCAAAAAATCATCATCATTTATAGGAATGGATCATACTCTGTCTGTTTAATCACTAGTCATGCGTCTTTTTTCAGCAGAAGAGAGTTCGAATTGGTGTCATCACGAAGATGGAAGTCATAAGAGGATGGATTATTCAATGAGAAACATTCTCATCTCAGTGCTCGGTAACCAATTCTTTAGGTGGCAGTGTGATAGGGCATATCGGATTTGTTCTCAAGTGAGGGAGCAGATTGAAGGCTATCTTTCTGCTTAATGTCAATTTCATTCAATCCCCAGTAAGAGTGTGCATAAGGGAGTCTTATGTCCTCTACAATGGGATTCTGTTGTAATGGGATTTTATAAGATTTTGTTCATTGGATACTTATGCAGGATTAAATTTTGATTCTCCGTTTTGATCCCAGTAAGAGTGTGTTATATGAATGAGCTCCATTTAGGGATTTTTCATTTTGGCCATGAATGAAAAGCCGAAGAGGAAGTATTTTCATCATCAGATAAAGGGTGCAAAGAGATGACAATGAAGCCGTTTGTTTGCGTGGTTGCTTCTGTTTGAAGCAACCATAGCAAACATAATGTTTGGTTCCACTAAAAACACAGTTTAATGTTAGTGGGTCCCATGCAATGTCATGTTTTGGACGTGAATTTTGTAAAGCAGCTCATAGCTGCTTTGCAAAATTCTGTGTTTACATGCATAGTGCAATTCATTTGCACTGTGCACGCAAACAGTGCAATTCACTTGCACTGTTCACGTGAATTTTTTTTTTTCCAGTGTGTTTAGTTTTTGTATTTTTTTTTAAAAAACTAGTTTAGAATGAATTAAATTTACTCGCATTTTCATGTAAATAATATTTTTTTTCCTGAAAAACTAGTGTAGAGTGAATTAAATTCACTCGCACTGTAATATCAAATCAATTTTATTCCTGATAATATTTTATCTAATTTTATTGCATGCTCAAAAAATAATAGAAACTGTAATTCTTGTCGAATGAATTTTGTACATAATGAAATTATAGATGATTTAATGACATAATAAAAATATTTTATATAAAGTATTATTTATTTCATGAAGTAATAGCAATAGTTAAATCTACAACATTTAAATTAAAAACTATCAATTTTAATATATATATTTTAAAATTATTTTATAACTTTAATTTTAAAAGTATTTTTAACCAAACACATTAAATTACTTTTTATTCAACCTTAATTTCAATTACAGTTTTAACCAAACATCTATTTTTTTAAATTAATCTTAATTAAAAATAATTTTTATAAAACAATTTTTTTCAAATCACAACAGCTAACACAATACCGTAGAAACTACTACAACGTTTTCCTTCAACTTTACAAGAGCTGCCTGCTTTCTTTTTGGCAGCAAAGAGTGATTTGATTTCTAAAGTAGTTTCGCTTTAACCTGTAGACCAACGTGAGATCCCGTGTCTCAGACCTTTAAATATTTTAGCCATAGTTACATATTTACCCTCGATTATTTTCCTCCAAGACAAGCTCAACCTGGGTTCCAAAGAAGTGGGAAAAAAAAAAGGAAAAAGGAAAGGGTTTGTGTATATTATTTTAATTAGCTTAACAAAAATCTCATAATTACTCTGATTATCTTTGACTATTTATAAATTTGAAATATATCTTTTTATTCTTCTCAAGAATTAAAAAAAAAAGAAAAGAGATGGATCTTCTTACAACGAGAATGGAAACATGGCATAACCTCCACCATTGCATTTTCAAAATATTATTGCAACTTATAATTATAAAATGATTAAGTTATTTGCTTTTTAAAAGTTTTATTTATTAAAATGATTTTTTTTATTTTTTAAAACTAGTATATTATATCAAAATTATAAAAAAAACAATGAAAAAAATAATTTTTAATATTTTTCCAAGCAAAAAAAAACTCTTGAAATATATACAAAAACCGATCATAATTATGCATTAAAACCGGTCCATAATACTCTTGCTACTAAATAAAATAAGAATAAGGGTAGACTGTTGTGTCGGGGAAAACAGGAAAAATAGCAGGGACACGTATATCTTGAAAATAATAGAAAAAGGCAGGGTCAGCTTCTAAAAAACCTTTTTCCATTAATGTGATGACAGCAAATCCCAAAGCTTTCTTTCTCTCCCTCTCATTGGGAAGCTAAAAAGAGAAAGGCCTCACCTTACTTCTCCTAAAACTTTTCTGTACTTTGCGTCTCTCAGACTCACTGTACCATCATTATTATGAAGAAAGTCTCAATCTTTTCCACTTAGCTTATGTATGCTTCATTAAGGTCAGCAAGCAACATTTTCCCTCATATTTCCCAACTTAGCTTCAAATCATCTGCTATTTATTATTTCCTGTCTCATCCCATGAATCAAATTTATTTTAGTAGTCCCAGTTTTTATTGATTTTGAATCCATTCTTGTTTCTGTGAATGAACGACAACCAACCATAACCATTATAGTACTCCATCTTGTTTACGTTTTTACAGGAAGGAAGGAGGGAAGAAGGAAAGAGAGAAGAGGGTATTTATATTATTTATAAATGGGAACCATTTTGATGCCCGGGGCCACATTGGGGATCCTCCAACAGAAAAACATTAATTTTGTTTCAAGTTTGTGTCTTGTTCACCACCATTCTCTCATCTTTCCTCCTGCGCGAACAAGGAAAAGGTTTTTTTTTTTAATTATTGTTTGATGTTCCTTTTGTCTTCTAATTGTTTAAGTTTGAGGTTGTCCATCTCAAGTCTTGATGGTTTTTAATTTGGGTTTCTTGCAGGAGACTGTTGAGTAATGGCAACTGGAATCGGAAGTCGAGAACCGTTGTTTTTTCAACTGCGGTAAGCATGCATGCATCCATTGATTTGTTTTATATGTTTTTGCTGTTTTGATGTGTGTACAAGATAGTATTTCTTTTATGTGGAGAGTGGTTGTAGATACATGATGGGTCTGTGTATTTGGTTGAGAGAATTTAAGTGGGACATTGGAATTGTTATGAAATGCGTTTGGAGTTGATGGGCTCATTTGCTGAAGAAAATTGACAAAATTGGCTTGTGCAAGTATTCAATTGTTTTTTTAGTATGAAGTCTTTGCTATTATTATATTATTGAATGATTTGATGTGAAAGTGGAGAGGGTGTGTTCTGAGGGATAGAAAAGAGACTCATAGTGGTTGGTTGCTATGTCTGTGGCAGGATGATTCCAATGACAGCTCCGCTGATATGGTTGTTGATGATGATGGTTTTATGTTACGAGGAACTGAGGACTTGGTGGTAGAAGAAAACGAATTAGTTGCAACTAAGAAAGCTCTTTCTGAGGCTCGGGCCAGACAGGAAGCCATTGAAAAAGAAAGGGATCAGTTGCTTGAAGAGTTGGCTCAGTCCCAGGCTAAACAACAAGAGCATGTTGCTACCATATTGCGTGACAAGGAAGTTGCTATTACAGAACTTGAGGCTGCCAAATCTCTGTTCCACAATAAGCTTCAGGAGTCGGTGGAAGAGAAGTTCACCTTAGAATCTAAACTGGTTTTAGCAAAACAAGATGCTGTTGAACTTGCTGTACAGGTTGAAAAGTTGGCGGAGATTGCTTTCCAGCAGGCAACATCTCATATACTTGAAGATGCCCAACGGAGAGTGTCAGCTGCTGAAACTTCTGCTGCCGAAGCTGCCTTTCATATTGAAGAACAAGTTAGAATTGCAACTGAAGGCACCATATTGTCAATTGTCGAACAGTCAAAAGATGCTATAGAGAAGGCCCTGGATGTGGCAGAAAAAGCTGGTGACTATGCTACAAGAGCTGTGGCAGTCTTTACTGATGGTATTAATCCTGTTGATGAGATTGCATCTGTTCAATCAGAAAATATTAAGTTACAAGGAATTGTAAATGATCTGGAATCTCAACTATTGATCACAAGAAATGAGATAGCTAAGTTGAAGGTGGAGTTAGAACAGGTCAATGCACAAGCAAAAGCATCTGAACTCCGTGCCGAAGATGCTGAGAAAGCTCTGCTTGAATTTCAGGAGTCAAACAGGGAAATGACTATCCAGCGGGAAGAGGAAATCAACTCTTTGCTGGAGAAAATGAAGAAAGATGCTGCTGAAAAAAAGAAGGCTGCATCCAAGGCATTTAAGGCTGAGTTGGAAAGCATCAAGGCTGCTATCAAAGCTGCCAAAGAAACAGCACATTCGAGAAATGAGGCATACATGAGAAGATGTGAAGCATTGCAGAGATCATTGAGGGCCTCTGAAGCTGCTTCAAAGATGTGGAAACACAGAGCAGAAATTGCAGAGTCACTATTATTAAAGGAGGAAGAGGATGAAGATGCCATCTATATAGTCAATGGTGGGCGTATAGACCTTTTGACAGATGACGATTCACAGAAATGGAAACTGTTGAGTGATGGTCCTCGTAGAGAGACACCTCATTGGATGGCAAGGAGGATAAGAAGCATCCGTCCTAAGTTTCCACCAAGAAAGATTGATGTGTCTGAAGCATTGACATCAAATTTTAGACCACTGGACTTGCCCAAACCTGATGAAGTGTGGTCAATTGCTCAAGAAAAGCTTAAGGAAAGGGATACACTTATTGAACATGTAATTGAGAAAGAAACAATAGAGAAGAAGCGAAAGGCTCTAGAACGTGCTCTTCAACGGAAGACCATACAATGGCAGAAGACCCCCGAGGAAACAAAATTAGGTAAGTTCAATTTTTCCATCAGTGCCTCATTTGATATTATTTAAATAGCATAATTCAACAACGAGGTCTGCATCTGACTTATTGAAAGCAATGCCTTAATGCAGAGCCAGGAACTGGAACAGGACGGGAGATTGTGGTTAGTACTGTCTACATATTAAATTTGAAAACTGATGAATGCATTAATTCTCTCGTCCTCCTCTCAGCTCGTAGTGTTTTATATATGTGGTGCTTTTCTCAGGGGAAATGGACTCCAAACCTGAACCATTTTAGTGTGTGTTTGGTATTGTGGTAGCTGTTGTGGTTGTGGTTTGAAAAAAGTTATTTTATAAAAAGTACTTTTAGTTGAGGTTGGTTTGGAAAAATATATGTTTGGTTAAAACTGTGGTTGAAATTGAGGTTGAACAAAAAGTAGTTTAATGTGTTTGGTTAAAGAATACTTTTCAAATTGAGGTTATAAAATAATTAAAAAAGACATATATTAATATTGATGGTTTTTAATTGAAATATTATCGATTTAACTACTGCTATTACATCATGAAATAAAAAATATTTTATATAAAGTATTTTTTATTGTTGCATTAAACTATGTGCAATTTCATCACGTATGAAATCTATCCAACAAGGATTACAATTTTCATGGTTTTCTAAGTGTGTAACAATATTAGGTAAAATATCATTAGGAAAAAAATTGGGATTGCGATTAAATTCTGCGAATGCTACGTCGTCATATGATCTCCTTCAAATGTAATTATGTAGTGCCATTGAATCATGTTAAACATTAGTTTTTTAAATAAAATACAATATCTGAGAAATTTTTTCGGATTTTTTTTTTATCCGGCCTGGCCCATTAACATCGGAGCTGCTCTCCACTGTTCGTGTATCAGAACAATGTAGACATGGAGAAGTGCAAAAAAAAGAAGAAGGAGAAGGGCAAGGGGAAGAGGCGGCGGCCCTGGGCGGTGGTGAGGGAGCTGTTCTCCACTCTGTTCTTCAACGTGAACATGGAGTCTCCACTGTTCACATAGCAGAACAGTGGAAACATGGAAGTGCAGAAGGGGAAGGGGAAGGGGAAGGGGAAGAGCTGGTTAACTTCCTTTTCCTCTGCTTTTGCTATTCTGCAAGGCACGCGTCTGGTTACTATGTTGTAACACAGTTTGCAACAAAAGTAGCCCCAAGCTGCTTCGAAGCACCCTGCGTTGCAAACACAATAAACAATGGGACCCATGAACAGTAAATCCTGTTTTTTTCTTTACCAAACATGCAGAAGCTGCGTTTTGCTTGAAACGCAAACGCGTGCCTCGTAAACAAACGGACCCTTAGTTAAGCCAGGCTTGCCATGAGACCACTCACATGAATGGGATGGGACCGACCAAATTGAGATTGTGGGGAATACATCACTTGGTGAATGTGGACTATTGGTGAGCCAGGCTCACCTAATAATTTATTGGTCAGGCATTAGGTGGAGGTGCCTTGTCCACCTCTGTCTACATGCCCACTTCTTGAAAGATTAGAGCTCTACAACCTTCTTGACATTTTGCAATTCATACTAGTAGTTCAAGCTTCACTGTTCTAAATACATAAGTTGTTTGCATCTTAAAAACTGTTATGAACTTAAAGCATCCAGTGCCCACTTAATGGCTGAAACTTATGGTTCTTAAATCATTTGAGGCTGTTGTCATCCCCACTTAAATCTTGTTGCTGATATTGTCATAAGCCTTGTTTTTCCATTTTCAATTGCTTTGGCTTCTGGATTGTCAGGATTTCTTCCATCCTTGTATTCTGCATATATATAGCTTTTCCTTTTAAATACAATCAATTATACTACATTATGCTCACCACAGAGCATTCACTTTAACTTGATATGTATTAATTGATAATTTGTGAAGAATAGATGAATTTATTGACAAGTGGATGAAAAGAATTGTGTGCTGGAATTTAGAAGTAAAAGTGATGAGGGGAACAATATTTAATCGATCATTTGTTTTCTTCTTTCTTTGTTTCTAGCAAGAGGCTGGTAATGTTTCCCCTTTCAGCATATTTTAGTGTTCACTGGTTATGCCTACGCGAGCCATAAAAATGGTGGCAAGCTGACGTGATCTGCTCCAAGAAGCGTCATTTTCCAGGAAAATGATCTTGCTTGTCTTTGAGAGGGTCGCTCACTGAAGTGATCAAGTTAGGGATTTTGAGGGCATGTTTGTCTTGGCTTTTAAATGAAACCTAGTTCTAGGTTTTTGTCTGGAGTTCATTTGAGATTTTTGAATTCAAGGATTGTTTAGTTTATTTTCCTGCTGCTTCCTATATGCCTGTTGCATCCAGGTATTGTAAACACATTTGTCTTGATGATTCTTAATTTACCACTTTTGAAGTTTCAAGGTTTCAATTGGGAAAGTTGGAGAAAGCAGTGGTACCTGGATTTAGCTCCTAAAGCTGCTGATTTATCTCGATGCGGAGTAACAGCAGTTTGGCTCCCTCCTCCAACAGAATCTGTTGCTCCTCAAGGTTTAGCTCTCTGTTTTTCTTTCCTTTGTTTGCGTCATTGCCTTCTTATCAATGCGCACACACTTTTCCTGAGAAAATGAGGTAGTCATGAACATGCCTTTTCATATAAAATTACCATACATCATTTTCATCCTGTATATGTAATAATAAATGCTGTGTGCATTTGAGAAATGGGCATTTTTGTGCCTAGGAATAAGGATATAGTCTTGGAGTCCCAAGCAATGCCAACTCTATGTTAAGATTTTTGTTCATTATGCTCTGTTTTATGGACTTGCGTTCTGTAATTGCTCACTAATATGCAGGTTATATGCCTTCTGATCTCTACAACTTGAACTCAGCATATGGTTCCATGGAAGAACTGAAACACTGCGTAGAGGAAATGCATTCTCAAGATCTTCTGGTATGTTTTGGTTGTATTACAGGATAATAACTAGACCTTTCTGAGGAAAATTAGACCTTGACCTCGCATCTCAATTTTTGTTGTATTTTTCATGGTATTGATTTGTGAATTACATGGAATGCCTTCTATATTACATTTGCCTGAATCAGAAACTTAATTTATTCTTAGAAAAAAAGTTGTCAGTTAGAAAATGAACGAGTGCATGGTAATTCATTTGGTGGGACCAGCAGCGTGAAATGTATATGTTTTAAGAATTTATGATGAGACATTTGTTTCCTTTGACTTTGGAAAACATAATGCTTTTTGTCAAGGGGGAAAACCACTTAAATGGTTTCTATAAAAGTTAATAAAAAATATCACTTTTTGTTTGGTTAGTTGGCTATAAGGATTAAACTTATTCCCTCTTTGTGCTGACAATGGTTTAAATTCCTTGCGTGTCTTCTGCAATTAGTGTGTGCATTTATAAGTATCATTACTTGCTGCTAGATTTGTTCTTAAAAATGCTTATTAATTACGGTAGAAATCTTTATGATGGTTTTTTCGCCAAAGATTAAGTGTTATCTGCATATTGTAAATAAGGCCATGTTTATTTGCTGGGAAGTAGTTTCTATGGAAAGTGAATTATTTTCTGATGTTTAATAGTGTCACGGAAAATGGATTGGAAAATATTTTTTAATGTTTGGTTATGTCATGGAAAATTAGCTGAAAAATAACTTGTTAATATCTTTTTTCAAGTTTATTGAAAGAATGGAAACCAAATCTAACAAATAAAAAGGTTGAAGGAGAATGAAATTGAAAAAAAAAATCTAATTTCATAAATTATTTCAAATAAAATAATTAACAATCAAAATAATATAGACTAAATCTGATAGATAAAAAAGTTAAAAGATGATGAAATTAAAAAAAAATACAATTACATAAATTATTTCAAATAAAATAAATACAAAAAAAATGGGAAACAAATCTAATAGATAAAAGATTTCAATTAAGAAAAGGAATAGAGAAAATTGATATAAAAATCAAATTCTAAAGAACAAAACTGGAAAAAAAAAAGATTCAAAACAAAATATATAGCAATTAAAAGATTAAGGACCGAATTTGATATAATCAATAAATAATAAGATATTTTTGAATTTTTCACAACTTCTAGAAAATGTTTTCTGCTCAAAATAAAATGAAAATATTTTTTTGAAAACCAAATCTTTGACTGAAAAGTGTTTTTTGTTGACCAATATTTTTAATGGTAAACAAACACAAGAAAGTTTGGAAAGTATTTTTCAGGAAACCACTTTCCATGAAATAAATCATCTATATTGTCATGACAAGCCTTATGATATTAATTTCCTTGCTATGTGTTTTTCGGGTTGTTATTCATACTTTGCATATGGTATTGATTGGATTGATATTATAGGCCTTGGGAGATGTTGTACTCAATCATCGATGTGCGCAGAAACAGGTAAACCTCTTTGTTTATAGTATTATTGCTATTTTTTTTTAATGTTTCTTTTGATTTTCAAACTTCATCTATATTGTCATGACAGTTCAACAACATTTTAAACATTTGTTCCCTCTTTTGGCACAGCAAACCTCATCAGATCATGTGTTTTGCCAAATGCTTAATATAGTCATCCAAACTTAAGCGGTTTTGTGTCTCTTTTGCTTTCACTGAGCTAATTAAGACGCCTGGGGTAGGCAACTATAGTTCTTCTGTTTTCCTTAATTTTTGATAAAAGAAGAAAATCAAAGTAATTGAAGTACAAAAGGAATAAGCATCCTCTAATTGATTGCAAAAAAATATCTACGTAAAGGGCTGTTCATTCTCGTTGAATATTGGCTGAAGCAACTGTAATGAAACCTCTTAGAGCTGAACACCTTCAAGAAGCCATACAAGTCACCCTATCCCGAAGTACTTGATTATATATACTATGGTTATTGAGCATTAGGGTATTACTTTCCATCCATCCAAATATACCAAGAAATTGCAAGCATGAACATCTAAAAAGCGTTTTACCATCTTTCTTCATCTTGGAACCTGAAAACCATAAAACCTGCAAAGTATTTGGCAAACCACAGCTCATCCTTTGTCCCTTATATTATTGATTTTCTGCGACTTAAATTTTTGCAGGCCTTGTAAGGAAATGGTTTAGGTTTTCCATGTCTGGTTTACACCCATTATGCGAAAACTTAACTGCCTGGAAAAAATAATATCAGTATAATAACATTTCAAGCATCTCATAATGCTGATACTCTTCCTTATGTATAAGACCCATCTACTCTATGCCAACCTTGTTAAATACATGGAGTCTAGGGTTGAGAAACTTCTTTGAAGTTGCAATTCCTAATGAGTACATTGTGCCATCTCTTAGTAAATTAATCTTCTCTGCAATTTCAGAGTCCAAATGGTGTTTGGAACATTTATGGTGGAAAGCTTGCATGGGGTCCTGAAGCAATTGTGTGTGATGACCCAAATTTCCAGGGTAAAGGAAATCCTTCAAGTGGTACGCAGACTTCAACATTCTTCTTTGATGAATGAAAAGTACACGGTAGAATGATATCACAGCTGACCAATTTAACACCTTAAAATCTACATTCTATGCCCTTTAAAGATCATCAAATTCTACCTGTTTTCGAGCTATACCTGTGCCGCAGTCCTTAACTTGATCAGGAGCAATATAGTCCCGATGCTGTTAATAGAAGCTAGTCTTGAATTTTGGCAAATGATATATATAATGGAGACCACAAATACAAAAAGGACAAAAGAAATAGCCATCAAATTGCATATAGTCATGCACCTATGTCATCGTGTGTGTTCATGAAAATTTCATTTTAAAAATTATGGTTGCATTGCTCATGAACTCTTACTTGCACCTGTGCGCATCTTGTTATCATCATCTGCTATTCCATGTAATTTTTGCTCATGAAATATTTTATCCCAAAGGTTAAATTTATAGGTGGTTTGGACCCAAGGTTTTTTATTTTATTTTATTTTTTAATGGAACAAAGTACTAGTGCTAGTGCTACCACCAGATGACATTACAATTGTACTATTTGTTGAACTCGGTATAGGTGATGTCTTCCATGCTGCTCCAAACATTGACCATTCCCAGAACTTTGTGAGAAGAGATATAAAGGATTGGCTAAATTGGCTTCGAAATGATATTGGTTTTGATGGTTGGCGCCTTGACTTTGTAAGGTGAGTGCCCTTTTGACACCTTTTAATCCTCCTGTAATTTCAAAAATTTTCTCTAGTAAATTATTGGGACACTGAAATTTGTTTTTGAGTTTGCAGGGGCTTCTCTGGCACATATGTTAAAGAATATATTGAAGCTTCAAATCCTGCGTTCGCTATTGGAGAATACTGGGATAGTTTAGCTTATGAACATGGTAGCTTGTGTTACAATCAAGGTAATCTTTGATAACTATAGATCTAATATGTACTTTAGGGAAAACATATGGACGAGTTCATGTACTTCCAGAAAGACAGAACTAAGAATTTCCATTTTAATTATTTCAGTAGACTTCTAAGCTAACTTCTATACCTAGAAGTTTTTACTGCTGCTAATTTCCTTTGTTGATAAAGAAATTTACTACAACATGGAACTGACTTCATCAATCTTTATACCATCAATAGCTCTTAAGGAACATAATAGGTTCAATAATATTGACACAAAGTGGTTTTCTATCGATTCTGTTTTTGTTTTCTCATGAAATATTCTGTAAATTAATTTCCATTCGTATTAAATTTGGGAATCAAATTTTTTTTGTAGTCCTTAACTAGAGTTAAAAACCATAGTTTTGTGCCAACTAAATTTTGTTTAGAAAAGGTATGGAAAGATACAGGAGTTTGATTTACTTTGTGACCCAATTCATGGTTGGATTGGGTATTAATGGATCAAAACTAATAGTAATATTAAAAACTTGTGCTAGAAATCTTATGAAATACTTGACTATGTTCAGTGATAAACTAGTTAGGTGGCTAATGGATACTTTTCCTCCATTCAGCTATTCCATGGGTCAAAAGTTTTGAGTTGTCTTGCTATATCATATTTTCCATATCAACCCGGATCACCTTTCCCCTACTTCTTGCATCTTTTTCTAGCAATACTACACTCAATTATTATTCTGCATTGGTTCATCCATAGATCTACATTAGCAATGCTAAATTGTCTTAACCAACTCTCCTGCAATTATCCTCCATGCCACCTCTTATTTTGTAGGAATGCATTATTTATGTTCTTAAACTCTTTGTGCCGCAAGCACCATTGCATGTATGTAGTTTCATCTTAGCTTAGAAGTATCTTGTGTAATAATCCCAGCCTGCCTGTGTGCCTAGATGTTCATCGGCAGAGGATAGTCAATTGGATCAATGCCACAGGAGGTACTTCTTCAGCGTTTGATGTCACCACAAAGGTACTTTCTTAACTATGTCTGGAATATCTAGTCTTATGTATTCTATAACCTTCTGCATTGTATTATGTTAACCCAAAATCATCAGCTTTTCCCATATACATTGAGGTACTATAGTGAAATGGCTTTAATAGAATGTGAAAGCAGAATGAATGTGATTCGAAGGCCTATTAGATACAATTTAATAATCTTATGATGCAACATACGAGATAATATTGCTCTCCTTATTCAACAATAAACTCATGTATTTAATTTTTTTTTGTTTTTTTGATGTTTTGTAGGGAATACTGCACTCTGCTCTGCACAACCAATATTGGAGACTAATCGATCCCCAAGGAAAACCAACTGGAGTGATGGGATGGTGGCCCTCACGTGCTGTCACTTTTTTGGAGAACCATGACACAGGATCAACTCAGGTGCAACCTCTTTCTGATTCAAATTTTCCAATTGGCACATTGTTCTTGTAGGATAATTTAATAGCACTCATAAAGTCATCACTAGTTTGAGCCTTGCAAATATAATTTCCCTTTACTTCCCAGAAAAGAAAAGGGAGAATCTTGGCTTAATGGTATTGTATGTTGTACATTTGCTTCATTTCTATTTTACTTGGTGTTGGTAAATGATAAAATAATTTGGCAAACAAATATTTGATAAATAATGAAATTGTGTTCAAGGGACATGGTAATCTTGATGTTCAGGGTTTTTCCTAAAATCATTGGTATTCGTGTGTCATGACAACTATTTAAATTGCATGCTTGTGAAAGTGAACAAAGAATCAATTGGTTGGTAGCCCGAGTGCAAGGAGTCTTTAAGAATCTTGGGAAGTCTTGATTTGAAACCCCCCCCTCCTTGGATCTAAAAAAAAAAAACAATAGAAGTGAAAATAAAAATAAAAATAAAAATAAAAATAAAGAGAAAGAAAGATACAGGTGGGCTCTGTAAGTTATGGAAGAGGTCTATCTGCAATTTAATGTAAATGATTGATGATACATGCATATTCGTTGTATTTCAGTTTCATCCCTTTGGTTGATAGAGAGTTTCATGTTATTCCAAGTTGGAATATGGTGCCATCTGGTTTATGATTAATCCAAGTGATTTGGATTCGTTAACCAATGTTCTTTTCAACTGAATGAAATGATGTGGTGGTAGTGATCAAACATGCGGCAGCCTGCAGGTTTCAAGTCTTTCAGATAACTCTTTTCGCTAATGTCTGATTGAAAATTCTTATCTTATTTGAAGTTTGGTAATTTATTAAGTTTTGTACTTTATTTTAGTGCTTTCTGGTTTGATGTTCACACTGTGGCATTATTAGCATTTGTCTGCATCGTTAACTTGGTCTACTTCAAGTCCGTTTTGAACTACTAATGAAGTTTAGAGACCAGATAAATGAACTCCGTGCTTTTCTTTTTTGCCAGGGTCATTGGCCATTTCCTCGAGATAAGCTGACACAAGGATATGCATACATTTTAACCCATCCAGGAACGGTGAGTTCTATATCAATTGCCAAGTTGTTATGAAACATGTGTCCATGAAGGTTTTGGCCGTTCTCTTTTTAATGTTAGAATAAAATTTCTCCGCTTAATATTAGCACTGCAAAAATTTTGTTTTCTATATCATAAGTGAAGCAAAAAGAAGTTCGGTTATATTGTTGTTTCAACTATGGGTCGTGTTTTTATTTTACTTGCTGAACTCTGCTCCCACCTCCTCCAAACCAACCTCCTCAAAGCCAATAAAGGTGAAAAATGATTAACAGCATGTCTTTTCAGTTTTCTAATATGGACTTCTCCCCTTCATTTTTTTCAGCCCACGATATTTTATGATCACTTCTATGATTTTGGCTTCCGCGATGTCATCACTGAGCTTATTGAGGCTCGAAGACGAGCTGGGATCCATTGTCGGAGCTCTGTCAAGATATACCATGCGAACAATGAAGGTTATGTTGCACAAATAGGTGATACACTAGTGATGAAGCTTGGACATTTTGATTGGAACCCCTCAAAGGAAAATAATCTGGATGGAAGTTGGCAAAAATTTGTGGACAAAGGATCAGATTATCAATTGTGGTTGAGACAATAGTTTGACTCGACAGATGAAAGTAAGAATTTCCATGTTATACCTTCTAAACATTGCTGAAACATCAATCAATAATTGTTAGCTTCTTGCTAGAGGGATAATTGTATATGGCTCTAATAGACCGATTGACAATCTAAACTAAAATCTCATTTATACTTGCAATCCAAAAAAATAAGAGGTTCTCCTGAATGCAGAAAAACACAATTCTTGATATTCCTACAAGTTGTTATGAATCCAAGGTAATGCTGATTTGAACCTGATGTGTTTGCATTGTTCATCTTCCTTGGCTCTGAGATTTCTATCCTTTCATTGTTCTGTATTATTCAACCATGATATTTCCTGTGGATTGAGATTGGTTATATTCCTGTGTATGTGAATATTCTATCATGGTAGATATTTGTACCGTTGTATCGAATTGGCAATGTCCAGGTCATGATTCAGGAGACTTGAAACATTTTGCCAGCAAAGTCTTTCACGAAGGACTCAGTCAAACTTTCTACTTTGAATCATTTGCATTAATCTTGTCCATCTCTTTCAGTCCTTTTCAACTGCAGCTACAGTCAACTGTCCCCACCTAAAAGCCCAAGTATGTTGTGTCTTTCTCTCGCCCAATGGATACTTGACCCAATCCATTTTGTTTTTAAATCAATTTTACAAAAAAATAAATTCATTAAAAAAAAAAACCCTCTATCCATAAATCATAACATTATAAAATAAATAACAAATATACTAATAGGCATGAAGGATTCTCGTAGCCTCATTTAATCCTTCACATGAAAATTTGTTTGCCTTTAAATGAAGGATATTTTTGTCTTTATATTATATATTATGAATTTGTTTGAGAATATTTTGATCGATTTAATATATTTATTTATGAGCAATAAAATAACAAAAATATCTTCAAATGTAAAAGAGTAAAGGGTTTCAGGTAGGGGTTGCTATAATTTAACATTGAATTATTTAATAATTAAATTTCATGATTTTATTTAATTTTTTTTTATTGCGGTCACCTTGGTATTATAATCATGTTATAAATTTTGTGTCTTGATCGGGTAGGCTTGAATCAAGTTTTTTTTTTAATGTTTTTAAAATTTTATATTTTTTTAATTCTCATCTTTTAATATTTTATTTAGTAGAGTTTGAGCTTTAGATTTTTATTATGTTCTCATCTGATTTATTAAATATTGGTCTTTAAACTTTTTATGAGTTAACTTAATTAAACTGTTTTTTTTATTATTTAACATTTTAATATTGAGTTGTTTGATAATATAGATATGTTTAGGTTGAGTTTTTTTTATTTTTTTTTGTTGTTATTTTTTATTAATGTATTTTTTTTAATAATATTATTTAAATTACTAATTAAACCAATTAGTTAGATCTTAGATTCCTTTTTACGTTGAATTTTTTTCAAATCTAGTGATCTTTAAAGCTAGCAAGAAAATGAACCCATTAGTTATATTCACGTAACAATTATATATAAGCATATTTGTTACATATAAGCATATCTTTAACCATTAGATTTGCTTATTAAACAAATCTTGTATTATAATTTTTTATGGTCCTAACGAATATACATTATTTTATAATTCTTATAATTAACAGCCATTCACTTTTTTTGTTATATTTTGTCACATAATGATAAAACAAGATTATGTCAATTATATATATATATATAAACTCAATATATATCCTTATGCCATATATTCTAATCAATATTTGTGAAATACCTTTTTATTTTATTTTAATTACATATATTAAATCCAGTTCCTTGACGGCCAAGCCAGTTCCTCTAGAAATATAGACCCGCCCACCACTTTCCTTGACGGCCAAGCCAGTTCCTCTATAAATATAGACCCACCCTCCCCTCCTCTCTTCCATATCCATGTACTTTCGACCGAATCGCAGTGGCAGAAAATCCCTGAAATCTCAAGAATATTTAGAGGAGCAAATTCATGGCCAGAAATGGAGAGATCGATGACTATAGGGATTACTGTAAGGATTGCAAGGCAAACACTTATATTGTTCTTGATCACTGCACTGGGGACACAATCTGCAGCGACTGTGGATTAGTTCTTGAATCTTGCTACATCGATGAGATTGCAGAATGGCGAACCTTCAACGATGATAACAACGATAAAGATCCGAATCGTGTCGGTTATAACGTAAACCCTCTTTTAAGCCAAGGCAACCTAAAAACCTTAATCTCCAACAACAAGGGTGATCATGCAATTCCCAGGTGGCAGGACGGTGTATCAAACTCTGATAGGGTTCTCCTCCAAGGTTTTGACATTATTGAAATTATTGGTAATAGTTTAGGACTTGTGCGGCCCATCAAGGATAGGGCTAAAGAGATATTCAAGAAGATAGAAGAACAGAAAACTTGCGTTATGAGGAAGAGGGATTCAATCTGTGCGGCCTGTTTGTTCATATCTAGTAGAGAGAATAAGTTGCCGAGGACATTGAATGAAATAAGCAGTGTTGTTTATGGGGTGACCAAGAAGGAAATTAACAAAGCTGTACAGTCTATAAAGAGGCATGTAGAGTTGGAGGATATGGGGACCTTGAATCCTAGTACTGAACTTGTAAGGAGGTTTTGTTCAAATCTTGGAATGAAAAATCATGCTGTCAAGGCTGTGCACGAAGCTGTTGAGAAAATTCAAGATGTTGATATAAGGAGGAACCCTAAGTCCGTGTTGGCTGCCATTATTTACACAATCACTCAGCTTTCTGATGAGAAGAAACCTCTTCGAGGTCTGACTTCTCCTTAAATATTTTTTATTCATTATTATACCTATAATTTAATCCTTGCCTACTTCTTGTTCAGAAAACATAATTACATGATACAAGTAGTTTTCTTTGTATGCATAACCCTGATTTAATTTGATTATGAACCTAATATATAGCCCTGTTCTTGTTTTTTTTATTTAAGTGGGATATATATATATATATATATATATATATATATATATATATATATATATATATAAATTTGGTACATTAGACCAATTTCTGTTCTTAATATAATATATGAAATTTATTTTTTATTTCCTTTTTCTTTTTATGGGATCACCATAGTTTAATCAATGATCGATGCCGCCCCAATTTTGTAAGGGATATAGTGATTAAATGTTCCCCCGATTAGGCCAATAGGTTCATTTATTATGCAAGTTAATCATGTAGGAAAGTCCTGCTTGATCCTTGTTTAATTAATTACTTGTTAATCACACACGCAAGGGTTTGAAAGTGGTGGTATGGATTGCAGATATCTCATTGGCAGCTGATGTTGCAGAAGGGACCATCAAGAAGTCCTTCAAAGACATATCTCCTCATGTTTCCAGGCTAGTACCAAAATGGTATGCCAGAGAGGAGGATATCAGGAAAATCCGAATCCCTCGAAATTGTGGTGCCAAGCAACTCAATTAATATTGTCCTACAACTAACCTTGTACGTAACAAATATCTTAAGTTGTTCTTTGCTAGCTTAAGCTTTCCAAGTTGAGGCAAAAAGCTCCATGGGAGCTGTTAACAAGGTGCTGGCACAGACATAGTTTCTAGCCTTTCTTTGTAACTTGGAAAAAATTGACCCCAGAAATCACAGCAGTGTAAGGACGCAATGGGGATAGAGTTTTTAATTACAACATTACTGAGAACTTCTTAGAAGAATATAATTCAGTGGTGGTTTAACAATTGGAGGATATATTGTCTTCTTCAAATTATAATCCTTGTTTTAATTATCTTTTTCATTACAAAAAAGAGGCTCGAACAAAAAAACATTTAAAAGAAGAGGGACTTTATTGCTAGTTGAGCTCCATGCTCGTTGACAAAAAAAAAAAAGTTTAATTAAATACTTGATTGCTTCAAACAATTGTTCTGGAGGGAATTAGCATCCCATAAAATATCTCTACTTTAGAAGAAGCACAACTGAAGGAGTTAGAGATGAAAGAGCAAAAGGAGGCTAGTTCTCTTTAATTATTTGATTCAAAAGTTACTAGCTAATACAATTTTTCCAAGGATTACTGGAGCTTCAACAACAAAGCAAGTGGTAGATTGGAGCTGTAATGATAATCGGGACGATTTCTACGTTAGGCTAGGAATCATTCACACTTTCTGGTGTGGCCACATGCACATTAATTGGTAGTTGCAGGTTTAGATTATTGCACGTTGCCATGGACATAGATTTAGATTGGAGCTCACTTGGCACCATCAACTGGCACCAGACGAGGGCAACCTACTATGCCAGCGGATTAAAGCCACAGCTCCTAACGAGTTCAAGTACTGCAGCCCTGTTTTGAATATATAGGGTAACTTGTACAAAATTATTGTCTGTGCCTTGAGTCTGATACTGTAAAAACTGGTCCAAATTTTCTGTAGTTTAACCGTATTCTGTCCATGATGGACCGTGCAAAATGTATTTTGAACACTACAAAGTATATATCAATAAAAACTACTATTAGACTCCAAACACTACAAAGGGGAGTTAGAAAATATTAAAATGATATATTCTGAGACAGTAAAAAATTATCATAAAAGAATTAAAATAGTGATAAATCAAATGAGATCTTTAAGAGAAAATATTACTAAACAAATTAAGGGTTGTAGGTGTCATAACCCAATTCTGGATTATTCCTCAAAAATTTATTTTTTTCAAAATAAAAATAAAATAATAAAATAATAGCTGGCAACGTGGAGAAAACATGCTGGAAAATCAAGTTGCAATTTTTGAAGAAAATTCAAGGCTTAATTGTACCCTATTGTGTCAAAAAATGGAGAAAATAATGCAAATTTAAGGTCAAATTAAATGATTATTGGACGAATTTACATAAACATTAAGTCCAAGGACATAATTAAATTTTTAATAGGCCAATTTAATTTAATCATGGGTTAAATTAAATTTTAATTATGTTTAAGAATTAATTTGGGTCCAATTGAAGGATTTAATTAAGTGTAAGGACTTAACTATACTTTAAATGGGTCAAATTAATTTTATTTGGGGCTTAATTGGTAAAAAATTAAGTTTGGGAACCTAATTTGGGCTTAATTGAAAATATTGGAATTTTAAGAGACCAAATTTATTTTTTACCAAGTTAATTGATTGAAATCAGGGGCAAAATTGCAAGACAATTGAAGTTTTAGGGTCAATTAGGGATTAAATTGAAGAAATCCGAGACCAAGGACCATATCGCAATAGACGCGTAACTTCAGGGCTCCAATTGAAGTTCATCAGGGGTTTAATTGCAAAATTTTAGGGTCAATTAGAGGTTCAATTGAAAGCAATTTAAAGAGGTAGGACTGAAATGAACTTTGGCCAAAATCAGAACTTTGGTACTGTTCATTTTCTTCTTTAAATCTCTGAAATAACTGCTCAGGTTACCTACTTTGCACGTACATTTAATACACCTAACGTCAACCAAATTTAATCAAAAGTGCATGAAAATGATCCTCTACAATTCCTCTAAAGCTCCATGTCAATAGTTCAGTGTGAATGACAATTAATCGGCGCTTGCGTCGGTCTAAACATGCCAACCCAGGCAGCATTTTCTGCATATTTGACAGTGCACCATGCCTACTTTGAGCCAACAGATGAGATCCTTTCAAACAGAATGAAGGGCTGAAATTTTATCCCGGTGTATATAAGATTACCCTCTTCGATCGCCTATAAATAGAGGCTCCATTGGTGACCTGAGAGAGGAGAAAATCGGAGCCAAAGTCAGCCAAAAAACGAGCCATTTTCCTTTTTGCAATTTTCTCTTTTTCCTCTCCCTCCACCGTGGCCTTCAGCCACCACCACCCTCATCACCGGTCTTCCCACCATCAGCTCCACCACAGGAAGCCAACACAACCACCAAACGACCACCAAGAGCCACTGTCGGTTTCTCTCTCCTCTCTGCAGCCCCTCCTACGTGTTTTTTTTCTTCTTTTGCTTCCTCTGCCGCAGGCCACCATCTTTATCACAGCCTCAGCCACCGTTTCTACCACCAACCGGCCACCAAAAAGCCACTGTGACTCTCTCCCTCTTCTCCTTCCAGCGTCTCTCTCTCCTCTGCAACTTTTTCTTCTTCCTCTCATAGCAGACGCTAGCCTCCACCGCTGCAACCACTGGCAGCACACCGTCATCCTCGGGAGACCACCGCCACGCCAGGTTGTCTGTCCTCTCTCCCCTTCCCCTTCTTCTTCTTCTTCGCTGCCTCTGTTCACGCATGAACAGTGGACGTGAATTATAATTCATGTCTACTGTTCATGCAGTGGACTATACCTTTTTTTTCAAAAAAATTTTTAAAAAAATCATTTAAAAAAATTATGATTTTCTCGCATATTTTTCTATCAATTTAACATAATATCAGGTTGTATATTTACACAGTAAAATACAAATCCGGTATTAAAATACCCGGTTTTATCCAAAATATTTCAAAAAAAATTCAAAACATTTTCAAAAAAAAAATATTTCATTGCATACGGCCAAATCTTAAAAGTTTTCCAAGCATAATTTTCAAAAAAAAAACAAAAATTGCATCTTTTTCATGTTTAAAAACAAAATCCAAAAATGGATATCGTAACCAGTTTATGATTATCTATTAGAATTTGGCCAACATGTCAAAAATATTTTTTCATTTTTTTAAGGATCCAAATGTAGACTTTAGTATTTGTGAGATGTAAAATTACATGATAAAATACACCCTCAAGTATTAAAGATACAAGGTGTAAATAAATGCGATGCTAAAATTCAGACTTTAGAACGGTTAGGATTTAACCCGATAAGGTAGAGACTCTCTCATGGAGAGAAATTTGCCTTGAGCCTTAGAAAAGACCAACGAATAGAAACCCGACTTAAAAAAAACAATCAAACAACAATACAGCTTACCTTAGGTAGGGTGCACTGGGGGTGATGTGTCTTTCTCTTGCACAACTAGTCCCTTACCCAAACTCTCGCAGACCATAGGTTCCTAGTGACCATAATACTAGGTGGCGACTCCTAAACATTAATCATAATTTATGATTAAATCCAAAAAATCTTCCCAACACACAACACCTCACACAGGATCAGGCACGACAAGAGCCTCCGCCGTCACCAGACGACGTCGCGCCCCTCACGACAGTCGGAAAGATTTTAGTTAGTACAAGAAAATACAAACTTTATAGTTATTGCTGTAGAGTAATCAAAATATTTAGCAACCTTGTTAGTAGCTAAACTAATGGGATCTCTAGAAGCACATGGAAAAAAAAAACTAAATAGAGTGACAAAGGCCTGAGAAAAAGAAATTGATAAGATATAATATAATAACAAAAAAAGTGGAAGGTCTAGAATTAGATAACCTCAAGCCGAAGGTTTATCTGTAGTAAAGATGGGTCTGAACGCTTTAGTATATGGTCTCAATCTGACCATAAAATTTGAGTTCTTTTTGTGATACTGATAGTAAAATTGACCGAAGGCAGGGGCCAAATTGCGAAATCATGGGAAGGCAATCACGGCTGGCCATGGTATACAGTTCACCAGGTGTAGTAATTGAAGTAGAACGCTAAATATTGCAGAAGAGATTTCGTTGTCAATCTTCACACACACACACACAGAGCAAATGCAAAATGATAAATCATAGACAGTACTAAAAACAACCAGTCCATGAAGCTAACAGCCTGGCTGCTACGTAACTCAGCTTATGAACAAGAGCCGGGAGCTTTTAACTTGGCTCCTTAAATCATTCCAACAGGACCACTCGGAGAAAGCAACAGAGTTGGGATTCAGTGGGAAGCTTCTGGATCAGCTTACTTTTATCCATACCAAGTCACCTTCATCAAAAGCTGCTGGTTCCCGAAGCTTATCAGCTTACTTTTTATACCTCTCATTCTGCTTAGCAATTCTTCACGTAGCTTCTTGATTTGCTTAACTCTCTCTTATGCTTGCCCACTGAAGAAATGAGGAGTTGGATGGGAAGCCAAGTCTAGAGGACTGATAGGGTTATAGCCATAAACAACTTTAAAAGGACTATGCCTAGCTAGTAGTGTGACTAATAGATCGATTATAAGCAAATCATGCATGTGCCAAATGAAGATCCCATTGACGAATATTTCCTTTTACCAAACTTCTTGACAGATTATCTGTTGACAATCTCCGTTTGTCCATCTGTTTATGGGTGGGTGGTGAGAGGAACTGAATTGAAGTGTAGTTTTAAGTTTTTTGCAATGAGTAAGCCAAAAATGGCTCATGAATCTGGCATCCCTGTCTGAAGTAATAGACTTTGGCAGGCCATAAAGCTTCACAACTTCAAGAAAAGAAAGATCGGCTATATGTCAAGCATCTAACATCTTAGAACATGACTCGAAATGTGCCATACCGATCAATAACCATCATGATCGAATCTTTTCCCCTATGAGTTTTTGGTAACCCCACGTACCATTAAGTCCATGCTCATTCCATGGTGAATTAGGAACATGCAGTGGGGTCTATAACCCAATATTTTGAGCATGACTTTTGGCATTGTGACAGACTCGGCACCGTTTCACATGCCTATCTACATCGCGTATCTTAGGCCAATAAAACTTCTCTTGAACGAGTGCAAGGGCTTTATCCCTACCAAAGTAGTGTCCTCCAAGACGACCACCGTGTGCTTATTGAATGATGGCTTCTCTAAGAGAAGAATTTGGAATGCATAGACAATTATTTTTAAAAAGGTACCCATCTAACGACATGATTTGCTGGTTAGGACAACAAGATCGATCCTCTAGAGCTTTCTTCACACACTTTTCCAAACTAAAGATCATCTCTGTACAGTTTTTTTCACAACTTCAAACCTCAATGCCTTCACTTGCATGGAAATGAGCGAAGACCGCCTTCTACTTCAAGCATCAGCTACTTGATTTAGGATGCCAGCGGCCTTACGCCTGATAACAGAGGTGTAGGCTTGAAGAAACTCAACCCATCTAGCATGCCTAACACTCAACTCATGCTTCCCATTAATGTACTTTAAGCCTTATGATATGAAAATAAGATGAACTCCTTGAATATGAGATAATGCCTCCAATGAGACAAAGCTCAAACAATGGCATAAAATTCTCTGTCATAAGTAGAGTAGAGTAGCTCTTCCTTGAACCATTTAGCTTCTCACAAAAATATGCAAGTGGCTTTCCTTCTTGGAATATGACAGCTCCTACTCCAACATTAGACGAATCACAACTTACTTCAGATACTTCATCAAAGTCCGGTAAGGCAAGAACAAACACCTTTATCATCCTCTTCTTCTTAAGATCGAAACTTTGCTATGCAACTTTTGTCAATTTTTGTCTACTTAAAAGCTTCTCCTTTTAGATATTCAGTAATTAGAGAGATTATAGTGCTAAATCACTTGATGAATTTTCAATAGAATGAGGCAAGACCACGAAAAAATCGTATTTCTTGAATGGACTTCGGCACTGACCAGCTGGTAATAGCCTCCACCTTGCTTGGATCAACTTTAATGCCCTCTTTGGAGATAACAAAATATAATTGAATCTTTCACACTTTTAAGATTAATTTTTGAAAAAATAGTATCCCTGTGAAGTTGACCAACCATAAATCATGAAGTCAAGGGATGGGAGAAATTATATAATTGATAGTGATTTTATTTACTGCAGGACTATCATTGCATATGTGCCAAAGAACCATCTTTCTTTAGTACAAGTAATGCATGAACAAAAAAAGGGCTTGAACTTTCTCTTATCAGGCCTTTAGATAGAAGTTCATCTGCTTGCCTATGCAGTTCTTCATATACAGGAAGCTTTGTGTGGAATGGAAGCCCCAGGAACAAAATCGATGAAATGTTCTGGAAGAAGGCCTGGTGGAATATCATCACGTATAACATCTTGAAATTCTTGAAGTAAAGGCTGCAAAGTGGCTAAAATCTTTCGCACCATAATGATCGATTTCATTGGAAAATTATGTTAATGCCTCTCATGTATAATAAACATTGAATTATAGAAACAAAATAAATGTACTTGTTGAAGAATTATGTCAAAGAAAAGAAAGCAAATTGGGTTGCCTTCATGGATTCAGTGTTTTGTCCCTAAAGCGGATTTGCCCTAGTTTCATGGAATCTCAACAACACCATCTTTAAAGATCGCACTATCGATCAAGGCCTGCGAACTATTTTGAAAATATACTCAAAATTCTCTTCATAATAAGAACCTAAAGCTCTGTAATGGACTGTGGACTGAAAAAACAAAAATAGTAAGAGGAAGACCGTTATTGATTGTGGTACAGATTACTTTTATGCATGTTTGGAAACGCGGCTGCGGCTGTGTTTTTAAAATTTTAATTTTTTTTGTTAAAATTTAATATAATTTGTATATTTTGAATCGTTTTGATGAGATGATATCAAAAATAATTTTTAAAAAATAAAAAAACATCATTTACATACATTTTGGCATGAAAAGTTATTTGAAAAACATCCACAACCACACTGCCAAATACACTAGTATGATACTTCTCAACAATCGCCCTCTCTCTATTTATACAAGATTTTTAGGACAAGAAATAATGCATAGTTAATTTTGCTAATTACTATTATAAAACAAGAAATTTTTGTTGTTTTCAATTCTTAATTATCTATTACAAAACAAAATAAAATCTGAATTTCTTTGCTTTAAAACTAGACATTTTTCCTTTTAAGAAAAAACTATTTAGATTGTGGAGCTAATTGGTCAAACATGTTATCCATAGGCTGATTAAAAATAATTATTTTAGCCAAAAATTATTTTACATAAGCCCATTATCCTACTCTAAAGCGTAGGGGTGAGAAAAAAACCAAAAAATCGATTAAACCAAGAAAATCAAAAAAAATAACCGAAAAAACCGAACCATGAAAAAAAATTGATTGAAATTTTGAAAAAATTGACTGATTTGGTTAGGTTTCGGTTTTATAAGTCTGAAACCGAAAAAACCGAACCAAACCAAAACCAAAAAAAATCGGAAAAAAAATCGAGTCAAACCGGAAAAAAACTGAGCCAAAATCAAGCTAAACCAAAAAAATAAGCCAAACCGGAAAAAAACAAGCCAAAATCAAGTCAAACCGAAAAAACTAAGCCACACCAGTTTGAACCGGTTTTTATCCTAAAAAACCAAACCGAACTGAAACTGATCGGTTTGAACCAATTTCAATTTACTTATTTTTTTTTATAAAAATCGAACTAAACTAAAAATAATCAGCTGTAATTAAGCTCATGTTATGTTGAACGTGCGTTTATTTAAGCTCAAAACCTAGTTATTATAGGATCTTACTTTTCTAAAAATGTTTGTCTTGATTAAGGATCCAAATTCAACCTTTTATTGGAACGAGCACACACACACATATATATATATATATGTATGTCACAAGAAAATTTTTTAATCTTTTAACGTAGGATTTTGAAAAATTATTAATCAAGAATTTTTTAAATCAATTTTTTATTTGATTATAATTTGTTATAAATATGTTAACATTTTATGTTAAAAATATTTTTATTGATGAACGGCTTTTAACAAAAATCTTAATCCAAAATATAAGTGGAACGCACATGTCATTTGAATTTAAAAGTGTTCAGTAACCATGTTTGTTTTATATTAAAAAAAAAAAAACAATTCTAACAAGCTTAGATGTCTGTAGCCCAGCCTAATTTCAAGAACTGGCTAAAGGATTGGAGGGTACTATAGACTATTCTTGTAGGCAGGTGCTGAGGCCGGACATAACCATGGACAAGTGATGTCTCTTTTCTGGGATTTCAGATCAAGTTGGCTTAGGTGATTAGCAGGGGATGTAATTTAAAGAATTTTTTATTTAAAAATATATTAAAATAATATTTTTTTATTTTCAAAAAGATATTTTTAATATCAATATATTAAAACGATGTAAAAATACATAATAAATAAAAAATAAATAAATATTTTAAAACATATAATTTCAATCGTGTTCTCAAATATTATCGTAATTGGACATAGTGGATGGAAATCTACAATTAAAGAGGTGTTCAAAGGGGTACCTATCTTCTATGTTGTTACCTCCTTTTCCTTTTCCTCCTTTCTTTTTTTTTTTTTTTTAAGTATACATGGCAAATCACCGTGCAATAAAAAAAAAATCTATTCAAGTTGAATTTAAAAGTTTTCAAAAAAATTATCAATTGGGATTCTCAGTCAAAATTCTTCACAAAAACAACAGAACAGTGTTGTTTTTTGTGCATAAGCATACAATTCGAATGGAATCCATTAATGGAAATGAACAAGGGGCTTGAAGACTTCAAGAAGAAGAATAAATTACAGCCTCCGACCAACAAAATCACATGCATTCAATATATATATATATAGGGGAGTAGTCCCTTTAATGTTTTGTACACTCACTTTAGTCCTTATGTTTTTTACTTTTACATATACCTTCAAATAACTACATGTATGTCCTGCCAAGTACCATCATAATAATGAAATCCACATTTCATGGATCGAAGAAGAGGGTATTTGTTATTATTTTTATTTTTATTTTTATTTTTATTTTTAAATATTTTTTAAAAAAGTATTTTTAATTTAAAAAATATTAAATCAATTCTACGATTCATGGACTGAAAATGAGGTATTTAGCATACCTTCACTACAAGATTTAACAGTTTTACCGACGGAATTTTTCCATCGGCGTAAGACACATATTTAACCCCCCGAAATGCTCCGTCGGTGAATCGTTCATCGGTAATTTTTTATCCATCGGTAAATCCATCGAAAATAAATAAAATAAAATTACCCGTTTCATTTCGTTGGTATATCCCTCGGTAATAATTTTTTTATTACTAACGGATTTACCGACGGAATTACCGATGGAAATTCCATTGGCAATTCCGTCGGTAATTATTTAAAAAAATTCATTTTATAAAATTATAAAATAATAAAATTAACATAAATCAACACTGTATAATATATACTCAAAATGCTTGAAAAAAAATAAGAAAATCAACTCAAACAAATTTGCAACAAATAAATAAAACAAAAAAATTAATTCAACTAAAAAAATTCATATGAAAAAAATGAAGTTGCAATTGCTAAAAATTTAAAAATCCTATAAATAAATCAACTAAAAATTGATCTCATGTGAAAAAACAAATCTCACAACAACATTTATACAATTATTAAGAATAAAACAATTAAAAATAAAATAAAAACAAATATAGTGAAAAAAATCATGAAAAAAGAAGAAAAATCTTACCTTAATGTAGTTGCAAGTGAAGCTAAGGAGAGAAAAAAATTTCGTAAAGCATATTAATTAAAAAAAACTAAGAGAATAAAAGAAGAAAGAAGAAGAAGACATACTCAAGCATGGAGAAAAAGAGAAGGAGACGAGGAGAGAAAAGAAGAGAAAGAAATAGATATTGATGTTTTTTACATATAGTGAAGAAGAAGAAGTAGAAGTAGAATAAGAAGAAAAAGAAGAAGAAGAAGAAGAAGTAGAAGAAGAAATAAGTATGTCTCTTGTGACATAAAGGGACTCGGGCTTTTTATTGGGGCGTGTTAGCGAAGGATTTACCGATGGATAATTGAATATTACTATTTTTTAATTATTCCATCGGTAATATTTAATTTAAATTTTCAATTTCGTAAAAAGTTTTCAAAAACCGCTAACAATTACCGACGATTTTTCAGTCCGTCGGTGATTCCGTCTGTAATATTTAAATGAAAATTTTAAATCAATTGAATTTTTTCAGAAAACCATCAAATAACACCGATGACTTTTCATTTCATCAGTGATTTTGTTCGTAAAGAACAACAATTAACAGTGCAATTGGAAAGTGAACCCCGACCCCCCGAAAATACCGACGGATTTTGTCCGTTGGTGATTCCCTTTGTAATTGACATGATGAATAATGTAAACAAGTTTACCGACAGATTTACCGACGGAATTTATTCCATTGGTAAATCCTGACACGTCATCATTTTTTTTGCTTTATTTTAATTTTTTTTCCACCGTATCGGTATATACCGAGGGAATATTTCCGTCGGTAAAATCCCTTGAAAATTTACCGACCAAAATATTCTCTCGGTATTTCCGTTTGTATTTATCAGTTTTAATTTATTAAATATTAAATCAATTCCACGATTCATGGACTGAAAATGAGGTATTTAGCATCCCTTCTGTTTATGTTTTTATATGTTTTTTAAAAGTATTTTTAGCTAGAAAAAAATATTAAATTAATTTTTTTATTTTTAGTATTTTATAAACGTTTTTATAAACTTTGTTAAAAAATAAAAAAATACATTAATATATTTTGAAATAAAAACAATAATTTAAAAGGCACCCTACAATATTTTCAATTATCCCTGAAAATAACTAGCATGGCTACGTCGTGTGTCTGCGGCAGTTAAATTAGAAGATGAGTGAAGTATAATAACCATAATCAAATTCTATAATTATGATCTTTGAAAAAACATCTTCTTCGATTGCAGCGAGTAATAATGATTGTTTTTATCATTTTTCAACTTACCCCCACCACCCGATTAGTTGACTTCCTCATCTATTTACTGTAATCTTTTCTTTCTTTCTTTCTTTGTCAACGGAATATAATTAATGTTCTCACTGTAAATGAAAACACTTCAATTTCTATTTTATAATTAAATGTTTGATTTTTCTAGGGACACATATAATTTTTAACGCTTAAATTGTTTAATTTTGGGTAAAAAAATGAATTGCTTTTTGATGATGTACAAAACTCATAATGTTTATGTTACATGTTATTTGGTTTGTAGATAATTGTTAATTAGGATATTCAAGTAAATAGTTTTTTTTCTTCTTAGACCATGAAGCACCAAAAAAATAATAAAGACCTGCAAAAACAATTCCAATCAGGGGATTTAAAGATTTTTTAATGATAAAATCAGTAATTTTATGAGAAAAAACAATAAATAATTTAAAAAAACCTTAAATTTTAAGAACAAGTGATGTTTTTTCTTGTATTTTAGAATGATTAATGCTCTGAAAAATTATGTAAACTATTAAGAAATAAAAAGATTCTAAATCATTTATCTAGATGGTTCAATGGGTATTTATATCCCCTATACCTTATTGTTTTCAGAGAAAAAAATTACTGAAAGGTGATTTACTTTTAATGACATTAATGAATGATAAATATCCCTTACATATTATTAATGAGATGATAAGTGTGGTAGGTTTTTTAAGAAATTTTTTTATATCTATAAGTATAGGAAGATTATCACCTCATATTGGATAATTCATGTAATTATTCTTCAAATATGATTTCTTAGTCTTGGTTATTCAAAACTTGGGATGTAACTCAATTTAGGTTAAAGGACATGATAATTTATCCAACCAATAACATTTTCAGTTTAAATGTTTATATATGACTTGGAATGTTACTTTAAATTCAGTTGATGAGTAAACCTAAACAGGTTGGGTCTGACATTTTGTCAAACCCATGTTTTTTTAAGTTCAGCCATCGGCTAAACCCAAGTATATTGGGTCTAACATATCTTCAGGCCCATATATTTTTGGGTTCAGCTGATTATTGAACCTATTATTGAATTTAGCATATCACCAACCCCCGGATACATTAGGTTTAACTAATTATTGAACTCAAGTGTTTTGGATCTGGCATAATATCAAACTCATATTCTCTCGGGTTCAGTAGTTTGTTGAACCTAAACGTATTAGGTATGGTAATTCACCAAACTCGTATTATCTTGAATTTGATATATCATTAAACCCAATTTATATTGAGTTTGACCCAATTATTTTAGGATACGGCATATCACCACCGGCCTTATTGTTTTCAAGTCTTAAAAAGATACGACAAAAATAAGTATCTTATCATTTTTTTTCTTTTTCTTTTTTATCAATTCCCTCATTTCTTAGATTTTTTTTAAGAAAAAAAGTAAAAGAAAACTGTCTTAGTTAAAACCATGTAAACAGTTTTGGACCCAACAAGAAACATGAAGCAACAGAAAACTCAACCATGAAAAATGAGAAGAGAGAAAACAACAAAAGTACCGAACCACAGGCATATCATTAATTTCAGACAAAACAAGAGGGCCATGCTTGAGCACCCACCCAGAAAAGGTTAGTGACCCACGTTGATTATGTTGGCCTCTATCGACCCCATAAAAACAAAAGGAATAAAGCAAATATACACCAGCACATGAGCATGACCAACGCGGCATAATTCTCTAGGCTCTCATTTCTTTTTCTTCTCAAAAAGAAAAAAAAACAGCAGCAGCAGACAGCAGCAGATGTTTCATCACATCGATCTCTCATTTAAGTTGTAATAATGTCCTTTTCTCCCCCATCTAGTCCTAAATGAAATATGCTGATAAGGATTGCGAGTGATCTGATGATCATATTACAAAAAAAATAACTAAAAAATAAAAAAGAGCGATATCAAATACATATATATAGACTTAATTTCCTGTAGCAAAAATACCATATGGATAAAAGGAAACCCTAAAGGTCTTTCTTTTTTTTTTTCTTTTCCCCTTCTAAATTCTCCAATTATATATAATAACCACAACATAAAGGCACGTGCAGCAGTAGATAGCTTGAGAACTAAGGGAAAACATTAATTTGTATCCAGTCTGAAATATTATTTTATCATAATAATTAATAATATATACGAAAGAGATTGAAGTTCTTGGAAGGAGAGGTGAGGCAAAAAAGGAGAAGGGGCTGGAAATGATCGGCGGCATGCAGGGAATGTGCAGGACATGCTGTACACTTGAGGCTGCTTCACTGTCTCTCCCTTTGTCACATGCCAGCCCTTCCCTTCTTCCTTCCACAGTCCACAAAGGCAAAGCGACTTGAATTTCTTCCCTCTCTTCTCTCTCTCTGCATGTGCAGCCCCATGTGCTCTTTTCAGCCTCTGATCTCCATTGCCATTGAGGCTTTGCTGGTCCATATCGCTTTCACATGCACCCTCCAAGCGAAGCCAACTTGTTCTTTTTCCTTTCACTAATTTGCCCCTACATGTAAAGGGTGCTTCGTCTCTGCCATAACTTTGGGATCATCCTGGGATATTGTTTTTTCAGGCACCTTTTTCTTCTTTGGATCATTTGGCTCTCAATTGCAATTAATTTACTAATCTTTCTTGTCGGTTCACTTCATACTTTGATAGTATTATTTATTGACTAACTCATTAAATTAAGGCAAGCTTATTTCCACGTTGGGAGACGAGTCCTCTCAGCTTTGCGGCCATGTGAAATCAAGGGCTGTTCAATATCCACAAATCTCTATAAATAATTCGTCACATTGCCTGATTTACATTCATAGTTAATCACTATTTCACCGATTAATTGTCAAGAGCCCATTTGGGGGCAAGCGTTTTTTCAAATCTTTTAATCTTCTTTTTTAAAAACTTCTAATTAATATTTTTTAACGTTTTAATATCTTTAATGTAAAATTAAATATATTTTAAAGTAGAAAAACAATCTCTCTGAACCATTACAAATATAGCAAAATAAGACCTCAACTATCCATTTATAGCAAAGTAAGACAATAATTATTAACTTGGTCTATATTGTATCCTCAAATTATTATTTATTGGATAAATTAAAACACACCATCAAATTTAATAGTTAATACTAGTGTTTTACGTGTCAATCTAAATATTATGGATGATATTATTTTACATATTATTTGAAGGGTATAACAGTTATTTTTTCAAAGTGTTTTTTACTCGAAGATAAATAAAAATTTATCTTAATTTTCCTATAAATAATAGTATGAGAAAACAATTAATGAAATTAGTAATTCAGGCTTTTATTTGGCCATAACCCCACTGGTTTAGGGATATAGAAGAATAACATCAAAAACCCTTTAACTGTAAACCATAGATTTCCTAATTAATTTCTAGCTAGAGACTGTATTATATTTTATCGATCGTAGTACTGGCAAATCAAGAATTTGAAATCTGTGCATGTGCCAATACAGATAGGCAGGCTTTTCTCCTCCTAGCTCGCAAGTTGTGCCATCTTCCCGCTTTAACTTTTCAAGCAACAGGGCGAGATTGGTGTCGTTTTCTACTTGAAATTGCAATAAAAACCGCAAAACGCATAGAAATATATATCCCCCTAAATCAGGACCCCCAATGTTCATATCATGTGTGGCCCATCAGCAACAAATTACTATTAAATGATCTGGACCATTGAATCTCTCCATGATTCAGATTTCTTGGTTCCCATGCCCTACCTGCTCACCTTCTCCGTCCCTTCTCTCTTTTGCAATGCAAGGGGTATGGTATAGACTAGGGTTACATGCTTAAAATGATTAGAAATTAAAAAAGATGGTTGGATGAAGATTATAGAATTGGATAAAATTATAAATGGAGTTTTTAAAAATATTTTTTTTATTATTGGGATCTTAGACGATCTTCATTTTATATTTCGAGTTTTTTTTTTTTTTGTTAAGCAGAGGCAATCTTTATTTTATAAAATATAATTAAAAAATATACCTTATTTATTTTTTAATCTTTTATTAAGTGAGGATTTAGATCATTACTCAAGTAGATCTTGACTTAATTAAGCCGGCTGTGATAAAGATGACATCAATTGTTCTAAAGCTATTTAGTTATTTTCTGCAAGTACAAAGTAAATAGGTTGTGACTTTTAATATAGTTATTGTTTGTGATAGCGGTTAAAATGATTTTTTTTAAATTAATTATTTTATAATTTATTTTTTTATATATTTTATAATTGTTTTGATGTGTTGGTATTAAAAATAATTTTTAAAAATAAAAAAATATATTATTTTAATATATTTTTAAAAATATATATTTTAAAAAACAACTACTAAAATTCATAAAAATTCTGTTGGGTTTTAATAATTAGATAGAATGTGGGTTATGGCATGAGCCAAAATCGACGGGAAATGCGTTTGACTTTCCAATATATATTTCTAAAGAATACAAGGCTCTAATAAACAATTCGAAGCACAATTTTATAAAACAAAAGAAAATGGTGAAGAAAGCTAGAACAAGAAGACAAACAACAAGGCAAAGAGTGGCTTCTTTGTAGTTAAACTGAAAAACCAGTGGCAATATCCAATCCCTCCATTACTTAAACCACGACCAGACTCGAGTCCCTCAAATTCTCCCCTGCTATCAAGAAATACTTTCTCCCTTCTCCCCCTCTCTCCCACATACAAGCAAAGACACGACCCCATAGCTCCGACCATGAGCTCAATGGCAGCCAAGTCCAAGATCTCACTAAAGAAGACTGCAAGAAGAAGAAGAAGACGGCCACATGCAGGTGCTTGCAAAGCTCAAAGAGGCATTTGCAATGGTGGGCTCACAAGCTCCTGCAGCAAGGTCTCGGACAAGTTAGAGGCTCTCAAGAACCTCATTCCAGCTGCCGGCCACAATGGAGAGATAGTAAAACCTGACCAGTTGTTTAAAGAAACCGCTGATTATATTGTCCTCTTGAGGACCCAAGTTGTTTTATTGCAGGGTTTGGTTGAATTTTACGGATCCAGTACTCCCGAAAGAGAAAATGACTCTGTGTTATAGTAGTATCTTTGTCTCAATATCAATGATAAAAGAAAGGATCTCTTGGAGTCTTAGATTCTTAAATAGTTTTGTTTGTTTGAAGGAAATTATGAGAAAGAGAGTTTGGAAATTCTAGCTAGAGTGTAGTACTACAACCATTTGAAGCCATGTAGTAGTTAGTGGCTCTGTGTTGTTAGTTTCCAAATTCTCTTCACTTCATGTTATTGGCATAAGATTTTTTGAAATCTCATCGTTATTTATTTATTCGTGGACATCTTGTTTTGAGGTAGGTGCTTATGTTATTTGTGAAACTGAGAGAATAACACTGATTATTTTGCTTTGGGATTTGATATTTTCTCAGAAATACTCTTGTTTTTGGGTTGTAGAGCAAGATTTTCCCTACTTATTGCGGAATATACTTCCAAAAATATTGGCCTTCTTTCATGTTTCAGCAAGTTTGGATATGATTTGAAAGTGTTCAAAGTTTTGCATCGGACCCTATTAGTATCTCTCTCCCTCTCACGCAAAAAGAGACACATTTGCTATTCTCCTTGAAGGAATTGGTGTAGATTGAGGGGCTGCTGGCATTTTGACAGCAAAATTCAGTATGTATAAAGTATGGAGGTGGGATGCATGGCCACAGTCATTCACCTTTGCACTGCAAAACATGGGTGCATTCTGATATTTGACATCATATCTCAGTGAGATGGCCAGCTTTGCCTTTGTATCATGGTGTTGCGCACACACACACTGGCATACTGTGATTGCGACGATAGCGACTAGTTACTCAGCTTGCCATGGGAAACCCATGTGCAAAAGCCAAATTCTATGGGGCCTTTTGCCTTCTTTAATTTTATTTTTTTTATTTTTATTTTTTTTTGTATTTGTAGTTAGAAATCTAATTAAAAAGAGAAGAAAACTACAAAGAGTTTGATCATTCATGTTCTAAGTTTTCCTAAGCCACCCAATTCAGTCTGTTAATTACCAGGACTCCTAAAATTCAATCCCCTGAATCATCTTGTGACTTTAGACATGTTCGTTTCTTATTCGTGTTCTCTTAGCCAACAATTACCAACATTAAACCCACAACCACAACAAAAAAAAATACACTTTAAAAATATAAAAAATATAATGTATTATAAAAACTATGTTTGTTTCCTAAAAATTGATTTTCAAAAAACTACTTTCCAAACTTTATTATCTGTCAAGGATGACAACACATTATTTATTTAATTTTAAAAAATAAAAGTAAATAACATGTCGTTTTTTCTTTTAAAAAAAACACTTTAAGTCAGGCATAGGTGTACCTGAGTTTTGAATTGTGAACTAGGGTCGTGAGCGTAAGACGGGCTATGCACTCCGAGCCCTTCTTTTTATCTTTTTATAATGGCTTTTAATTTTTTTTAATTTGATTGTTTTTAGATTTTATAATAAAAATTATTTAGATAAATTTATTAAAATAATATTTAAATAATTATTCAATAATGCCATTGTTTTCAAATACTATTAACATTTTTTTAATAGTAATATTAACTATTAATTTCTAAGTAATTATATATCAACTTATATATACAATTTTTTTAAAATTTTACTCAAGAATATTCAATGCAAATAAAATATTTTTATTTTTATTTTAAGTATTTTATATAATTTTAAAAAATTTCACATTCAAATCAAAATTATCAATTCATTAATTTTTATTAAATAAAACTTACATTTCAGATTATAATAAGTTTACATTTAAAAAACAATAATTTTGATTAAAAAAATATGTTTTGTAAAAAAATATATATATACATGAACAAGAGAAAGGCATTGAAGAGATACACATATTCTTTATTTAACAAAACTTTAAGGACAATATATCCTTGATTTAATTATATTTTTATTTCATCCTGGATTTAATTAATTAATTACCTGCTCCCTCATCAAAGTTATATCACTCCACAGATTTATCATCATTCATCTCTCCGTGTTTTGAACCCAAAGCCAAGGTCTCTCATTTGAAAACTCCACAAGCTCAAATCAAACGTGTTTTTATCAATTGACAAAATTGCTAAGTACCCTTTTTCTTTTCTCCTCTCTCTCTTTCTCTCTCTTTTCTCTCTCCTTTCATTTTCGATCTCAATTTTGCAATCTTCACAATCCAGGTTTTTCTCTTTATTTATGTTCTTGTGAATGTAATAAATTTGATGGGATATGCTACTGATTCATTAATGGGTTTATGATTTTTGGGTTTTTGGAATCCATGTCTTGATCTTTTTAATGGGGTTTTTGTAATTTTGGTTGTTGTTTAATAGCATTTTTTGAGGGACTCATTTGATTTTGTTGTTTTTAGGTGCAAAAAATAGTGGGGTTATGCATAGCCATGAGGGTAAATTACACATTTTGGGGGTCAATTTATAGAGTATTTGTAATATCTGAATTGGGTTTTGTTTTTGAATTTTACAGCAGCAAAGGGTCAATGATTGGATAGAAATTCTTTGTATGATGTATTTTCAGAAACTTTGCTAAGTTCCAATGTTGGTTATGAGTATTATGACTGTATCAAATGGACTAGTTGTTATTTCTAGTGATTGAGGAGTTGAGAGTGTGGAGAACCTAAATTAGTGGTGTAAAGTGTTTGTTTTTGGATGTGGAATTTGAGTTTGAGATAAGTTTTTTTTTGTGTATTATTTGTGCTGCATTTTTGGTGTTCTATGGTATATGCAACAATGTGATTGTTTTTATGTGATTTTTTCTCAGGTAAATCTTCCAGGCATTGAAATGCTCCAATTGAGTGCTGAAGCATATCTTTTTTGAATTGTGCCTTCCCTGTTGAAAATGTTATATGTAGAAATTCTGAAGGTTGTTTTCCTTTTACTGGAGGGTACAGATCGGACTTCATGCGTGGCAGTGTCTAAACAGTGGAGAGATGTAACGCAAGATGATTACTTATGGAAATGTCTTTGTGCCAATAGATGGCCTTTCATTTGCAAGAGGCCAAACCCTCCAACTGTCACATACTACAAGCTATACCAGACCTTTTATAAGCACCAGCGTCAACAAACCCTGCTTCCTCCAAGACTTTCCTTTGACAATTTGGAATTCTTCATCGACATCTGGACCGAAGATAAATTGATCTTCTCTGAGGTGGTCTCAGACCCTGTTTTGCAAACTGGAATCAAATGCCCACCTCCAAGAATTTGTGATAGGCTTGGATTTCATCTTGAAGGCCTCGATTATAAGATGATTGTACTTGTTGAACCAAGGTTCAAAGCCCCCTTAGGCGAGACTATAAGCGTTTCAGTGCTTGTGGGGCGAAAGGATAACAATAAGGTTGCTTGCATAATCAATAAATCTGTCTTTGATTATATCAATTGGACAACCTATAGGGCCATGAAGTTTGATTATCTTGGTTTCTCACCAGCACATCCTTTTATACCAGGAATCCGAGCTTGGATTTCTTTGCTATTCGTGGATGATAAAAATGATAGTGTCATTGATGCCTTTGGGATTGAAATAGATTTTTGTAATGCTGCAAAATCCAGGGATGAGGTTTTATGGTTGCTTGACATACTTGACTGGAAGTGAAATCCATCAGCTGAGCAAAGAGAATTGATGAGCTCATCGAGAATGTTTGATGTCCAAGTTCCTATAGTAGTAGTACGGTCGGATTTATAGCATTTCATTTAATGTTTAAATTTGTACATACTTTACATTGGTTGTCTGACTTGTTTCAATAAATATGAAATCTTTGTGATGAATTTCTAAATTTCTGTGGCTATATCTATTCACCCACTTGGAATGGGATCACCTACACCGTTTCTTTTATGTATCTCAACTCGGTATAAAACATTAAATAATCTATGAATAATATGGTGTTGTTATCCTTGACCTTGAGTTTTATTTATAGCTTTCCCCCTTTTCTGTGTTGAGATGCGTAAATGAAGCATTTGCTCTACGTTTTTGTATGTGATGTAGCCATATCTTTTGTGTTTACCTATTCTAAAAGCCATTTATACCACTTTTTTCAGCATAAGTTGAAAGAGAATGGCAGAGCAATTTGTGAATTTTCCGTTGGTAAATTCTTCAGTCCTCCACATTATGTCCCATTGACAAATTTATCTTGTTTATGGTGGTGAGTACCCAAGACCATGCCCCATTGGTAGTGCTATTAGTCAACCTCCAATCTGTTGAGAGAACCACCATAAATTCACTTGCATGATAAATTTCCTAACCTCAGCAACCTACAGACGGTAAAGTTACAGAAAAACTTGTCTGCAGAGCCTTGAATCTGGTATCATCGGATTGCTAGCTTTAGTTTTAGCTTTTGCATCACAATCACATGAGCCAATCATTTAGTCAAATTCTTTACCTTCACTTTTGGAATTTTCGATGAAGTCACAATAACTAATGGTGAGAAAACATTTTCATGTTAGAGACTTCAAACCTTCACACAATGTGATTGTTGTTTTAAGTACATCAAACAGACTTCAATACAAACTTTTATTTTTAATTTCATTGTTTTTGTTATTTTTCACGAGATTTTCAATAATTTGCATGTCACTCAACAACTTCAAAGTTGCCTTAATTTATGCTAGGCAATTTAAATGGTACTTAACATTCATTGTATCATGACGCTTTAACTCTTTGATTAGACCATGCAATTGTTGAACGCCCCATTATCTAAATGTTGATTCAAATTCTTTAAAGCCATATTATTCATATAATTTTACAATGTAAACAATTTGTAATCACACTTACTTGAAAATTTGTTGTTTAGGCCGAGATTTCAAGATTCATTGTACCTTAAACATTTTTTCTAAATTTGAGATTTTAATTTCATAACCCTCCAAAACATTTTGATAAAATCCACATGATAATGCATCTTGAAAACTCATATGATCTCCGTATCATAAGGCTGAATCTTTGATATTGTGTTGGGTGCCAAGAAAAATAATTTAATATTTTTCAAACCTTCAATAGTTTTTTAATGAATGAGACAATTATCAACACGCAAGAAAACTTTTACCATGAGCCTTATATTTTGTTAGATCATATATATATATATATATATATATATATTGTGATGACCTCTTAATTGTTTTTTGATCTTATTACTTGACTCATTTGTAAGTTAAATTTTTCTAACACATACAGCAAAAAATTTTAGGAGCAAGTTAGATTGTATATGGTGTACTCATACAATATTTTATGCATTTCATCCATTATTGTTGATTTCTTTACACATTTGAGATCAAAAGAAATTATGTTTAATTTTATTATTTGTGATATTGTATGTTCTTTTTATAGATGTTTTGCTTGATTTAATATTCATAAAATATATTAATTAAATATACATTGAATGTGATTTTAGTTTGTTGCAAAAGATGATAGATCCATAAACTTGAGGTAGTTAAATAATGTCTTAGTGGATATCTCAAAGAAATACACACACACACACACACACACACAAAGGGGTTAAAATAGAAAGTAGAAGTCATCACCTAGTGTTACGGCAACTAGAAACCCTAACCAGTTTTCAAAGATTTTAGGTAAGGGATTAATTATTCAAAACGAAAGATGGAGATCATCCTAAAATATCATACCTAAATTAAGTTGCTTCGTATTGTTTTTAATGATAAAATATACATATTGTGCTTACATGTTGAGAATTTTTTTTAAACCGGTATATGTAATTTTATTATTGGAGGTAAAGGATTTCTAAGACTTAAGATAGTAATTTGGGATCCAGGTTCGATAACAGGTTTAATCCTCACTTTTAAAGTATGAGCTTTAGATATGAAAGAATAGTAAATGATAAAGTAGGCTTCAGTCTATCTTTTTTAGTTAAGTTCTAAAATAGGCCTAAAGACCGCCCCTCAATCAATGGGCCTTTATAGAATCGCGTTGATCCATCCCAAGTTTTACGCCACATCAAGGAAAGATATTCCAACTCCTAAAAAAATATGTAAAAAATAACATAGAGAACAAAATATATTTTGTTTTTTTCTATTTTTGAATAACAAAGAGTTGTGTATTTAAAGATTATATCGCCCTCTTTTCAACATCCTCGAACAACATTCAAGTGTCTCATTATCTTGAATTGGCTTTGTGAATAACAAAAACAATTATTACACGATAAAATCATGAAAAACAAAATAAATATATGATATTTTTAAAATTTTATTTTGAATGATAAAATCAAATCACACACCAAACAAATTTTCATCCACGTGTCCACATCTTTAAACAATATCCAATAATGGTTCATTTATCCTATGTTGACTTTATGAATAACAAGAACAATTATCACATAACGTAATGAATTAATTTCATATACACAAAACCCATACACGTAAAATCCACATAATTCAAATATCGCAATTCATAATAATTAATGTCATGTTAGCACTTATAAAATATGAAAAGAAATTTATTCCGATTCAAAATTGACCTTCGAGAGATGTGTGGCCTTAAACTACTGGAAATTGACGAGGATAGTGTTGGTGTGTGCACCTCACGTGCTAGAAGTGACAAATGCATGGAGGTGTTCAATAGACAAGGTGTATGTGTTGCATGTGCCTCTTTAAATCCTGCAAGAAAAGAAAAAAAAATTGGTTTAGAAGTTGGATCTTTGGGTGTGTTAATGGTTGTTATTTATGGCTTATTGTTGTGAGTTTTGAGGGATTTATGGAGGAAAAGTTTCTATTTATAAAAGTTGTGTCAGGTGATATTAATTGATTTCTTAATCGAAAATGGTGGGTGATGGGGTTTTTTTGAGCTGTCAATCTAGTGATGGTGGTGTGGTTTTCAAGTGGTTATTAGAAAAGACTACGATGAGTAATTGGAGAGAACAAAAAGGTTATTTTGTCTAGTTTAGTTTATCATAAAACAATTTTTAGGCTGTCACACGACTACTGGTTCAGTTGTAAGCTTAGGACTATGGAAGCTTAAGAATATGGTGTCGAATGGAATGATAGAGGTGGTTTTGATTGGATATGATGGTATGGATTGTTACTGATGTGGATTAAAGAGGAGAGATAAGATATTGGTAGTTGTTGTTATGTTGGATATACCGGTGAAAAGGTTGTTGTTGTTATTGATATAGAGAAAAAGTAAGGGTTGTTATGGAGGCGACTAACAATGTCTTCTTATTTGGTGGTGGCTATGGTCGAGGCTATAGTGAACGGTTGAATTCTATTACAGTAGTAGTGGGAAAGGGTGGAAAATATGAAAAAGATAATGGCTAGTTTTTTTTTTTGTTAGGTGTACTATTTCTTCTTCTTTTTATCGTTTTTTTATGTATGTCCTTTTTTTTTTGTTAGGCTTTTTTTTCTTCTCCTTTATTAATATTGTACTATTCTTATAACAATAGGAAAAAAAAACATCATATTAGATCTTCATAGTATTTTCTTCTTAAATCAGGATCTCTTTACAATTTTTTTAAATTTTGCTTTATTCTCTTATTTATTTATTTTTTTCTCATATGTATGATGCTACCTTATAAAATTTTATCATCCATCATCTTGGTCCCTTTTCTTTATTTTTTTTTCATCATTTCACACCCCTATCTTTTTTGTTTTCTTTTTTTTTTCATTTTTCATCATATACTTTTTTAGAGCTTATATAATGTCAAAAGGCATGAAATGGCATTAAAAAAACCTTTTTTAGGAGATTTTTATATTTTTAAAATATATTGATAAACAAGGGGTCAAGAATAAGATGTCAATTGTCTTTTCTTTGCAATACATATGGTATAAAGACATTAAAAAAATTATTTTTCTTTGACTTTGTATAATAAGTTTATAAATAACAACTAAAAAATACTAGAAAAGAAAAGAATCGATTAAAAAATACTTAAATATGCCAACTCAACTTGAGAGGTGACCAACCTTGACTAGAAATTTAAATGACAAGAAAATTACATAGGCCAATTCAAAAGGTGACCAACCTCAATATAAAATCTAGTTGGGTCAAATCAAGAGGCAACAACTTCAACAAGAAAATTAAATGGGTCAACTCAAGAGTGACCAACATTAATAGGAAACTTAAATGGATTAAATTGAGAGGTAACTAACCTCAACATCAGATTAAATAATAAAAAACCTAAATGGATTAACTCGAGAGGCAACCAACCTTAATAGAAAACTCAAATGGATCAAATCAAAATGTGATCAATCTCAACACGAAATCTAAATAGATCAAATTGAGAGGTAACCACTTTAACATAAAATTTAAAATGGATCAAATCAAAAAGTAATCAACCTTAATATAGAAATAGAATGTTACCTTGATTGTAGAGTTTAGATATGACAAAAAAAATTTAGTTGTAGAGCCTGAAATTCTTGATAGAAGGGCTAGAAACATCCTCATGGAAGGGTTTGAAACGTCTTGACATAAAGGCTTGAAATGTCTTAATGGAAAGGTTTGAACTTCTTGATTATAAGGTTTAGACTTCGTGGTGATATGACTTGAAATTCCTTATTGAATGGCCTGGACTTCTTTATTATAGATCTTGGATTTTTTTATGGTAAGACTCAAATTTTCTAATTAAAGGGCTTAAACTTCCTGATGGAAGGGGATGAACTTCCTTATTGCATGGTTTGAACTTGAAACTTCTTGATGGTACAGGGTTTAATGGCAAGGCTAAAGCTTCCTAATGACATTGCTTGGACTTTCTGATTGTAGGGCTTGGACTTCCTGCTAACAAGGCTTAAGATTCCTGATTACAGAGCTAACACTTCATGATGACAGAGCTTGAACTTCCAGTGTACAATTGTAAGGGGTTGAAATTTCTAATTGTAGGACTGAAATTTCTTGATAACATGGCTTGAACTTCCTGATTATAGGTGAAGGGGGTTGTAATTCCTAATTGCAGTGCTAGAATTTCATGATTGCAGGGGATGAACTTCTTGATCGCAGGGTTTGAACTTGAAATTTTCTAATGACAAGGCCAAAACTTTCTAATGACCATACTTGAACTTCCTGATTGCAAAGGTAAGACTTCCTTGCGACAAGACTTGAGATTCCTAATTGCAAGGCTAAAACTTCTTGATAACAAGGCTTGAACTTTCTAATTATAGTTGTAAGGGCTTGAAATTTATAATTGCAGAGTTAAAGTTTCTAGATGATAGAGCTTGAACTTCTTTATTATAGTTAAAAAGGCATGTGATTCCTAATTTCAGGGTTAGAATTTAATTTCTTAATTGCAGAGTTTGGACTACCTAGCCATAAGGCTTGAATTTCCTGGTTATAGAGCTTGAAATTCATTGTTGTAGGGCTTGGACTAGAAACTTTTTTTATGGCAAGGCTGAAACTCCGTGATTATAAGGCTTGAACAAGCTTAAATCAAGCATGTTTTTACTTATTTACAAAATTACTAGGCATTTTTTTCCTCATCTCTCTCTCCTTTCCTTTTTCCATTTCAATTTTGCAATCTTCACAATCCAGGTTTTTCTCTTTGTATTTATGTTCCTGTGAATGTAATAAATATTTGATAGGATATGCGATTGATTCATTAATAGGCTTATGATTTTTGGTTTTTTTTAATCTCTATCTTGATCTTTTGAATTGGGTTTTTGTAATTTTAGTGGTTTCAATAGCATTTTATAGGGGATCCAAAGATGTGGGGTTATGCATCGCCATGAGGGTTTTGTTTTTGAGTTTTAGAGCAGCAAAGAGTCAATGATTGGATAACAATTGTATGATATATTTTGAGAAACTTTGCTAAGTTCTGATGCTGGATAGCAAATCTGTTGAGAGAACCACCACAGGTTCACTTACATGATAAATCTCCTAACCTCAGCAACCTGCAGGCCGTAAAGTTGCAAAAAAACTTATCTGCAGAGCCTCGAGTCTGGTATCATCGAATTCCAGGCTTCAGTTTTAGCTTTTGCATTACAATCACATGAAGTAATCATTTAGTCAAGTAAGGATTTTGTATTAAGAAATGTAATATTATTGCTTGGGAATGTTGCAATGCATATAATGGCATCAAATTAACAATATGTTGGTTCCCAAAATGTTAAATATGACTCTAACATTGTTCATATCCCAAGCTGGCACGAAGGCGCAATCATCTGCAGACGTAGAAGTTATGCTAATAGCCTATATATGCAAAACGAAGCATACAATAAAACATCAAGAACCTATCCTTTAAAAGTTTATTTTCCCATCGTAAGCTTGTCCAAAACTCCAGTCAGCACCGGCAACATCATTAAAGTATAATCTCTTGTAGTCACTTGTAGTAACTAGGAATGACAAGCTTTGTCCAACGAGATCAGTCCCGGTTTGCCAGTTCTGTCCCCAGTTTCTTGACATTTGTATCCAACGAGTTTGTGAGCCCTTAATCTTGACATTAATAACTTCACCAGCCCCTGCAACATTGCGCACTAACACAAGCATCCAATAAGGATTGCCATGAATGTCAAACTTAACCCCTCCTTCTTTGGAACACAAGATTTTGCGATACTTAACAGGGACAATCCCTGCTCTATATTCTGCGATCGTTAGAAACATGGGCATTGATAGATCAAAATGTTGTTGTGGTGGGTTGCACCAAGCATTGGGAGCTCCGTAATTAGGAGGGCATAAATTGGTTGCTGTGATTTTGATGGTGCCAGCATGGTTTTTGCACCATTGTGGATCATTCACACACTTGAGTTCAAAGCAAGCACCACAGGTTTGTCCATTGTTGAAGAGTGTTGTGCTTAAGGCTGCTGTTTGAAGTCCATACCCTTGTTTGAAGAGATCGCCATAGCCACAAGCTCCCACTGCCAATATATAATCAACACATTAGGAAATCAATATACATATTTGTTGTTTTCACTAGCAGAAAACTACACAAAATAAATAAATAATACTTGATATGAAAGAAATATATATATATATACACACACACACACACGTACTCATTGTTTGTCCTCCTTTTATGTCCCCATAAAAAGTTGCATGTGCATCATGCCATGAACTATCTATTTTTTCACCAAAGCTAATTTGGTCACTCCTAGCCACTCCTAAAAGTGCCATTAACACTAAACAAGCAAAGGAGTTCTTGAAACTAGCCATGATATAGAGAAAGAGATATTGAAGAAAAATGCTAAAGTTTGATTGTGTATGATTGTTTGACTTCATATTTATACATATAGCCATCAATTAAACACCGAATAGGAAACATAATTAATGGGGTTTGATTTTATATTATCAATCCATAAGATTTTCATGGATGATAGTCTTGGTTGAAAGATAAGGAAAAATTATTAGGGTAACCTAAAAAAATTACTTGCCTTCTTTAGCTCACCATGAATCAACCAATACATCTTATTTAGCAACATAATTAACTTTAAAATAAATAAATATTAATTATAGTTATTAAAATGAAATATCATCTTATTAAGAGGTAAGATAAAAACTATTCTATTTCATGACATGACTTAAAAGAAAGATATTACCTTCCATTGTTGGTGCATTATTCATCTAATAAACATCATTGGTATTTATTTTTTTTTTTGCGTGTATGATCTATCTGTAAAGTTATTAATCAATTTATTAACGATAAATTTATTGATAGACCATAATTTATCAACGAATATTTTTTTAATAGATGATTTATGTTCATGATTTTGTAGATAAAATAATTACAAATAAAATATTGTTATAAATATTGGCAGAAATTTTTATCAATAAAAATATTAAATCTAGTAGTTTAAATGTGAATCGGGAAAATCCAAACATTAATTCGTTGGGTAAGGAAATTTCATATTCTTTTAATAAGGATTAATTGCTTATGAAATTAAAGATTTCAGTTGCCTCCACAATCATTAATTGCACAAGCAACGATGAATCTTCAGGGGGGAAAAAAAAGGAAAAAGTGTATTCTATGCGTTAATTAAGATAATCCCAAAAAATAAAGTTACTTAAAATGCTTTATGCAAATTAATTATGTTTAGAGTTTTAATACACTGCCTCTCGTCCAAGAGAATCAACAGCTTCCTTAATTGCCCGTCTTGTTATTTTCCTAGTCTGGCAATTGGCTCCTCCATTAATGTTCAACTAGCCGTTGAATAGAGTCGCTCGTATTATCTTCTTGACAATATTATTATTTTAAAATATTTAGCTTTGTGTATTAATAATCTCAATAATACACTTTCCCTACCACCTCGATGTATTGTCAACAAAAAATGAAAAAAAAAGAAGAATAAAACATTACTAGAATTATATAATTTGTTAGTTTATTAATTCATTTAATTGGTAGTCAAAAAAATAATTTCCATGTTTGAGTCCTCCAAATTTTCTATTTTTTAGGAGTTAAAGTCAAGTTTCTTTGATGAGTTTTCAATTTTCTTTTAAAATATATATCATAAAATAAAATATGAAAATAAGTTTACAAATAAATTTGGATAATAAATAGCACGTGTAAAAATAAATATAGAAAAAAACATAAAGTAAATATAATATTTCTTTTGAAATGATAAGATAAAGGTTAAGTTAATTTTCACTTAAACATAATGATTTATTTAATAAATATTGTGCAAAAAATATATTTAAAAAATTAAAAATATATAAAAAAATAACTTGAATTTACAAGAAAACCCAAATGGATGGACTTGAAAGCAAGCTCAAGCGCATGTAAATTGAGATTTAGCTTACAACTTGAAGGTTGAAGAAGACTCGTCAACCACATCTTAAAATTTTATTTTTTAAATTGTTTTTTTTTTATTAAATTCATATGAACCCTTCTATTAATCTTAATCATAAATCTAATCTTAAAACATATATAGTTTTAACGGCCAAAGATACAATCTTAGAGTATTTAGATTTAAAATTTAAAATATATAATTCTCTCAAATCCCCTAATCTCTCACAATAATTGCGTTATTTGGCCAATTTAATGATTGGATTTTGTATGTTCAAAATTTTCTTTTTCTTTCCGTTATAATCCCCCTCTCTCTTCTCTTAATATTTTTCCATTTCTTATGATTTTGTATTTTATATTTTATATTTTTAAATATTCAGTTGATGCAAATTAATTCTTGTAAAATCAATATCTAAGATCGAAAAATAAAATCAGAAGTTGAAACTATGAATTTTGAATTTTCACGTTGTATCTCTATAATCTTAAAATATTATTATAAAAACATTATTCAAAACTCCTTTTGGAATATGATAGAAGTGCCACGTATTCAAATTACCAAGTATGAGAGTAAACTTTTGCTACTAAAAAGCCGAAAAGAAAACTAAAAATCTTCAAATGTGGAAACGTAAAATTACAATAACCACAAATGCAGCAAAAATATAAGATACTGCAAAAGGAAAAAGAAAAAGAAAAAAAAAACTTTAGTAGACTGCTAGGGCTTGGTCTTGGGCTTGGTCTTGGGCCTGGGCTTGATTTTGGATTTGACGACCAAGTTTGAGCCCGTTTTATGTGCTCTGAATGTTTAGGGCCCAATACTGGCTAGAAAAGCTTTAGGTTTTTACTAGCCTATTGGGCTTCCCAGACTTATTAATTCCTCATCTTCTATGAAATTGTCATTTTAATAGACCTCCTGAAGGAACGTAAAAAAACATTCATATTGATTTCAAGCATTTAATCAGTCATGAAATGATAATTGTATCATATTAATTTATGCCTCCATATATGCGTAAAAAATAAAAAATATATATTTTCAAGTAAAAAATATTTTAAAAAACACTCATTGTAATATTTTTAAACAGTTCTAAATAGAGATAATAGGGATAAGGTGTAGATATATCTCATTATTAATATATATTTTTTTTTTTTGTAAATATGAATACGAGGATGATGGGATTTTTTTTTGGCAAGATGGTTGGATACCTAAAGAAGAATTAAAAGAACCTTGTTGTTATTAACAAATTATTAGCACTGTGAATAGTTAGAAAGAAATTGAAATAATATGTTTTTATTATGTTAATATAAGAAAAATAAAGTTCTCTGTCTTTCTTTTAATTTTTTTATTATTATTATAATGCACGTGAATAGTTGTTTATACAGTGGCCTTCACTTTAAAGTTCATGTTCTTTTGATTAAATGATCAAATACTCAAATATAAATATAAAATGTGGGAAATCGTCTTCGTTATGTCATGTATGATCAGAGAACCAATAAATATTATAAGGAGGAGCCCTTGCATTAATTTTATTTAGAACACTTCTGATATAACTAGAGCTGAAATAAAATTATTTCAAAAACTTAATGCAAGAAATAAAAAACGTCCCATATAAAAATATCTAGGATCATATAATAAAATAGATTTTTTTAATATCAACAAAGTTTGTCTAAATGAAAAATATAGATGTCATGAATCCTTTAGGGTATACAATAATCAAATTGAATAATTCCAAGAATTTTTGCAATGATCATGTTTGAAAATTATGTTTTATATATTTTTTTTATATTTGGTTATATATTGATTTAATAGATTTAGTTTATTTCAATTTTCAATAATAGATTTGTTAAAAGTAGAGTTTCGGATTCTTTTTATTTCTTTCTATTAATTAATCTTGATCTCAAGACTTATATCGTGGACTCAACAAGTTAATTTAAGTTGATTTGAGTTGTTTGTTTTGATAAACCTTTTCTATTTGATTTTTTTGCTTTCGTCCTTTAATACGAGTTTCTTTTATAGAATTATACTTCGTGATTTTTTTAATTATTTTCTATTTGTTAGATTATATACCAGTCTCATTGATTTATTTTTTATTTTTTTCGATTTCAATTTTCAATATTAGATCTATCAGAAGTGAGACTTTATAATTTTTTTTAATTTTCTTTTTATGAATTAATTTAATCTTATAACCTAGGTTGCAGGTCTAACACATTAATCTAGATTGATTCATGTTGTTTTTTCAGCAAAAAGAGAGAAAGCCCTCTATTACCGATAATTTCGACCACCAAACAAGTTAAATTTGGTATTAACAAGTTACACTAGGTGATGGGAGTCTTATGGGACTTGTTTTAAGTCTCAGTGTAGCCTAAAAAACTAGATCTAAGTCAAGGATGAAAAAATAAATTCGATTTGATTTTGTGGTTTGAATCATTTTTTGGGTTCATTAGGTTGATAGGTAGGTTTATTGGTGTTTAAGGGTGTTTGTACAATGTGTTTTTATGGTTGAAATGAATTGAAAAATAAGTTTTTTGGGTAAAAAATCTGCAGGTCTGATTTTTCAACCATTATAGTGGTACTTGAAATCTAGGTTGGTAGACAACAAGTTTTGTATCACAGCGGGTGACATGCTGACAACCATTTTTCTTCAAAATTATCCACCCTTTGAAAAAAACAACAGTAGGCCCAGGTTTGAGGGTGAGCTTTTCATTGTCTTGATATCTTATTTTTGTTTTTCAATTAATACATTTTAATGGTTTTTTTAAACTATTTATTAAGTTAGCTTTTTAATTAATACCCCTTCTATTTCATTTTTTTTAATGGTTATTATTTTTAATTATCTTGGGTGTCTTTATTTTTTCATGAAGTTGATATGATTCATGTATAATTATTTTTATATTTAATATACATTAAATTTATTGTTAAAAATTAGAAATATCTATTTTTATGATATTTTTAATATGTGCAACTTTATATAATATTTTTTTTCTTTTATTTAATTCAATAAATTTTATTTGTTTCTTGATTTCTATTACAAATTGATTTTAATAAATAAATTCATTAAATATAACTGGATAAATAACCTGAGTTGCACTGTTAAATATATTGATCTATATTTGTCTTTTAAATTTTACAATTTCATTTTATTTATTATCAATTTCTATTATTATTAAATTATCCCGATTTAATGATTTAGGATGCACGACAAACACACAATCTTAACATATCTTATGTTCAGGTCATATATTTTATCTATTAACCCAGCTTTGCCTAGGGTAATATTATTGTTCAATTTTTTTTTTACTATTACCTTATTTTTTTTATTATATTATCAAATTAATCAAAATTTAATTCGATTATCGAATTTCTCACATCTTTTGAAAAGTATAATTGTCTTCTAATTTCTTTTTCGAGTAAAAAAAAACTAATCTAGCTTGCGACATCGCGCAGATCTCCTATATAATATGGACTAAAATGAAGCTTTGTAAAGGCCTCCATTATTTTATCGAAACTTTTGCAACCAATTGAACTATTCCATTACACTATTATTGTTTTTTTCATTGATTACACATTTGATCGTATTACATTAATCACATCATGCTAAACATGTTGGTGATGACAAAACTTTTATGCGAGCATTAGTCTCTCTATCTACTTCTTCTATAATTTTTCTTTTTCTATTTTTTTCAAACAAATTCATAAGACAAAAGATGAGAGTTCATAATTTTGGAGTTAGGGAATTTGAGTTTAGTTGTTAGAATGGGCAAGTTGGGATTCCATAAGACAAAAGAATTTGAGTTCATAACCTTTATTGAGTCATCACTGATCTAAAAACTATTAAATAAAATCTCCTAATAAATATATATTAGAAGATATATTAAAATGATAATTTTTTATTTTTAAAAAATTATTTTTGAGATCAGTATATCAAAAAAATCTGAAAATATAAAATAAAATAATTTTTAGCAAAAAAAATTTAAAATTTAAAAGAACATGATTTCAACTGTACTTTTAAATAAATTCTAAACATGTCGGTGATGATGACAAAACCTTTATGGGAGTATTCAGTCTCTATCTACTTCTTCTATAGTTTTTCCTTTTTTTATTATCTACTTTTTTTTATAAGATTTCATTCTTTCTATCTACTTTTTTTTTATAGTTTTTCTTTTTCTATTATCTATTTTTTTTATAGTTTTTCTTTTTTTATTTTGTCAAACAAATTTATAAGACAAAAAATAAAAATTTTAAAAAATAATATAAATTATACTCTATAATTATTTAAATTACAATCATTACTGATTGAATTATTTCTTTAACAACATATAAAATAACTTTGAAGATGAGTCCTTACAACTTGAGGGGTCATTTGAAGTGATGTTACAAAAAAAATTAATTTTTTTTGTTCAAATTTTTTTATGTTTTTCGATTGTTTTGATGTGATGATGTTAAAAATAATTTTTAAAAATAAAAAATATATCATTTTAATGTATTTTCGAGCAAAAAATACTTTAAAAATCAATTGCTACCACACTGCTAAACAAACCCTTCAGTACAAAGTGCAAGAAAGATTTATGAGGTATTTGAGAGTGTAGTATTAATTGTTTTTTAAAATATTTTTTTATTTAAAAATACATTAAAAAAATTTAAATTAAAAAAAAAATCCCTCCTTTTTATCTTTTTCAAAACTAATTTCCACGACTCTCAAGTTTTCAAACACCAAACTTCCTCGACAAGCTAGCTGACAAATGCACAAATCCAAAACAGAAATCAAAATAAAAAGGCAATTTAGTAATTCCAATAATTAAGTCTCTTTCAATTTCGTAACAGAACCACCTCCCCAACCTCCATAACAATTAACAAGAGAGAAGGCAGAAACCGTCAACCAAGGGTGTTTCAGTAAGTTTATCGACTCCTCCCAATTTTCTTCTCCTATAAAACCAAAAAAAAAATCCACATTTTTATCCCCAAAAAATCCCCAAAAATAAAATCACTTTCCCCGCCAACTGTGATTTTGCTTCTCTCATTTCTCTACCCCTAATCCCTCTCTCTCGGTCTCAACAAATAGACTCGCTGAGTCTACTGAAAACCCTAATTATTCACTAATTACCCCTGCACTTCCACATTATTACACTCTTACCACTCCAACTTGTTATCCCTTCCCCCTCCCTTACTTCTTCACTTGATGCTTTTAGTTAGTCAATTCAGAACTCACCGGTTAATTAATCGATGAGCAATTCAAATTCAAATCCAAGCGGTTCGGGTTCGGTTCCTAGAGGAATCGGCCTGTCCAACAGCATACACTCTGAAGTAGCGCCGTGTTTGCCTTTGCCTTCGCTTCCTGTTTTCTGTGGCGCTTCGGATCCGGAGCTCCGGTTGTTCGACGGAGCTAGTGCTAGAAATAGTAATTTCTGGTTTTTAAATCGAAATGAAATTCTGTCTCAGTCTTCCAGAATCGCTGATCTGCTTCGTCAAACCGACGTATCCTACCTGTAAGCCTTCCTTATTTCTATAATAATTTAATTATTTTTACTTATTATTTGTTATTTTTGAAATTCGAGTGATAAATGTAATTTTTTTGTGTAGCAAACTTTAATTCATGCTTGAACTGAATAAATTAATATTTTACTTTACACCGAGTTTCTTTTCAAAACCTTAATTTGTGTTAATTCCGTAGTTTCTCGATTAACTTAACGTGATTGTCCAGAAAATCCATGATTTTAGTCAAGCTCATCTTTATTGTATCGGTGTTACGATTTTGCTAATGCCTGGTGTTGTTTTGCAGGACACTTAGAGATGAGAATAGGGAAACTGCGTCTGACAACGTGGAGCGGTTGGAACTTTATGAAGAGGTTCTTCGCTGCAATCCTGATGCATTTGAGTATGTTACTCATGGTAAACAAAGTACACGCTTTTTCTCTTTTCATATTGTTCTCTTTACTAGAAATGATTCTTTTAATGTATAGTTGAAGTGATAGATGATTTAATTGCTATAGATGAATGCAGGAAGTTTGCATAGCAGTTTTAGGCTTATGTTTATTAGATAGAGAGATGACTGTGAACTGTGGGAATCATTTGGAAAAGGGTATAATTCAAAGCTTTTAGGAATATGTTTCCATAAAAGGGTACTTTTTGAGGTATTCTTTATTCAATTTTCAATGCTATTAGTCTCAGAAAAGAAGAATAGCATGACTGCAACATGAGTGCCTGCATTTAACCTTTGTGTTTTTCATGTTGATTAGACTATTAGGTATGTTTGTAGAAAGTTTTCTGACAAAGTGGTCTTTAGTTGATGAGATGTTTAGGATATGTTAGATGAGCATAGAAAATAGGGAATAATGTTCCATGGTTTCCCTAAGGTGATTTCTACGACACTCCTGTTTTGTTTGAGAGAGAGAATTAAGATGTTGATCAGATTTAGATAGATAAGAGATGGCTTGGAAGTGTTTAGATAGATAAGATAATTGCATGATATGGAGGTGAAATTATTGCTCTCTGTATCGTTTAATAGTGTATGTGCTTCTCTGTTGCAATGATCTTGAGAGTGAACTTTGAGGATGAGTGGGATAAGATACAGCAAGTTAATCCTATTGTTGCTAAATTTTAGAATTGACAGAGCATGGTGGCTTCCTTCTGTATCTAGTCCTATCATATCTTTCATAATTCATCAAATTGTCATTGGTTCTTTGTTTATTTATATGAGGATTGTTTCTTTGCATAGAATTTTTGTGAAGAAACCTGTCAGAAAATGGAAGGTGATTTCTTCCTTAGTGATTATCTTTAGACTTTATAGCTGAAACAGTTTGACCACAATACACAAATCGACCTACGTTTAATATGTTTCTGGTTGGTCTCTGGCATTACTTTTGCCTTGGAGATGCCTGGATTGCTTCCTATACAACGCGGTACATAAAAATATAATATTCATGGATTTTGGTAAGTGGTTCATATATTTTATGATCCATGAAGCACTCACAATCACCTGCAAATATTCCTTTTGATGGAAATAATCTTTTAGATTTTTAATTGAAGCAAATGTGTTGTCACTAAAAGAATTGTAATTGTAAATAGAACTGAATCACACATAATGAGACAGGAATGGTGGTCCTCGTAACTGAATCAAAAAGATGTAGCGATCACCACTCGGGAGTAGAATATGTAGCTGGAAAGACATGAAGGTGGCTTTAGGGGCCATCATTTGACAGAACAATTCATAAATAGATAAATGTACCATCTTTAGGTGTTTTGCATGTTATATACTATTCTTTAAACTTATTTTCCTTTAAAGCTTGCGTTATTTCTTACATAACACTTAAGAGTTGCTGTGCTTGTGGGTTATTGCATTTGTTCAAGTTTCTCAGGTAAGGGGCAAATTTCTGGAAATGCAGCATTTGAAAGCAAGCGCATTGAGCTAAGTGTACCTGTTTCGTTTCAAGCACAAAGAGATTATGATGGATTTCAAAATCACCAACCGAAATACACCCCTAATGTATGCAAAGTTTTGGATTTAGCTTTATGTGATTGGGTTCAATATTTATTGGTAACTTAGGGGATAAACTGCAGGACATTGCCTCATCTCTGAGGAAACCAAAAGTCAAGAAAAAAGGCAGTGATGACATTTCAGCAGTGATTCAGCCAGATCCTGCTGAGCTTCAAGGTAGAGCTACTGGTGATATTTTGAACTCTTATCTCTCTCATTTCTTATTCATTTTATGGTTTTGCTGTTGACATCTTTTTTCAGATGCAACAATTGGAAGCTTCTGTGATATGTTGGAAGACTTTTGTGGAAGAGCTGAAGTTCCTGGTGATGATCGGGAAGAGGCAGAGTGGTTATCGTTGCCTGCTGCTGACCTCAGAAAGCTTGTGAATGAAATAACATCGTTACGTGCAAAAAAGCTTTTAAATTTGATCCCTGTAGAAGTTCTTGTAAGACTCTTGAGGGTTCTGGATCACCAAATACATCGAGCTGAAGGCTTATCCATTGATGAATGTGAACATGTGAGCTTTCATTTTTTTTATTCGCATCTGAGTTCCTGTAGGCTTGTAGGATGTGGTGTCATCCTAAATTTTATTCTGGGACAGTTCACCTGTATTATTTTTTCTTTCTAAGTTTCACTTTTGGAACTTGATTCTTGTTAGCTATCTAAGTTGTTGATTTACTTCCCTTTTGATGCAATTATCATAGGATTCTCTTTTTCTACACTTCTTAGGATGCCATTTATTGTTTGTTAGTAATAAGATAAGGAGATTATAAATTTATTATATTCATTCTCAGTGTTATCAACTCCTTTGCTAGCAGTCTTGTGAGCTAAACTGTTCACATTTATTGCATACCAGTCTGTTAAATCTAATGTGTCTTAGTGTAATTTTGACCTTTCTGAGTTGGTGGGAGCTCTTTAAGTGGAGTTTTGGGATATATAACACTGAGTTCTTCTACAAGATCTTCAAGAATCAAGTCAATAATCTATATTGACAATGATGTGGTCCATGGTACAAATGATAGGCTAAAAATATGATTGTGGAATTTGAATTTTATTCTGTTTCCTTTGATCTGATTTTGAAATGCTTAGTAAAAGTCCAAGGAAATTGATGGCTTGAACAGCCAGCTTGCTTAATTAGAACCATCAACTATGGCCCTTGGATTTAGAACTTTGATTTGTTTTTTTGGTCTAGAGTTTTCTGGATATCTCTATTGGTGTTTTGATTTTAGATATGGTTTGACTTTTTGTCCTCTAATAACTTTGATGTGTTCCCTTGTGGTTGATGCTTTCATTGTGTTGGTAGTATGATTTAGTTATTTTATTTGCTTTCCTGTTTTTCTTAATGCTGCAGTCAGATTCAGAAGTAGTCTCCTATGTCTTCTGTGCGCTGGAGTCTATTCATGCAGCTCTAGCTGTAATGGCGCATAATAACATGCCAAAGCAGCTGTATAAGGAAGAGGTGCTTCCTTTATTAATTTGGATCTATTAAAAATGTCTTCTAAATGTTCTCTTTCTGTAATGAAAAAAAATAATCAAGCATTCTCCCTCTGCTGTGTATTGATTGTGGTGTTTCCATATCAGATTATTGAAAGAATTTTGGAGTTCTCTAAGCATCAAATAATGGATGTGATGTCCGCTTATGATCCATCATATCGTGCTTTGCATAGGCCTAGTGAAAATGGGGCACCTGAAGGTAGGCATTGTACCTTCATTCAGTTGTTTCTTTCCCTTCTGTTAACTTGCCATTCCCCAACAGGCTTTTCCTTTTCTCCTGAAATTTGCTAATAACTATGCATGTCATTTTGAAACAAGAAAAAAACTTGGTTATGAAATTTTCAAATTGGTTTTCCTTACCATAACAGGTCATTGTGTTCTTTTATTGGTTTTTAATTGAGTTCTTCATGCATTGCTCAAAGCTGAAACCATCTACTATTTATTCTTAGGTTATGAAGACGAAGAGCCTGACCCTGACTATGGTTCAGCTAACAAGAAACGGCGAACTGTAAAGAGTGTAAGAGTGAAGAAGTCATCATCCAACCGGTGCGCTTATCAAAATTCTGTTTCCCTAATATTAAATTTTATGGCAATTTTAAGAGTTTAGAATGTGAGGTTTCTCGTGATTGTTTACCCTTTTTCCTTGACAGGGTCTCTGGTGCTGTGAATACTATACTACAAAAACTGTGCACAATACTCGGTTTACTGAAGGATTTGTTGTTGATAGAGAGGTTATCTGATAGTTGCATTCTACAACTGGTGAGGACAAGCTTTACGACTTTTTTGGTGGACAATATCCAACTTTTGCAGATGAAGGCTATTGGGTTAATCTGTGGGGTAGAGCTCTTTACACTTTTCCTTTTTCTTGAGAGTTAATATATGTGCATTTGTACTTGCATGCATTCTTCTATACATGTAAATATACATATGCATCACATGGTTTTGTGGTCTCTTAGTGTATTTTTGTTTATTATGGTACAGATATTCTATTCATACATACAGCATCGTCCATACATCATAGACGAAATAGTTCAGCTACTCTGGAAGTTACCATCCTCAAAGCGAGCACTCAGAGCCTATCACCTGCCTGATGAAGAACAGAGGCAGATTCAGATGGTCACTGCTTTACTGATTCAGTTGGTTCAGAGCAGTGCAAACCTTCCTGATGCTTTGAGGCAAGCATCGAGTGGTAATTCCATCTTAGAAGTCTCTTTGGATGCTAGTTATCCTATCAAGTCCCACGAAGCAGCCACAGAGACCTGCTGTCTTTTCTGGACCCGAGTTCTCCAGCGCTTCACAACTGTCAAGAATCAAGATGCTTCTGAACTGAAAGTGATGATGGAGAATCTTGTTACAGATCTACTAACAACTCTCAATTTACCAGAATACCCTTCTTCGTCTCCCATTCTGGAGGTGAGATAGATTTGAATCTAATTTTGCTTCCTCATGAAAACATCACGTGTTTTCATGCTAAGGGACTTCTGTTTGCAGGTTCTTTGTGTCTTACTACTTCAGAATGCTGGACTGAAATCCAAGGATGTCTCTGCACGTTCCATGGCCATTGATTTTCTGGGCACCATTGCAGCAAGGTTAAAGCAGGATGCACTTATTTGTAGTGGGAACAAATTTTGGATATTGCAGGAACTGAGTTGTGGGGATGATGTGGATCTGATTTTCCCAAAAGATGCATGCTGTGTTTGCTTAGATGGAAGGGTGGAGAACAGGTTGTTTATGTGTCCGGGTTGTCGCAGATTGTTTCATGCTGATTGCATGGGAGTGAGAGAACATGAAGCTCCTAATCGAAGCTGGCACTGTATGATTTGCCTCTGCAAGAATCAACTTCTTGTGTTACAATCTTACAGCGATTCACATTACAAGGATGAGGAAAAAAAGGATAATATCCGGTCAAAGAACAATTCGGATGCTTCAGATACAGTAACAAAAGCTGAAATTGTTCAACAAATGCTTTTAAATTACCTCCAAGATGTTGTATCTGCTGATGATGCATACCTCTTTGTTCGCTGGTTTGTACTCTATGATGCTGTTTCCTCTCCATTTAAATGTTTGACAGTTTTGTTTATTAGAGAACATGTCTGTGCAGGTTTTATCTGTGCTTGTGGTACAAGGATGACCCGAAATCTAAACAAAAGTTTATGTACCATCTCACTAGACTGAAATCAAACCTTATTGTGCGTGATTCTGGGACTGCATTTTCATTGTTGACAAGGGATTCTGTTAAGAAGATTGCTTTAGCATTGGGACAAAATAGTTCTTTTTGTAGAGGGTTCGATAAGATTCTTCATATGCTTTTGGTCAGTATAGCATCTCACTTTCTCTATTTTCCATACATGTGCAGAACATGTGTTGATGCTTACACATTTCTTGTTTCTAGGCAAGTTTGAGGGAGAATTCTCCTGTAATTAGGGCCAAGGCATTACGAGCAGTAAGTAGAAGAATTTATATTTTGATCTGCTTTGCCTTTGATTGTAAATTAAACACTTCTGTGGTTATGTTGATGTAATACAGTGGCCTTTCTTTTTATTTTGTTTCATGGGATCAGGTCAGTATTATTGTAGAAGCTGATCCTGATGTATTACGTGACAAGCGAGTACAATTGGCTGTTGAAGGAAGATTTTGTGATTCAGCAATATCTGTGAGAGAAGCTGCATTGGAACTTGTTGGTAGGCATATTGCTTCACACCCTGATGTCGGTCTGCAGGTATGCGAAATCAAACTTTGCTAATTCTTTTTCTTTTTATTACGTCTGCTTCTTCCCTCCCCAAGTCCATATTTTTGTGATGCAGTATTTTGAGAAGGTTGCTGAAAGGATAAAAGATACTGGAGTGAGTGTGAGAAAACGAGCTATCAAAATCATCAGAGACATGTGCATTTCAAATCCAAACTTCACTCAATTTACAACTGCATGTATTGAGATCATATCCCGTGTCAGTGATGACGAATCCAGTATTCAGGTAGTTTAAAGCAAAACAGAATGAGTTCGTATATCATTTCGGGCAATTAGGCTACTGACTATAATTGTCTACCAGTTGCTTTGCTTAGCTTTTTCATGTTGCCATATGCGATTATGCCATGTACAATTTGGTTAGACCACAATGTTCATTCTTTTGAAGTGTAACTGCCATTATTGACCACTGTTTTCCCTCACACCTGGACTAATGCGTTGCAAAAATCTTGAATATGGTGATCTTCTGGTTTACCACTCTAGCATCCAAAAATAATAAAAATGTTTCCTTCTAAGGAATCTGGGTTTCAGCAAATTACAATGGTATAAAAACTTTTTTCTACTTTCTTTTATAGAATACAACTGGCAGGGTAGCAGAAAACATAGCCAGAAAAGCTACTTCAATAACAGCAGATAAAAATGTGTTTCCCCTATGCTATTTCCCTGTATTCAAGCTTCTGTTATGTACAGGATCTTGTCTGCAAAACATTTTATGAGTTTTGGTTCGAGGAACCTTCTGGATTGCGAACACAATTTTTTGGAGATGGCAGTTCTGTGCCACTGGAGGTGGCTAAGAAGACTGAGCAAATTGTTGAGATGTTGAGGAGGATGCCAAGTCATCAGCTTCTTGTCACAGTCATCAAGCGCAATCTAGCCCTTGACTTTTTCCCTCAATCAGCTAAAGCTGTTGGGATCAACCCCGTGTCACTTGCATCGGTGCGCAAGCGCTGTGAGTTGATGTGCAAGTGCTTACTGGAAAGAATACTGCAGGTATTTCTGTTTTTATTTTATTTTTTACGCATTTGATTGTCTGTTTGGTTGCAAAGGACATGATAAGAAATTTTTTCTTGGCAGGTAGAGGAAATGAATAGTGATGAAGTGGAGCTCTGCACACTTCCTTATGTGCTTGCATTGCATGCATTTTGTGTTGTTGATCCAACGCTTTGTGCACCTGCTTCTGATCCCTCCCAGTTCGTTGTTACTCTACAGCCATATCTCAAGAGTCAGGTTATCTGAAGTTTTTTTTTTTTTTTTTGACAATGTTCTGTCAATCTGGTGGCATAATTTTGGTAGTTTTGGTTATTATATCCACACATATGGTATTAGATCTTGTTGCTTGACTGTCAAGCATGGGTTTGGTTTCTTTCTAAGAGTTAGCTGGCGAAGGGTAAATGATTGAATTTAGGAATCCAACATCCACAAATTGGATTTGAATCCATAACAAGCTTTGGGAATCAAATGGAATCAGAATCTGCAGTGGTCTGAAGAACTGTATTTTATTAGCCTTCCCTTTCATCTTTTCTATTCTGCTTAGGGATGAATTTGAACTCTACTGGCTGTATTTTGTGGTAAATGGTTGATCTTTATGGTGAATTTGAGCACTGATTAGGTGGACATGCATTTACAATTCAAAATTTTCGGTAGTTTCCCCCAAAATTGAGTTACAGGTGGGTTCTTTGTTTCTAGTCTTTGGGCATCATTAATCATATATAACTCAGGTCAATATTTTCACATTCCTGTAAAAACAAAACAATTGAGTTAATTTTAGAGATGGGGAAGGGGTTTTGTTTAGTAGCAACGCAGAGGAATTGTTGGCTTATGTGTACAAGCTGCTAAAAGGGGTGCCATTCTTTGGGGCGATAATAAAAAATCCTAGGCTTGCAATTTCTGATGTTCTAAGTTTGACTTTTGAGAGCAGCTATGTCATGGAAAAAATGTTTAAGCTTCTGATTCCACTAGATTTGTATCTCAGAACATTGCGTAGTGGATTAGCCTTTTTATGCAGAATTGACATATACCAGGTCTAAACTTGTATGCCTGTAGAGAGATTTTTTCTTTTAACCTGTACTTGTTCATCTTTGAGTCAAGTGGAATGTGCTTAGCATTTCTTTCTCCTTGGAAACTGCATGAACAAACTACTTCCATGTAACTTAGCATTGTTTTGATGCAATTTTTTTCTTTAATATTCCCCCCTTACAGTGCACATTCTTCTCCTAAATTTTTCTTTTGAATCCAGTTTACAGAGGCAAAAATCTTCAATACTCCTTTGTACATACATCTTTTGTTCAGATTTCAGTAATTTGTCACAAATACTGAAATCTTAGTGGAAGATGTACCAGTGCTGTGATTGTATCAGAGATTTTTTCGAGTATACTGATATAAGAAAGAGAGAAATTTGCAGTTGTATCTTTGCTCTCAGACAGATGACACAGTTTAATTAGCTTTTACTTGTGCCCAGGTTGATGACCGAGCTATTGCACAATTATTGGAGAGTATAATCTTTATAATTGATTCTGTTCTTCCCTTAATCCGAAAGCTGCCTCAAAGTGTTGTTGAAGAACTAGAGCAAGATCTGAAGCAAATGATTGTTCGACATTCGTTTTTGACGGTGGTCCATGCTTGCATCAAGTAATTTCAATGTTTCCTCTCTTGCTTATCTTCTAGGTCATGTTGCAACATTTATTTTTTGATGTGCTTGTTCATCTTGTGTCAAGTAAATCTGTAAATTTCTTTTCTTGCTTCTCTTTTAGGTCATGCTGCAATATTTAGTATATAATGTTCTTGTGCTTCCGATAAGTATGACCCTGCTTTAGTGTTTTATCTCACACTCATTATTTTGTGATTGCTGCAGCAAGGAATGGTTTGTAAATAAGATCTTGATTTGTTTTACTGTGCAGTCTATTCCTCTATGCACTTATCGATGTATTATGCTATTACTTAAACATGCATGTTCATCTTCAACCCTTTTCTCTTTTTGTTTTTCTTACTCCCATGATGACTATACACGAATCAATTCTGCCATGTTTTATATAACAAAAAGGTTCCTTAGTCTTCGTTGATCTAACTTTGGGACATTTATGCATTTATGTTCCATCTATTTTCTGGATAAAACTAATTTCTCTCTTTCAAATTTCTACTCGTGCTGATGATGTCTCTCATCATCACAGGTGTCTTTGTTCTTTGAGTAAAGTAGCAGCGAAGGGTGCTAGTGTAGTTGAGTATCTTATTCAGGTTTTTTTCAAACGCTTGGATGCTCAAGGAATCGATAACAAGCAGGTTGGTAGCTACAATTAAGGTTAATTATCTTCATCCCTGTTTGATTGGTTGGTCTTTATTTTCATATTCTATGGCCGCAACTTTACAATTGATCTGACATGAGAAGCTAATATGTATTTTGTTTTGCAAATTATTTTTTTCAAGCTGTACTTTGAACTTAGGATTTGCGGATGGTATCCATGGAGAGGGTATTCCATGTTTCTTCCTATGGAACTTAGGTTTTAAGGAAAAGAATAGTATGGCCTACTGTATTATGCTCCTGACTATCACCTTCTATTCAAATAGCTTTTTTGTAGATTATGAAACAAACAAGTTCCTAAAATTAATAGTATGAAACATAGTTTTCTCTTCTGTGTACAAAGAGCTCTGCCAGAATAAAGTGGAAATGTGAATGAATCCAAAAGTTTTGCAGTGGTCTAAGAGGAGAATTTAGTTTGCCTTGCTTATTTGATTGGATTTCAGCTTTCTATTGCTGATATTTTTGTGAGCCTTGGTGGATTTTAATCATCTAGTATTGCATTAAAGTCTGTTATGTGATGCTACATATAATATGTGCAGTATAATGCTGGATGCATATGTGGCATTTATCAGGTGACTCAAAAGAGACGATGCTCTGGTTATTATGGGGAGTTGGGGTCTAGGACTGAAGGATACTGAGATTAGTCGCCTTTTTCATGTGCATGTAGTGTGAGCTTTTGTTAATCCTTGTTCAGTAATTGGCACTGGGCTGTTTCCCTGTTTGTATTTTGAAGTTATACGTGTATAGGAGATGCTTTGCTTGTCAGATTTAGTATAATAAATCAGAAGAGATGAACGACTTCTGCACTTGCATCTAGATTCTAATGAAAGTTCTTTAACTGTATGAAGAGAATTTCCCTGTACATATCTGTTGCATATTCCACTGGCTATAAATGTTGTTGTAATTGAGCCCATCTCATGTTCTGGGTGTATATTTTTTTTTCATGCAATGGTCTTTAAAAAATAGAAAATATATGGAACTGGAATATAAAGTAGATACTAACTCCATGCCAATCACAGCTAGCAGGCCGCTCTTTGTTCTGTCTTGGATTGCTTATTCGCTACGGAAACTCTTTGCTGAGTATCTCCAACAACAAAAATATTGATGTTGCGAGCAGTCTCAGTTTGTTTAAAAAGCATCTCCTTATGGAGGATTTTGGTATAAAAGTCAGGTCTTTGCAGGTGTGTATGCTTTCCTCCTCTCTTCTTAATTTATCTGAAGCCCGCTTTGATAGTAATGTTTAATGATCTAATTTTGTAATTGTTTCAGGCATTAGGATTTGTTCTTATTGCTAGGCCTGAGTTTATGCTGGAAAAGGACATTGGGAAAATATTGGAGGCAACTTTATCTTCTGGTTCTCATGTTCGTCTTAAGGTACTAAAGTGCTGGCCACTTTTTTTATCTTTTCATTTTTTTTGTCGTGTACTGAATCATTCATTCCACCAGATGCAAGCTTTGCAAAATATGCATGAATATCTTCTGGATGCTGAAAGCCAAATGGACACAGATAAGACTAATAGTGTAGCTCCTCATCCTGTAGAAGGGAGCAACAGTGTACCTGTTGCTGCCGGTGCAGGTGATACTAACATCTGTGGTGGTATAGTCCAGCTGTATTGGGATCATATTTTGGGAAGGTGCTTGGACTTCAATGAACAAGTTCGCCAGACTGCCCTTAAGGTGAGAACCTAGACTGGGTATTCTTGTCAATTTATGTGTAAAAGCTTTTGTTAAGGATGCATATCCCTGCCACATTAGTAAAAAGTAAAACGGACTTGAGAAAGTTCATTTTCTAAGAAAATTTGGAAACTAATTTGCATAAGCATAAATAATTGTTCACTATTTACAAGTCCAACAACAAATATATATTGCCAGAAAAGTTTTAAGTGTTGACCCTGATTCGTAACACTAGATGGGAAATTTCTTGGTCTAACCACTCACATGCACCTGATTGTGAGTGAAATTTAGAGTTATTGCTGCATGCTTGAGTTTTATATCTCTCTTGATTTGCTATCTATGCAGATTGTGGAAGTAGTACTCCGCCAGGGTCTGGTCCATCCTATAACCTGTGTTCCATATCTAATAGCATTGGAAACGGATCCTCAAGAGTTAAACTCAAAATTAGCCCACCATTTGCTGATGAATATGAATGAGAAGTATGTTTCTTTAAACAAATTTGTTTTTTCTTTCCCTTTTTCTGGTTATGCAACTTACCAAAAATAATTTCAGGTATCCTGCCTTTTTTGAAAGCCGATTGGGTGATGGCCTTCAGCTGTCATTTATATTCATGAAATCTATTGTTAATATTTCTCCTGAAATTCCAAACCAAAAACTCCAATCTAAGACTGCTGGAAATCTCAAGGGAAAACCTGAAGGTGGCTCCCTATCTCAAGCAAGGCTTGGGGTTTCTCGGATATACAAGCTTATTCGCGGAAACCGAGTTTCAAGGAACAAATTTATGTCCTCAATTGTGCGAAAATTTGACAATCCAAGCCGGAGTGATTCAGTGATTCCTTTTTTAGTGTGAGTTGTCTGTAATGCTGATCGTAGATTTCTTTTGAATTTGATATGATATTTTAGAAATTGTCTTCTTTTTAACAGGTACTGCACGGAAATGCTTGCTTTGCTGCCATTTACTTTACCTGATGAACCTCTGTATTTGATTTATGTTATAAATCGAGTTATTCAAGTAAGAGCAGGGGCACTTGAAGCAAATATGAAGGGACTCATCTTGCATTTTTCCCAAAGAAATGCTCGCATGGTTAATGAAAATGGGTTCATTCAAAGGGAACTTGCGGAGCCTGTTTCCCATCACATGGACATGAATGGTACAATTCAACCAAAGCCAGATGGTCAGCCTGATCACAGTCCTTTGAGATCATTTGATCTGAACGGAACAGTTCAAGAACAGCCTGCTGATCATGCAATTCTAAACTCTAGTGTCTCAAGATATCCAAAGATGGAGCGTGTGAGCTCTGGTGAGTCTGTAGGCATCTCCAAAGATGACGTGGAGAAAATTCAGGTACTTCTGAAAGCACTTGAAGTCATGCAGAATTGTTTTTTTTTCCCTGGAAGTTGAATTATATCTTGTCTTGAGATGGATGAATAGAGGGTCTTATTCTTGAGAAGAATAGATCAATGGAGGGCTTTGTCTTACTGCCTTTACTTTTTGGGTTTTTGTCCTCTCCAAGTGTCCAGTGTTTGGGATGATGGTATGACATGAGCTTTTAGAGGGCTCCACTATGACTTATACGGGATTGTGGAATAGCACATGCCAATTTATTAATGCTATGCTGTTCATATCTCTGAGTGCATTTGCTTTTGAACAAATACAAGATGAGAATCCTTTACTTCACAAACCCAGTACTGCTTCTCATTCCTGTTTCTGTGGGTCGTTACACAGGTTGACTGCCTCGCGGCAACTGCTTTGGAGCTTCTTTTGAAGCTCAAGAGACACCTGAAAATTGTGTATGGCCTTAATGATGCCCGGTGCCAGGTAAAAACTGTTTAGATTTGGTTTCTCTCATTACTTTGCTTTACAATACCGTGCATGTGCCTAAATAGTCCGCAACTGATTTACATGGCATATCTGCCAGGCTTTTTCTCCCACTGAACCCCCAAAGCCAGGAGAGGCTTTCTCAAGGCAGAACATTCCTTTTGACATGAGTCAAACAGGGACCAGTTTGCCGTCCACCTATCAAGATTTGGTTCAGAGATATCAGGTAGCTTGACCGTCAATGAGAAGGTCTCATAGAACTGGAATGGGGATAGAGTTTGGTTCAACTTCTGAACTTCTGTGTCTAAATGGTTTGTTATTGCACAGGAATTCAAGGGAGCCTTAAAGGAGGATACTGTCGATTACTCAACATACACAGCAAATATCAAGAGGAAACGACCTGCCCCAAGAAAGGTGAAATCTGGACGTGTGATGGGAGATGATGAAGACGACGAAGAAGACGAAGACTGGGCGTCCGGGGGTCGGAGGCTGGGCAGTGGCAGGAAAGGCAACAGCAGTAGAAGTAGGCACCGGCAATAGTTTTGTGAATATGAAACAGGGTAGGCTAACGAATGTATATTATGTAGGAGAAAAGGAAATAGCAATAGGATAGAATGACAGCAAAAGAATAGAATTCTGGAAACAGAAGAAAGCAAGCATGAAGGGTCTTCATGCGAGGACTCTGGCAGTGAGGCACTTCCTCTAGCTATCTCCATTTTGTAATTTGCTTGCCAATTGACACAACTTCATTCGTTGCTTTCAGTGAAATTCAAGAATCCTGCATTGGTTTCCCAGAAATCGTGGGCTGTTTTAACTCTTTGAAGAAACTAGTTCTTTTCAAGTATGAGAAATCGAGAGCAAAACATCAGCAAGATAGAATGTGTACATCAATTTTTCAGACTTTTCATGTAATGAAATCATTTTATTGCCTCCTAGCTCGCCTCAAGGACTTTTTTTATTTATTTTATTTTATATATATATATATATATATATATATTTCACAAAATGTTTTCCTTGTGCTGGATTAACGTTACCACGTCGTTTTAGCTCTTAAAAAACTCTCTCCGCACAAATTATCGTTGCTCTCTCTACCCTCCCTCCTGTGTGTTGAAATTGTTAGGTCAGAGGAGTTGAGCGTCCTTGATGTTTTCCACTTGTTAGGGATGGGAAGATAAACATGTAAAAAGAGGAATTGCATTTTTTTTTCAATGCATTCCACGTTTAGGTGGAAATGGTTCAACCAACCAATTCTTGAATTAAGAATGCACAGCGCACAGCTGAGGCTGAGGCTGAGGCTGAGGCTGAGGCTGCAACAGCTTCTTACAAGTTCAACCCTAAAAATAAAAATTACAGGTTTCCAGTTGATGCTTCTGAATTCTATTTTTCGAACATTGCCCAATCCCTTACATATCGTATCGCCAAAGGCTTTTTCCAGACTCCAAATACAAAACTAGAGTACAAACTCGACTTTCCCGAACCAAGATGAGACCATTGTTTCTATAAAATTACAGAGAAATAAGGAAAAAAGAAGAGACTGGATATTGAAAGTTGAGAGTTACTTCTCCGAAAACAGTAGCGGCTACATAGTTTGAAGGAAGCTCCTTGCAAGTCATTCATGGTACAATGACAAAAAGAGGCTGCATGGAAGAAACAAAGGGTTTGGAATGATGTAAGAGTCTCCACTAGGTAGGAAGATAGAGATGGGGGGAGAGAGATTACCGAGTCCACACTAACTGGTTTCCCATCCTCTGCCAGGATCTCGGTTATGGTTCCAGATTGATCAGCCTACAAAAACCACAAAACAAAATAAGAAGCAAAATTAAATGATAGATATCAGGCATCCAAAGAATCACTCAATTCTTCAAACAAAAGATCTGTAAATGAGAGAGTACTGAAATTAATAAGCTCAAGAGACGTGGAATAAGAAGAGGAGTTACTTCGATTTCATTCATTAGCTTCATGGCCTCGATGATGCAAATGACTTGACCTTTCTGCACTTTATCCCCCGCCTGTAAAATGAAAATACATGGAGATGGGGAAAGAGTTCACATATGCACTTGGGAAATCTTGCAAGGTTTGTCTCTTGGGAGTTCCAGCTCTTGAATGGCATTATCACTAACGACAAACACTTACCTTCACAAATGGGGGTTCACCTGGAGCTGGACTCCGATAAAAGGTTCCAGCCATGGGGCATTTCAGTGGTGGATGAGATGACGAGCTTGCTTTTGCAGGAGAAGGCAGGGCAGGAGCAGGGGCTGGAGAGGGAATAGCAGCAGCTGGGGCAGGAGCAGCTGCTGGTAGTGGAGCAGGAAACGTTGCATGTGGGTAAGGAGGCTGCATTGCAAGAATAGCAGCTGCTGGTGCTGATTGCTGCAAAGCCTCCTTTTTCCTTATTACAAGCTCACAATCTGATTGCTTCAGTTGCAGCTCGGTGATATCTCTTGAATCCACTAGTCTGCTCATGAAGACAATATTAATTCAATCAATGAGATAGAAGTGTGGCCAAGCACATAACAACAAGTGACATATACTATTACAAAATTCTTTGACTCACTTGACAAGTTCTGATACTTGTGTCATAAATGCTGAGATAGATGACACGTCAGGAATTTTGCTTTCTGTGGGTTCGTCCTCTCCCTCTGACGATGCAACTTTGGGTTCAGTGTCCACCACCAGCGCCGAATTTGAAGATTTCTTGGCAATAGCCTTGGAATAAGAAGTGGGTTTTGTAAATAGCTAATGATGCTACCTCCTATAAACACACAATTTTAACTTCGCGTGTACAATTTACCTCATTCAGCTGTGCCTGCACCTTCACAACAGCTTGCTGTTTCCTATTAGGCCACTGCACATGATAACCAAAAATCCTTACAACTTTTAACAACAAGAAGAACATTTTTGTGAAGACATTGGTCCCACAACTCCAACAGATGCATTTTAGTCTTCATATAATATAATAGTCATATCACATCAATGAAAATCCAATCATGAGTAAAAAATCATGACAAGTTAAGAATTGACAACATTACTGTTAAAACATCAAAAGAGAAGCTCAATCCATGGTGATAGAATCAGATAGCAGTCATTCACTATCATGACTAATTGACTTCAATAATAAACAAGCCATTATCAAAATTATATATAGTTCCGTGCCCCCTTCTTTAGTTGCATTAATTTCCTAAGTAACCGAGATAAAAAGTACAAAGATTCAAGCTTTACCAGCTACGTGCTTTCATCATAAGGTATTATTACTCGTATCAAAAACACAAAAGATGAATCTATAATTGAAATTTTAATTTAAAAATCTGAAACACTGTTGTCTTTCCCTATGATCACAGCCAACTATCAAACCATATAGAAGGCAAGGAAAAAAAAAATAGACAACCTTCCTTAAAAATACGTTAACCCCAAAACAAGTTGTCACGGCCACATGTAATTTTCACAGCATCAATATAAAACATCAAAGATTCATGCTTAACACACACGCACAGATAAAGAAAGAAATGAGATAGCGAATAATTCATGTCTTACTAAAGAACTTTATAATGGGCAACCAAATGATGAAGATATAGAGAGAACCACCAAATTACTACAAGATGAACTGACCTCAAAACCAGACACCGTGGATCCGAAAGAGAGAGACGGGTTCTGATTGGAATTGGGTGGTCGAGGAAAAGAGATCCTAGGCTTTGGTAGTGGATTTTGAGCGTTGGATCCCGCACCAGCAGCAACCAAGACAGTCTTGGGGCATGGAACAGAGATAGAAGCCATGCTCTCTCTTCTCAGAGCAAAACCCAAGAAAGAATGATGTCCTAAGTTATTGAGTTTTGAATTCTATTGTCAGAAAGATTGAAGAAGTGTGGTGGGTTGGTGGAGTTTTGTAGAGAAATGTGGCGGTGGGATCGAAGGAAGTGTTTGTGAGTGTTGTGGGAAATCTGAGAAACCAAAATAGAGAGAAGCTTAAACGCAATATATGTGTTTCGATACTTCCAAGAGGAGGGGGGAAACGTACACGGTTTTAGGTTTTAACTAACCCAACGGCACTTGAAGGCTGAAGCCTCACACGTTCCCTACGTACACACTTACGACAAAGAGGGTCAGAGCTTCTGTTTCCCTCCAACTGGAATGAAGAGTCAAGAAGGTGTCCTTTGTGACGTGGATTTTGTTCAATTAAAAACGATAATATTTTTTTGAAAATTAGCATTGTTCATAAAAAATATGGGCAAAATAACAGTTAAATTAACACAATTTGTACTTGTGGTTCTCAAATCCGGCATTTAAAGATATAAATTAAAAATGCAATATTTAAAAATATCAAGATTAAAAAATACATAAAAATATCATAATTCCGAACAACAATATATTTTAAAACTCTAAAATCAAATTCTAAGCAATATCCCAGCTCCAAACACTCACCATAATTAAATTTCATACATGAACACATAAACAAAGACAAATGGGTTAAATAATGTATTTGGAATATTAATATTATCGGAGGCTTTCTATTTGAGAAATTATTAATTTTATTATTTTTTAATTTTCATATCTAGGCTGTTTAGAATTTCAAATTATGCATTTATAGTTGAACAAAGCCAGCATTATTATGTTGTGTTATTATCAACTTCAATTACTGTTATACAAGTTACAATAGAATATAATTTACATGAATATGCTTGTAAATCAAAGAAAATAAAAGAAATACTTGTTGCAAATAGGCACAAAATTATATAGTTATAAAAACTTAGTTTTTTACACAATATTTAATCTAGGTTACAATGGCCCGTTGTATGTATATTTGGCTTTGAATTTTTTTTATTATAAGCTTCTTTAGTTTTCAAAGCAATCCATCCTCAACCTTAATTGCACATTCCCAATAGATTTGAGAAGTTCAAAATTTAAATTTTGTGTTTGGGGTTTAGAGTAAAATTAGGTTAAGTTTTGAGTTATGATTAAGGTTAGGTTTTGCAGTTTGAAATAGGATTAATGACAAGTGTTAGTATTTAAGGTTTGATTTTGGAGTTTAGGGTTAGTTAGCATGAAGGTTTGGGTTTAGGATATTGTTTAAGATTTGATTTTAGAATTTGAATACATATCGTGAGAATGGTGACATTTTTAGTTCTCGTGTTTTTCAATTATTATATATATAAAGTGTGTTATTTCATTAAAACATTTTTCTACCTATATTATTGATCAATATTTTTATAAAGGGTGTTAATAAGGAAAAACACCTAAAAATAATTGATAGATGAATGATAAGTGAATTTTCAAATTAACTTCTACGTTTCAAATTATCATTTACATTTGGATTCAGTTTTACAATTCCAATTGCAAATTTTAAAAAAATTCCACTACAAAAAAATTTGAAAATATAGCAAAAACACTTTTAACTTGCATAATGAACTTTTCTTAGTTCTTCATGGTTTTTTTTTTATTTTGGTCGTCGAGCTTTACTTTTTCATAATTTTATCCTTTTGTATTTGTTTCTATTTTTTTTCATTAACTTTCTATTATCTTAATTTGAAAAATCAAATTTAGTTTTGTTGCCTAAAATAAAATAAAAAAAGATGTAGAGACCAAATCGGACACATTATCTAAAACCAAGGTCTTTTTTACTGTTAAGGAGCACATTTTCCAATTTGTTTGCCTTTATAATCTTTTTACTTTTTATTTTCATCCATTTAATTTTTGTAATTTTTATTTTACTCCAAAACTTTATATTTTTTTAGTTTTTGAGTTGGAGTGAGGAGAAGAAAAGTCATCAAATAGGAGCAAATAAGAGAAAAAGTTCATGGTTGAACAAATATAAACATCAAATAAATCGATTTTGGTGTTAACAAGTTCCATTTGACAAAAAAAAGTTTTATTTAATTGATTTTTACCTATTATCTTGATGGGAAAAGTAGATTGATATCAACAAAGATTTTTATCTACTTGATTTGGTGTTTTTTCTTATTACCACTTTAGGGATATTTTAGATAAAAAAAGATTGGTTTTTAGAGTTTATGAGGGTAAATATATTATGTGTTTTTAGGTGAAAATTGATTGAAAAATAGCTTATTAGTCCAAAAGAGCCCATCTTGATTTTTTAGCCACATATAACGGCTAGAAATTGGCTTTGAGATGATGTGATATCTACTATTAATAACGACGCATTATCTAATTGTTATTTTAATAAAAAAGAGCAGATGACATGAAAGGTCAGACTCACATATATGGCCTAGGTTAGGCATGCTAGCCCACCTAGCCCAGACCCCTTACTTGCCTCTTTTTGGCCTTCAATTTTATTTTTTATCTTTAATTCAAATTAGACATTTTAATTTTTTTACTAAATTTTATTTAAATAAATAAATTAAAATTTTAATTGGGATATTCTTTAATAAAGTATAATTCAATATTTACTTTGTTTTTTAATAGGATTAGAACACTTTTTTCTAATATAAATAAGCATTTTTTTTATATAGCCCTTCATGATATATTTTTAATAATCACTTTTTTTAGTGTTTATATTTTTGTTATCGTTTAATTAGATAAAAAAAATAGATTCTAGAAAACAAAGTTATGATACCTAACCAGGTTTATGACCCATATAGTAGGCTTGCCGAGTTAAACCGAATTGATAAAAAATATCATTATCTCAAATTATTTCTTTTTTAATGACAATATCTCAAAAATATCAAGTTTTATTTTTAGTCAAATGAGGTGGAAGAAACGAATGTTGCATATAGACCTACTCAGTTGAACGAATTGTATCAGGCCAACACGGTTTAGTAATTTTATTTCAATTGAATTTATTATATTTATATAAAAATATTGATATAATAAAATAAAAAAAAATTAAATAGCATGTTGTGATGTAAGATCATGTTTTTTTATCTGCATCTATCCATTATCTTACGTATATTATTAATTTTTTCTTGCTTCCCCCCCCCCCACAATTCTATTTAAATAAAAAAAAAAAAAAGGGGGGGGGGCGGGCCCCCGCCCGCCCCATTTCAAAAAAGGGGGGGAAAGGGGGGGGCGCCCCCTCCTTTTAAAAAAAAATTTTTTTTTTTTGGGGAGAAAAAAAAACCCCCCCACAAAGGGGGAAATTTAAATCCATAACCACACCGCCCCCCAGGGGGGGGGCCCCCCTCCGAAAAAATGGGGGGGAAAAAACAAAAAAAAAACAAAAAAAAAAAAAAAAAAAAAAACCCTAACCGTGGAAATGGATGGATGAGATCCATTCGTTAAAATGCGAGATCTACTCGGTGCAATATATATATATATATAAAATGCGAAGGAAACCTGTACAGATCCAACATACGAGGAAGGAGACTCTTTGTTCCTTAGAATGGGGGACCAAGATCTCGACAGCACTTACTGATTTTGGTTCAAGTGGTTCCAACTGTATGTGAGCAACCCTTAAGCGAGGTAGCTAGCTAGCAGGTGGCGGTTGGAAAATAGAGCCATGTATTTTTCTCCTATTCAATAAAGGGAAGATGCAAGCTCATACATCAGCAGCTTTAAATGCACTGAATTAGAAATCCTTTTCAGCAGCAGCCAGGCATTTCCTGGAGACTGCATTCGCTTATTACTGTTAACAATGATAACATTACAGAAGCAAAAACCTAAAAAAAATGGGGGCTTAGGCAGCCGTGAGGACTCTCCAAAGATATCGGTTGCGTGTAGAAGCAGTAAAATGTTTGGCAACTGCACAATACACAAGGATATGCAGTAATAAACAAACGCATGGCACAATCTAGTAACGATTCAAGTAGGTCCTGCGCCTGAACCAGTTGTAGTCAGGCAACCCTTGGATGGGACCCATGGCTGCAATTGCAATATCCTGCAATAACAAAACACCAACACATCTTATCCACAACTCCTAGGCCTGTTCCATTTGCATGTGATTTCTTTCAAACGATTGAAATCAGTCGGGTTTATTTTTTATGTGCAAGGTTCTTTAACAGGCAAAAACATTTATCATTAGGATTTAGCTCTTTGTACACTTGTTTACTTGCTATTTGCAAAACACTTTCCCACTTTAACAAATTGACACGTTTTAAAAGTTCTTATAGAAGAAAGAAATAGATAAATAGACATAAAACTTGAGATGGAAATTCAACTGATGCAACTAACAGAGCTTCTTAGCTTCAACATAATTCTTACAATTAGAAACTAGTTGATGTTAAAGCAAGATCTAAGATAACAGTAAGACTTGGGGTATTCTATAGTTTGTACCTGGTCGTGAATAAATCGGTTTGCAACACGTTTGATAGTGCTTGAATCGACAGAATCAATCCTAGCAAACAGTTCGGCATATGGGATTCTTCGACCATAAGTAAGCAGCTGCAAACATATGCAGCCAAATGTAAGGAAAAAATGAGTAACTAAAGTAGATTACAACTCTGATTTCACTTCAAACAAGATTACTCTCACTAGTCAATGTCTATGATCCTACTACTGTTAATCATACAAGAATAAACACCTAAAACCAGACAATCGAAGCTGCGGCATATTACTAAACACTATTTTGTATAACATAATTATCAACGACTCACATGACTTGGATCTAGTGAATAACACACATTAATCATGTCAACCTATTTCTTTTTTTATACATAGAAAAACATGCTGGTAGTGATAATAGTATCTGTAGTTTGAAAGGAAATATTTAATAAGGAAAAAAAAGGAAGGGAAATTCTAACAATAAAATAGTGTGGATAAACACAAATGGATATAAAACACAAAAATATCAGCCTATTCAAGTATTAAAGTAACAGAATATTTTCATGAAAAACAATTGAATGGGAGTATTATTTTGTTTTCATTGAATTTCTTGGTAACACTGATTAAAATAATTTGAAAGCCTTTGCACCAGCTAAAAGATCAGCCAACGAAGGATCAGACCTAACCATCAACATGTACAGCGCAACAAATACTGTTTAGATTGTCTCAGCAGACAATTGTGCTTTAAACTACATCAATTATGAATTGGGTTGTGCAATTTGGGAAACCATTGGAAAAATTAGTAAGGCATTAATTATCTTCAAGCAACAAATCTCATAGTATACCCAGGAAGAGTTGTACAACCTGTACTAGCATTTATTAGCAGATTATTTTATGAGGTTAAGTCATACCTGGCGCCCAATATCTTCCGCTACAGGACTAGTTCCATCAATGTGAAGTAGCAAGGAAGATTTTAACTGCAGTCAAACATGAGTAAGCAGCCAGGTAAGAAAAATGACTAGATTATGGAGAGCATAGGATATTCCAAGATCTGTAAAACATACACATCATCTAGCACGTCAAGAGAAGATTATGAGGATAAAAGCACACAGCATACAAATGATATAGTTTTAAATCATATAACCCCCTTTTCATTTTTTGAACATACAAAGAAGATTGTACAATCAACTACCTTCTTAGCTTCATATGGGAGTTAAAATTTAATTAATTGCTACTCGTGTCTAAATACAGTATATTAGACCAAACAATTGTAGATAATAAATTCCAACATCACAAGAATGATGGAGTTGTCTAAAGTTCAAGTAATTAATGTCAATCAAGTGCTGATCAATTTAATAGTGGAGGCTCACATTAACTTGAAACAACTGTTTAAACTCAAGAAATTCTACTGTGAAAAGGATGACAAGATTGACTAACAAAAAACCTTGAATACATCGTCTCATTGTATCATTCCATCCAAAAAACCATCACAAAATAAATGCAAATTAATTAATCAGAACTAGGTTACAAGATACCATTCCAACAGGAGAATGACACAATTATTAGTATAGCTATTGCTGAGCAACCAAAGTGACATCAGGTTACTTGCCTTCTTCACCCATGTTATTTCTTTACAAACAATCCAAACATCAAACTTTAGTTTGATAGAAAGAAACCAGGAACAAGACTGGAATTAGCATCTTACAAATTCTATATTGCAGACAGCAACAGCTAAATGTTATTCAAGATAATAAAGATTCAGCAGGGGGGGAAAATGATGACTGGATTAAGAAAGCAAAGAATTTTTGTTAATGAAAATCTGCAATGGGCTTCATCTGCATATCATAATCAACAGATTGGGCAGTCTGATATGCACCAGTAAGCAAACAGCAAGGTGGACATACAATTAGTAATACATTGTATGTGATGGGAAAGCATATGTAACACGTTCTGAGTTAATGACCAGAAATCTTATAAAAATATCGTCCAGATGCCAGCAACAAACATGAAAAATCCACTTTTCAAGGAAAGCGTGAACATTAGTAACCACCTGATTACAAGCACGCGTTACATCAGCTTCTGAAACTCGATAGCATAACTTAGATGTCTCGTGCATGATTGCCCAGGCTAAATCATCCAAGCTATCCGGCTGAAAACAAAGCATCAGGCAATATTTTTCATTGAGAAAAGAGGGAAAAAAAAATCTTAAACGAGAATCCAATCAAAAGGCAAAATGACTTAATTATCATGATATATATATATATATATATCATAGCAGAGACTTGCTACACTTGAACATCTTATGCTTTCAAAGATGAATCAGCAAGTAACAAATCTTGAATGACTAACTTAAATGAGACAGCAAAAGAGAGATGATGGGAAGAAATGATGGTGGGCCACAAACACATAATGTAGCATTACCCAGGAAGGCATACAATTTCCAATTATATACCAGTCAAAGCAGAGCAAGATTGGAACTGACTTCATAAAAGTTCTCAGAAGCATGATTTATTGAGAGTTACGCATTGGTTGATGAACCAAATTACTCAGGATGATGAGAGAGAGTGCCAGTCAAGTTCCTATTGCAGGCTATGTGAAAACATTATTAACACATTAAGATTCATTCCAAAGTTACCCTTTTCCATTCCTTGCTCGACTATGCTAAAACTACATTTTTCCAAATAATAAGAAAACAAGAAAAATCTCCATACCTTTGCAACAGCATAAACACCAAAAAGACCAGTGTCCTTGTAGTTTGTGTTGAAAGCCATCATACTTTCTGCTATTTCATCAATGCCAACCCTTTGTGCTAGTTCAGAACTGTCCAATGATTGAGATTTAATCAATGCCCTTGCTAACAAGACAAAAGTGTCTTAAATAGTCAGCCAGTTAAACTTTGAAACTTGTCAGGATGTGGAAAAACAGAGAAAAGAATGATCATTGAAACATTAGTGGTTAATCATGCAGCCCTATTAAATGTAATGTTTAAAAAATCTTATTTTTTAAGCTTAATTGCTTATAACTCCAACAAAAGGATTCCATTTGTAGCTCATGAGTCGACCCGATTTCTGTAAATACAGACCACTGTATAAATTTGCTCTCCAGAAATGTTATAATAAAATTCCTAAACTGTTAAATGAAGCCTCCCTGAATACAAATAATTTTTTAAAGATGAATAGTGGCGAATGTGGTAAATTAGAGAGAGGAGAGGTTACCCCATGTGCTTTCCACCTCCTGCACTCTTGTTCCAAGAACCCAACATAGCCTGCATGACCATCAAAGCAATGGAATCTGGATCTGTCCAAGATGCTCCTTGAAAAGCAACAGCGAATTGTGCCAGAGGAACATCGTCATCAATTATCCTGACCTGATTTTTCACAACAATAAGCGGAAACAGTAGTTTAGAGAAAGAAAAAGGCATAGAAAGAAGGCATGGATTTCAAGTTACATCTTCCCACCTCAGAACCAGTGAAATATGCAGGGTCTTTGGAAACTAACTGTGCAGCGGTAGTTGGATCAGATGATAACTTTGTAAACAACTTCTTTACTTCCCCAACAAATTCCTCATGCTTCACAGCCCCTGATGCGACAATCACCTGAAATGAAAGTCACACAAATACCCATGATAAGAATTTCAACAGCAGGCCTTCAATCTTAATAGCAAGCAGAAAGGAAAATGGAAATAATCGTTTGGCAATCCCACAACTCCATCTTGTACAAAAGTAAAATAACATCAAGCATTACCATTCTAGGAGCTGTGTAGTGTGTTTGTATATAGTTCTGAAGATCATTCCTGGATATTGTCTCGATGTTTTTAGCAGGTCCCAGAATAGTTCTACCTAAAGGAGTGTATTGAAAAGCAGTTGCATGCAAATGGTCAAAAATTACTTCCTCGGTTTGCCCCTCAACCTACAATTTTCCACATACATCATTTATAACTGTTAGAAGCAGGAAGCAAAATCAAGTAAGGCTATATCCATAGAAAATGTTGAACTAAGAAAACTGAATGCCGGCAGTAAAATGTTCCTGGAAGTACAATACAACAACACATTTTTCACATGAAAATTACCCACTTTGGTAACTTTGAAAAGCAATTGAGCATTTTGTTCGGTACACAGCATAGCAAACAACTCAGTATGCTTACAACAAAGATCCAGTTAAGCAAGTTTAAAACTTTATCACTAGAACATAACATTTAAAACCATTCACTAACAAATACATGACCATTTCTCCATAACCAGGATTCATTTAAACAAGTTTGAAACTTTGATGCTAGGACCTGACATCTAAAACTACCCGACAAACAAACACCACATCTTCTATTTGAAAAACTTCATAAAACAAACACCAAAAAAGTTAACTAAATGACCCACACTTGCAAACAACAATGACATCCCTCATTTACTTGTAAGTAAATCAACAACTATTACCATTTCTAAATTAAAAACCAGCAAGCATAGATAACTATGCAATTCTAATTCCCACATGCTCAACCCAAAAATACAAAGAACCGTGTCAAATCCCATTAATCAAAGCTACAAAGACACCAACTTTCATAACAGTTAAACCCAAAAGCACAAAACTTTAAACATAAACAACCAAAACCCACAACCCAAAAGACAGAATTTTACAACCACCGAACACAAAACGCTAGACTCTTTAGACACAACAGGCAAAACAACAAAAATCCATTTCCAATCCAAGTTCAAACAACAGAAAAAACCCAAATTTACCTCCTTCATTTCCAAAGTAATAACGTCCCTCTCCCTAGATATCCTCCCCTCATCGAAAGTAGAGTTCTGCAAAATATCAGCCAAAATATCCAAGGCCTTGTTAACATCTTTGTCCATAACTTTAGCATAATAAGTAGTCTGTTCTCTACTTGTATACGCATTCAAATGCCCTCCCATATTCTCTATCTCCTCTTCCAATTCCCTCACACCCCTTTTCTCCGTTCCCTTAAATATCATATGTTCCAAGAAATGAGCAGTCCCATTTGTCTCATCGGACTCAAATCTCGACCCGGCATCAATCCAAACCCCAACAGTCGCAGTTTTAGCAGCCAGGTTCGACTCAGTAGCGACACGGAGACCATTAGGGAGCGTAGTGATGCGGGTTTCAGGTGAGGAGAGGATATGGGTGTGGGTTTTGAGAGTTGGGTGGGGTGACCCGTATTTGAGGAATCTTGGGTCCGGGTTTTCGAGGAGTTTGAGCTTTGATTTGACTGATTCAGCTAATCGGTCGTAGATCATGGCGGTTGGTGGTGGTGGGGTGGATGGTGTGGTGGGACTGACGGTGGCGACGGAGGCGGCATTGGAAAAGGATCTGGCCGTGGTTGCTGATAAAGGTCTGTGGGGCCGGCGAGCTAGGGTTAGAAGGCGCTTCCAAGCCATGGTTTTGGTTTGTGTGTGTTAGGGTTTGTAGATAAAAACAGTGGAGACCTGAGAGGGTCTAGGATAGTGGAGATATGACTATTAAAACATGGAGGTGACTTGCAGGTGTGATTTTTTAGACGACGTGTCGTTGCAAGCGTGTGTTTTTACCAATTTTGTTAACAAAATATTAATTAATACATTTAATTTACAAGCAATAATGGAAGTCATAGCTTTTGATTTACAAATTACAAGTAATTAATTACGTAAGTTGGTGATTGGAAAAAAAATAAGAATATTTTTTTTATATTAATATATTTATTTATTAAGTCTAATGTTTAAGTTTGTAAGAAGAGAAAATATTAGATAAATCTAAACCACAGGACCAATTAATAATTTTTTTATATAAATTATTAAGTTTTTCATAGGAAAATACGAATTACAAAATTCATTTTAATAAATAAAATCACATTATATTCTTATAAATTTATGTTCATTATAGTGATTTTCAATAAATGATTATATATATATATATATATATATATATAACAAATCACCTCCTATTACATCTTTTGTCATCTCTTAAGTAGAATAGTTGTTGTGAACTTTTATAAGGAGAAAAAGAACCCAAAAAAATTGTAGTGAAAGAAAAAAGTTTAAGTCATGAGAATTTTTTTTTATGGTTAATAGGTCTACATCGAAATATCCTAGCCCATTTACTTCTTTATATTCAATCAAATAAAACAAAAACTACATCTATATTTATATTTAATAAATTAATTTAATTAAAAAATAAAATATTTTTTAAAAAACTTAAATTGAATAAATAATAAAAAATAAAAAAATCAAGAATAACCAGAATTATTTAAAAAAATCAATTAAAAGTCCTATAGAAAGCAAGTAAAAAAATTAACAAGATCCAAGCTCTAATTAAATAAATGTTAAATAATAAAACTGAAAAAACAAGAATTAACAAAACATTATAAGATGAGTATTTCATGATTATATGCAATCAATTAATTTAATTTAATTAAAAAGTGTATCTTAAAAAAAATTAAATTTAACTTGTGTAGTGTATAGGTCATCAACTTTTTTTAATAATATTTATATTTATTAAATTATATTATTTTCCTTAAATCAACCTAATAATAACAAAAACTCCCAAGCTAAATATAAAAATTTTGTTGAACATAAGCTTGATAAAAATCTACTTTTAAAGGTATTTAAATCAATTTATTTTTTTTAAAAAAATAATAATATGAAAACACCCTTAGGTATTATTTTTTAAAAGTTTGATTTTAAGGTTTTATTGTGCACCATAAATGCAAAAAGATTGATTTTAAGTTTGATTTAAGGTTGTATCTGTGTAAAAAGATCATCCTATTTCTAATAATTAGTTATATGATTTTTAAATTATAAAATTTAATTTTTAATTAACTCAATGTTAAAGGATGAAATTGAAAAAAAAATCAATTATAAAAGAGAATATAAAAAATGACCTAAATAAACCTGAGTTAATCTGTCAAACTTATGACACAATTCATGAGACCGAGATAACCTCATATCATGCTAACTCGGGTTGACCTAGACCTTTTTTATTTTATTTTTTTAATTTAATTTCGTGGTTCCAAGGTTTTTCTTTCTATGTTATCTTGGTCCTTTTTTTATATAAAATTTTGTCTGTTTACTATCATTGTTTATTTTTTTTATCATCTAATTAAAATAAAACTAACTTATATATTAATACAAATATATTGGCTAACATGTTTCCAAGGTTAAAGGATCAATGGAGTGTTATAATCACATTACACATGGCCGCAAAGTTGAGAGAACTAGACTCCCAACGTGGAAATAAGCTTGCCTTACTTTATACAAGCAAATGACAACAACAAAAAAATAAAAATCATTGCGTTCCAAGTTAATTGACAACGAAGAATTACTAAAACCAAATACAAATGGCATCATAAGACTACAAGATGAACACCAACAGGAGTATTTTTTTGAAGTGATTTTCTAACAACATCAGGTCGTGATTCATGCTAGGACTCATCTGGAGTAAAATGACTCCATTCACCACCTCCGAGATAAACATTAGCCAAGGGACTGATAACAACTTGATCAAGGGATGTTGCACTTTTCAGTATATGCGTTATCAACTTCATTTCGAACCAGTTACCATTAAATCCATTCATCTGAACCTTCTTGAGTCTGCTATATGTGCATCCACAGAGATTTCGCATCTCTCTTTGATTTTTGTGGAATTCTTTGTTGGGGATTCCGGCTCCCCATGTACGGACCGGTGGTGTACTGATAGTTGCCCATTGGAGGCTAAGCACACTGAGACTCAATATTTAACGTGGTTCGACAAAACCACCTACATCCACGGGAGAGTTCCATATTATTAGAGATATAGAGAAAGGGTTACAACACACATGATGGAGGAGGATCACTTCACTCAAACTCTACTCCCATTGCTCTCACACACACTGTTGCACAAGGCAGCAGGGCTGCTGCCCTTGGAAGCCCTTATTTCTCTCTTGGTCTCTCTACTGCACTCACAATCTCTCTCTCAGTTTGCTCTGCTCTCTTGCTGCCTATTTATAGGCAAGAATGGTGCCACCAGCTCCAACTTTTCTTCAACAAAGGTGGCTGCCAACTCTAGCTCTTCTTCAACAATGGTGGCTGCCAACCTTTGACATCTTGGATGGGTGCACATGGTTGGTGTAACTCCAGCTACAGGCTCTTGACAATGGCAACCCTCTCCTAGAGTAGGGCTGCTGCCACATAAATGGCAATATCCCAACAATCACCCCCTTTGCCATTTATGTGGGACAATTGTCCTCTTGCTTCTTCAGCACAAGCTTGCATCCTGCAACTCTTCCAAGCTTACCATTCTTAGAGCATCTTCGGCCAAGTTTACATGGTATTTGCCACACTTTTCAATCACTAGAGTCACCAAAGCACACCTTTTCTCACACAAAAGGATCACTTTAACCAGATGGTCTCCCACATCACATCTGAAGAGTGTTAACGTTTATCTCTGGGACAACATTCCCCTTCGAGCGTATCAACCATACTCGGTCCGTAATGAATTTTTCAAGCCTCACATCAAGGCTTACAACACCCCCTCAAATGGAAATTTCTATTTCCAAGTGCGACAGTCATTATCTGAGTATCTCAATATGATTATGAACTCACCTCTCTTCGAAGAGTCTACTCATCCAGGAGTTGCGTCTGCCCTCTGTTCCACCCTAGGAACCACGCCTTACTTCTCCGTGAGTCTCTCGCTCTTAGTCCTAAGAGTCCAGGTAGCTCTCCACCTTTAACCATGGGGCAGCCCATTAAAGGTTGATCCATATATGTCTTGATACTCTAAGTATTACAATGTCATTACTGAGCTCACCACCTTGACAAGAGTCAACTTGTTCTATGAACTTGTGCATGCCCTCTGCTCCTTCATAGCAGTCGCGTCTTAATGCTCCACAAGTCACCCACTTATTGTCTAAGACAAATGTCTTCTAGCTCATTGATCTTTAGCATGGGGGCAATATCTATGAAAGTCAATCTTGCATTTGTCTCCATACTCATCATAACCACTTCATTGGCTATACACCTGTCCACTCATATCTAGCCATCACATTGGCTCTAGATGTTTTGAACTGGGCATATATTGTGGCCCTCACACCTTCTCTAAGGTGTCTCCGCTCGTCGTCATGCGGCGGTCTGAACTAGGGCTCCTATTACGGCCCTCACACCTTCTCTAGAGGCGTCTTTGCCCGTTGTCATGGGACGGTCTGAACTTGAGCTCATATCATGGCCCTCACACCTTCTCTAAGGTGTCTTCGCCTGTTGTCATAAGGCGATCTGAACTAGGGCTCCTATTATAGCCCTCACACCTTCTCTAAGGTGCTCTCACGTCTCATATCATGGCCCTTACACCTCCTTTAAGGTGTCTTCGCCTTTCATTGGTGGTTGCATCTTTCTTCAGTTGAGATGCTTCAAAGTGGCTCTAAAATTCTCTACCACCATGTGGACTATGAGAGAGATTACCGCCATTGATTACATAGAAAGAGAAAGTTGCGATATACTCCTCGCAATCCTCCACCTCGATTTCTATGTTTGGAGCTTCTATGCCTTTCTGCTTGACAACTCCACCTACACTAACTCTCTGTGGTGTCTTCGCCTTTCATCATAAGCGGTCGCTTTTTATCATAGGTGTTTGCACCCCCTCAATTAGGTGCCTCTGCAACAGCTCTCTTTCCATCCTTGTATGCATTGGAAAGGTCTTCGCTTGTTGTCTTCATCAAGAGCACAAGAGACTTCCTATTGTACAACTTTTCACACAGTCTCTACTCTGAGCTTCATCTGGGAACTCTTCTTCTCCTTGCACCTGTTGTCTCATCACAGTACCTCCTACGGGTAGTCCTTCACAATCTTCGTGTGCCTTCGTGCAATTTATGTTCTCCATATTTCTCCTTATTCCTTGCTTATGTTTGACAGCAGCTCATCCTGTCACAACACCTGTCCAAGTCAAAATAGGGTGCCAATCTTTATCCCCTTGCTGTATTTCTCTTTCATTATCAGGGTCTTCATCAATTCTCCCCTCGAGAAATCACAATCACCGAATCTAACTTCTTTGGAGAAATCACCACTCCATCAGATCCTTGAACATACGGAACCCAACCGTTTCCTTGTGCCGTCATCCTGCTAGTCTTCAACTGTTTCATTACAAACTGCTAAATATATGAAAATAGTACCGTATGGATAATCCTTCCACTAAACAAGTTCCTAGGAAAGATTGAAGGGGTCACACTGGTCCCGCTTAAAACCCAATCTCATAGACAGAACTTCTTAGGCCATATCTATCCATCATACTGTCTTTCAGTATATACAACTATTTGCTAGCTTTGTTGCGGCTTTTCTTTACAAGTGATCTGGAATATACTGGTTTAATACATGATTTCTCAACCTCTGACGAGACTACCAGTTCTTGGATTCGTCAAGATTGGTCTTCATTAATTTCCACTATACACCTCTAATTGTCCACATGATTGGGTGTCCAGAGTGTCCCAATTTTGTCTTCCCTCAAGGCAATTAAAATTCTCTCCACTTAGCAGTTCAGCACATGTAATTGGGTAAACATGTGCACCTTCTTCCTTTTCATCTCCATCGACCACCACGATGACCTTCAGATGCTTCCTAATCGGACAATCTTTTTTGTTAATTCACCACCACCACTTTCGGTCTTAAATCTCAATGATCGGACCATACCATTGCATCCGGAATGATCAAATTAGCTGGAAACAAGTCTGAAATCGCATTTCAGACGGCTAAGATTTGATTTAAACAATTCTCGCCTGATGAGTGGCCAAGATTCAATCTCAGATCCGGTTGCACGTAGAATCAGCTCTACTGTATCTTATCCCTCGGGTCATGGCTCAGCTCCAACTCGGCTCGGCTCGGTTCAACTCAGCTCGGCTTGTGGCTGATGACGTGGCAGGTGGGTCCAGCAATGATGACATGTCAGTCGACTGGTCGCTGACATGACATGCCTACTATGCAGATGACGTAACAATTACATCAGGCTAACGTCATCCCTAGCATGCCTACTGTGTATGTTGACATCATAGTTATGTCATGCTAACATCATCCTTATCCGGGTCAGTCAAGTGGCGCGCGTCTATGCGCGTGCCCAGCCACCTCGCCGGCGCGTGAGGATGTTTCTGACGTCTTATTTCAGCTTCGTTTTCACCAGTGGCTTCGTCTCTTCCTCCTCTACACAGTGGTATGGTCAAAACACAATTTTGACAACTTTCATTTTTGAGCAAAAATCAAACTCCACTTTAAACCATATGCTCTGATACCAATTATTGGGAATTCCAACCCCCATGTGCGGACCGGTGGTGTACTGATAGTTGCCCATTGGAGGCTAAGCACACTGAGACTCAATATTTAACGTGGTTCGGCAAAACCGCCTACATCCACGGTAGAGTTCCATATTATTAGAGATATAGAGAAAGGGTTACAACACACATGGAGGAGGAGGATCACTTCACTCAAACTCTAATCCCATTGCTCTCACACACACTGCTACACAAGGCAGTAGGGTTGCTGCCCTTGGCAGCCCTTCTTTCTCTCTTGATCTCTCTATTGCACTCACAATCTCTCTCTCAGTTTGCTCTGCTCTCTTGCTGCCTATTTATAGGCAAGAACGGTGCCACCAGCTCCAGCTCTTCTTCAACAAAGGTGGCTGCCAACTCCAGCTCTTCTTCAACAATGGTGGCTGCCAACCTTTGACATCTTGGATGGGTGCACATGGTTGGTGCAACTCCAGCTGCAGGCTCTTGACAATGGCAACCCTCTCTTAGAGTAGGGCTGCTGCCACATAAGTGGCAATATCCCAACATTCTTCACTGCCCAGCTATAGATAGCAGAGACAACTCACAATAAGATTCACAATACTAGATAAATTGTACTCCAACTGTTTTGGCAAAACAAACTATCGAACGTAAGCTGATAACAAACAGTTCAAATAAATGTTTCTCCAGAATGTTTTAGATTTGACAAAGTATATAGCAACTGACCGTGAAATCAAGTTTCTCCAGAAGTGGACAAGCATTTAGATATGTCAATACCTATAACAAATCATCTTCCTCACTTGCTTTGATAAAAAATAGTTATTGAGTCACTCGTATGCCTTGGACAATCCTTCGTCCAAGTTTTAGATCGTGCCAAGTCGAACCCATGACTTGCACAAGCTGCCTCTTTATTATATGTCCATTTTTTTGTGCCAAAAGAAGTCGCAAAATTGTTAACATCTATCCAGAGGAAATTTTTGATACAGGCTCTTTGCTTGTCAAGAATCGAGACATGTTTTGGAGATTGAACAGGCAGAGATAAATCAAAGTGGAAAGATTATATCTGTAACAAATATAATCCTGTCTTCAGGAATGGGATCCCCATATTTCATGCTAAAGTATGATCGTGAGGGCTTTTTTACAGCCATCAAAGATAATCTCAGGTATAAGGTGGGTGGCGGTAGAAGTATACTTTTTTGGAGGGATTGTTGGCTCTCGAATAAGCTATTGATGGAAGGGTTCACATGCCCATACAAGCTCTCAACAAATCCGTGTGGTAAGATTATGGAAATGGGCGAGTGGCGCGAAGGAGTTTGGCGCTGGAATATAGCTTAGTGTCGTGAGCTTTTTCAATATGAATCAGCTATGTTGACATCTCTTCTGCAGCTTCTAAGTGTGGTTCAACTAAATAAGGCAAATAAGTGGGTTTGGAGTAATATTTTGGATGAGAACTATACTGTGAAGTCAGGTACAAATTTGATTGACAGCCATGCTTGTTAAAAAAATTGAGCTACCTTAGTAATAGACATTTAAGAGCATGTATGGAACCGTGGAACTTATGAAGATCAAGACGCCCGGATGGCTGATATTCAAAAGCAGATTGAGTCTTTAGAGGACTTGAGTGAGGCTAGAGAGTTGGTAAGGGCGTTCTTTAGGCTCAGATTAGTAGGGGCAAGGGGAGGGTGTTGTGGATGTTTAGGAGGGGGAGGATAGGGATCAGTGAGTTTGAAGGATGTGTTTGCAGTTGTTTGAGAGGCGAGGTTGTACACGATAGGTTTGAACGAGGTTGCTAAGACCTGGGTTGCAAGGGAAAGGGAAGGCTTTTTGGTTGGGAGCATTTTGGTTTTTTGTTTTTAATTATTACTTGAAAACCTTTCTTGGAGAGTGTATTACTCATCTGCAGTACGTGGATGACATTATGATTTTTTCAATTAGTGCACGTAGGTTTATTACATGTCTATCTTTTTTATGCCAAAAGGAGTTGCAAAATTGTTAACATTTATCCAGAGTATGTCTTAAATGTATGGCACAAGATGGCTCCTCTAAAAATTCAGATTTTCATATGGCTTGCAGTCCAAAGGAAAATTAGCACTGGTTTATTTCTAGCGTTGATGTCTTACTCTCAAGCCCTTTGTCTTTCCTGCAAAATCCACACTTGGAAAATTTGGTCTCGTTTTAAGACTCGGCTGTTTCTGTTTGTGGGTCTGAGTTTGGGGGATCCCATGTTATATATGTTGTTTCTCAAGACTTTATTGATGTCATTTTCGTGTTTGTTACAGAAGTAAGATGAGCCTTCACTCTCCTTCGTTGTACTCTTACCTTTTCTTTTCTTTTAATTCCAAAAAAATGGAATACTGTGATTCTGAGGAATACTGTGATCATTATAAAAAAATGGACCACTGCACTATACTTTCACTCATCGTCTGCATTAATAGAGGAACGAATAATATGACGATGGTTTCGATTCTTAAGACTGTTGCACTCATCGTCATATTAATAGAGGAACATATTACTGTGATTCTGATTGCTGTTGGAATGGCCAGATGCAAGCATATATAGTTCTTGACTGTGTCTTATGTTTGTTTATGGCAAATTAAGTATTGAAAGCAATTGTTTCTCTTTACACACTCACACCTATCTGCAGCTTTCTGGAGATGCCTTGTTCATTCTTGCATGTTTGTTCAGAACAAAACATTGACGTAATCAACATTTACATATTCCGTAGGAACACGTCTCTGGTTTAGGAAGCCCCGCCATATATTAATCAAATTATTATTATTATTATTCTTATTTTGTTTTTAGATTGTTGATATACTGATATTAAAAATAAATATTATGATAATGTATTTATAAATAAAAAATAACATTTATCGAATTTCTAAATAGACATTTTGTTAGAAGCCATGTTCGTAAAAGCATTTGATTACACAATACAATCCACCAGCTGAGACCATGCATATGTGTGACTCTTCATCATCCATCGAGACATCCTCTGGCCTTCAAGGCCCATAACTCTTTTACTTATTTGGTTCTTCCACTTCTTCATCGAGACAACCCTTTTCTTGTGCTAACACATGACTATATATGGTACAGTTTTTACAAATATAAATGTATGGAAACCTTTGCTTTAGTATATGCATGATTAACTAATCCTGATAAATAATAATAAAATCAGACAATTTAATAGCAATTAAAAGTTAAGATTTCTATAAAAAGAAAACAAAAACAAAGTTTGGCAATAGAATCTTTACCACTTCTACCTTAGAAAGCATGACTTGTTCACTTTGTACAGTTGATGCCATCTTCATCCAACGATGATGCATATTTTCAGTCTGTATAGTACATCCCTTGCAATATTCTAAAAGAGAGGAGGAACGGGGAAGGTGAGAAGGTTGGATATGGGAACCAAGAAATCTGCACTGTAGACAGATTCAAAGGTCCAGATCATTCAATAATAATATACATGATATGAATATTGGGGGATGAGGTCCTGCGTATACATATATTTCTATATGCATTTTGAGGTTCTTACTGCAATTTCAAGTAGAAAATGACACCAAAAGTACTTGCAGATTTCAAATTCTTGATTTCCAGTATTGCCCCCATTCCCTATCATGTTACCAATGCCATGTCAAAATAGAATATATATAGTCTTTAGCAATTTATGGTTTACAAATTAAAGGGTTTAACTTATGATATTATCAAATTTCACCGTTAAAACTAATCATAAACTTTGATAATTAGTTTAATGTTATAAACCACCTTGCTCAAGCAATTCAATTTTTTTTTAATAAATAAAGATTTTAAGAAAACAAACACTAGATTAATGACCTTTCATTCAATCTTATTCTTTTTAACAATTCGAATGAAAAAGAGAGAGTAATGATTGGGTTTTGTTGGAGATAAATCTGATCTTTATCCTAAAGACATAGTGGCAGCTAAGATAAACTCAGTCAAAACATGATGACTATTCCTGATATCTTGCAGCAACAACTCTGTTACGATTGTGATAGTATTTTTTAGTTTTGAATAGCTAAAATATAGGAAGCAGTTATAAAAGTTTGTGTTTAAATATACAATCAATGTACATACTACAATCAATGAAAAATAGAGGAACACTTTTCATTCATCTCTATCTCTCTCTGTATTAGTTAAAGTTTGAGTTCTTTTATGGTATTAAAGCTTTTTTAAAGACTCACGTCTAAATCATTCTTCAAAATATTTGCCTTCCCAAACTCATCAGCTTCCCCTAATATTGAAACTAATCTTCCCATCTTCCCCCATTCACCTTACCAAACTCACACGGTTGAATTACCCTACATGGAAAGCAACCATGTCACCCTACCTCAAAGGCAAAAAATACTAGCTTATGATATTTGGGAAACTCAAGATAATCTTATTTTTAGCTGCATCAACTCTTCTCTCTCTGATGAAGTACTTGCCCAAGTTGCTCATTGTAGCACCTCCGCTGTTGTTTGGCTGTCTCTTAGCTCTGCTTTTGCATCACAGTCTCGTGCTAAAGTTGTCCATGTTTGCTCTCAACTTTCCACTCTGCGAAAAGGTAATCAATCAGTAACTGAATACTTCATGACCATTAAACATCTCACAGATGAATTAGCAATTGCTGGTTAACCATTAAACTGTGATGACATTATCACTTATTTGCTTGCTGGTCTTGGTCCTGAATATGATACTCTTCTTTCAATGACATCTCACCGAGATAATTCTCTCACCTTAGACGAGCTTTTCTTTATGCACCTAACGTGTGAAGCTCGCATTCAGCACCACAATCAAACCTTATTATTGCCCATGGCTTCAACAAATATTGCAACTTGCCAGTAATATTATTCAGGAGGCAAGCGTCGAAACAAATTCTCTGCTCCTCAAGGCAGAGGGCGTCCTCAATTTATTGCTAACCGTGGAGGTTATCGTGGTAATAACCATATTTGTTGTCAATTATATGACACTCTTGCTCACACAGCTTCTTGCTGCTGGAAGCGTTTTGATCCAAACTTCCAAACCCCGCCACCACATTCATGTCCTCAAGCAAACCTTGCCTCTCACAGATCTCAGTAACACTCAATTGAACAAGAATGACATCCTGACACTGGCGTGACCCATCATCTGACCAACAACATGAGCGACCTGAATATCCAAAGGAATGATTTTTCTGGCAATGAACAAATTTGCATTGGAGATGGTTCAGGTTTGAAAATCACTCATACTGGAACTACATCTTTATCTACCTCTTCTTCTTCTTTTGTTCTCAATAACATTCTTGTCCTACCACAAAGTACCAAAAATCTTTTATCTGTTCAAAAATTTGCTCAAGACAATAATGTTTATTTTGAGTTTCATAATTTATTCTTTTTTATTAAGGATTACTCGGGGAACGTCCTACATAAAGGCTTTATGTCTGATGGTCTCTATTCCTTCTCTTCACCACTTCAACACTGTCTTCCATCTGCTTTTGTTGGTGCTCGGATCTCTATCATAAACTAGCATCGCCGTCTTGGTCATGCCTCCTATAGTACTATTAAACATGTTCTGCACAATAATAATTTACCTGTTAGCTCTACTATGAGACATAATATTTGTACTGAGTGTGCAATGGCTAAAAGCCATAATTTACCCTTTTCTACTTCTATTTCCTCTGTTTTCAGACCTCTTGAATTAATTTATTCTGATGTTTGGGGGCCCAGCTTGGTCGTTTCTACTTATGGATCTCGTTATTATGTTTGTTTTTTGGATGTTTTTACCAAATTTTATTTGGATATTTCCTTTAAAATTCAAAAATGATGTTGAACCTATTTTTCTTCAATTTCAAAAATATGTTGAACGACATTTTGATTTAAAAATTAAAGCAATTCAAACGGATTGGGGGGGGGGAGAGTATAGAAGTTTAAATAATTATTTCAAATCATGTGGGATTCAACATCGTATATCATGTCCTCATACACATGAACAAATGGGTTCTGTTGAACGTCGACATCGTCAAATTATTGAGATGGGCTTAGCCTTACTAGCTCACTCAAATTTACCTCAACCTTATTAGGAAGACGCCTTTTTAACTGTAACGTATTTAATCAATCGTCTTCCCTCTAAAGTCATTAACAATAAATCACCTTTTGAATAAAAAAAACCCAACTATTTGTTTCTACGTGTTTTTGGATGTGCATGCTGGCCAAACTTGCGTCCTTATAACAAGTATAAAATTGATTTTCGTTCAAAAACTTGTATTTTTCTTGGCTACAGTCTATCACACCAGGGATATAAATGTCTCGATTTAGCTTCAGGAAAATTATATATTTCCCGTCATGTCATTTTTGATGAATCTGTGTTCCCCTATCAAAAAGACACCTCAACATCTACTCTTTCCACACAGGATTCTCATTTTCCCCCCTCCTTAATTCAATCGAGTATTCCTAACAATCATCCAAGATCAAATTCATGTTTAAATACCCTACTAATTACTCACCTCATTCCACTACATCAGGGTTCTTTGGATATTCAGTCTGCTCTAATATGTTCAGATGATATTTCTGCACCAGCAAGGGAACCCTCTCAGCACTTCAATATTATTGAAGAACCTCCACTTCCCAATGATAATCTAATGCCATGCCAGATGATTACCAGATCACAAACACAATCTCTCAAGCCAAATACCCCTTATGTTGGTATAGCACGATACCCACTTCCTCACTTTTTCTTAACTAATCATGTTTCCTCTGATGCAGAACCTTCTTGCTTCTCTAAAGCCACCAAACATCACCACTGGCATGATGCCATGGACATCGAGTTCAACGCCCTTATAACGAATGACACTTGGGATCTTGTCTCTCCTACACAATGTACCAATATTGTTGGAAATAAATTGGTGTTCCACGTCAAACGTAATGCAGACGGCAGTATTGAGCGTTTTAAAGCGCGACTAGTCGCCAAAGGTTATCATCAACAACTAGGTCTGGACTTCACGAAAACCTTTAGTCCAGTGGTTAAATCAAGTACTATACGCTTAGTATTATCTTTAGCCATTACACGGTAATGGACCATCCGCCAGATAGATATACAAAATGCATTCTTATATGGACAACTTTAGGAGGAAGTTTATATGCAACAACCCCAAGGCTATGTTCATCCTGATTTTCCTCATCATGTGTGCCATATTAAAAAGAGCTTATATGGTCTTAAGCAAGCACCTCGAGCCTGGTTTTCTAAATTAAGAGAAACATTGCTGCAGCTGGGATTTGTTGGTTCTAAAGCAGATACATCTTTATTCACACTTCATCAGACCACCTTCTCTATCTTCATCCTTATATATGTTGATTGATATAATCATCACTGGAACCTCTTCAACTGAAATTAACAACTTCATCCAGCGGCTTGGTAATGTCTTCCCTGTCAAGGACTTAGGTATTTTGTCAAATTTTCTTGGTGTAGAAGCATTATTTGATGGGCCTGATCTCTTTCTCACTCAACGAAAGTATGAAGCAAATTTGTTATAGAGAGTTAATATGCATGAAGCCAAGCCATGTACAACTCCTATGAGTACTACTTGCAACTATCTAAGTTTGAAGGTGCAGATTTTTCCGATCCATAACTTTACAGAAGTACAGTTGGTGCTTTACATTACTTGGGTTTCACTCGACCAGACATTGCTTTCGCAGTCCACCATGTAAGCAAATTCAATCATCAACCTAAAGACCCACATTGGCAAGCTATCAAAAGAATTCTCAGATATCTCAAACATACAGTGAGTTATGGCCTTCATTCAAAAGTCTATCAGATCACTCTCTCCATGCATATAGTGATGCCGACTGGGTTGCCAAAAAAGATGACAGACATAATATTGGGGCGTACTGTATTTTTCATGGCTTTAATCTTATCAGTTGGAGTTGTAAACAACAACAAACTGTTACTCGCAGCAGTACTGAGTCAGAATACAAATCACTTTCCAACACAGCGGTAAAATTACATTGGATCCAATCCATACTCCATGATCTGCAATTCCCTTTGCCAACCAGTCCAAGATTATGGTGCGATAATATTGGTGCAACATATTTGTCCTCTAATCCAATCTTCCATGCAAGAACTAAACATATTGAAATAGATTTTCACTATGTTCGGGATTAAGTCTTAGCAAATAAACTTTAGGTCTCATTTCTAACTACAAAGCAGCAACCTGCTGATTTATTGACCAAGTGTTTGTCCTCTGCCCGTTTTCAACTTCTACGCGACAACCTTCATGTTCAGGATCTGCTCATTCGGTTGAGGGGGCGTGTTGGAGATAAATCTGATCTTTATCCTAAAAACACAGTGGCAGCTAAGATAAACTCAGTCAAAATATGATGACTATTCCTGATATCTTGCAAAGAACAACTCACGTATGATTGTGATAGTATTTTTTAGTTTTGAATAGCTAAAGCATAGGAAGCAGTTATAAATGTTTGTGTTTAAATATACAATCAATGTACATACTACAATCAATGAAAAATAGAGGAACACTTTTCATTCATCTCTATCTCTCTCTGTATTTGTTAAAGTTTGAGCTCCTTTAGGTTTAAACCCCCCCAATGTTTTCCCTCTCCTGTTTCAAAACATTGATAGCCAGTATGCTTTCTTTCTTGCTTTTTACTCTTTCCTATGCAGGTAGACGGCAGGAAATGTATGTACAACATGCATGTTTTGTACATTCCCTGCATGCATGCAGATGATCAATTCCAGCCACTTCTCCTTTTTTTCTTGCTCCTTTTCCCCTCCTCACCTATCCTTCTAAAGAACTTTTATATTATTAACTATCAATACTAAGTTATCAAGACTTAAGGTTTGGTTCCATGTGCATCATAATAATAATTTTGATAGTGATCGAGAATATTTTGTTTCTATTAAAGGTATAAAGTGAACTTCCATGCTATTTTGTATTGTTCAAAAATGTTGCAAGTAAACTAATTTAGGGTCGTTTAAGTGGGGCGAATATCATGAATGTATCAATGGTTTGATCACAAGAGCTGCATGCCAAGTGTCATGATCCAAACATCTCGACTAGGCCTATATAATGAACTGCAGATTAGTGCAGGAACTCACCATTGTAGCCTTTAGACCTCTGTTTGCTTTTAGTTTTCAGCATGGCCGACGATGATGTTTATCGTATCCATATCATTTCTAAGCAACAAATGTACAATTACATAACTAATGAAAAACTGCCAGATTTACAGTATGGGTACGAAGTCTCTCAATCCATTTCAACGGAAGAATACAGGGATGTCCAAAGTGAACTCATCCTCAACAACTATTTGCACGAAAGAGCTGATTTTGTTGCCAATCCTCGTGCTTCATCCTGTGAGCCACTCTCGCAAATTATGATTCAGACACTTGAGGATTTGCAGACTGAGTAGGATTGCTTGGGAATAAAAAACTTCACCGTTGTCTGTAGGAAATTCCAACCAGTAATGTTCTGATATTTACCCATTGGAGGCTAAGCACACTGACACAATATTTAACGTGGTTAAGCAAACCGCCTACATCCACGGGAGAAGCCATTGCATTATATAGGGAGAGAACAAGATTTACAATAATAGAGGAGGAGGAATCATCCCCTCTTTAGCAACTCTCAACCTCACTCTATTTCTCTCTTCTCAGTGCTGTAATGGCAACTACTACTGGCTGCCCTTGGCAGCCCATTCTCTTTTATATTTCTCACATCTTTGGCTGCACTCTTTCACTCACAACTCTCTCTCTCTGTGCCTATTTATATGCTTCAATGACAGCTCCTCTTGCTCATTTGTCAACAATGGTGGCTGCACCAACAGCCCTCTTTGACTCTCAAAGGCTGGCCTATTTATTTTCCACCATTTGTAGCCTTCTTTCTTTGACAATGGCAGCCGTCTTCTTCTAGAAGAAGGGCTGCAGATGCTTCATTGTCAATGGACGGTGCAGTCCATTAATGATTGCTGCACATTAATGGCAATAATCCTAACAATCACCCTCTTTACCATTGATGTGGCGCAACTGTCCTCTTGCTTCTTCAGCACATGCTTGTATTCTATAGGTCTTCCAAGCTTACCATTCCGAGAGCGTCTTTGGCCAAGTTTCCAGGTACTTGCCAAACCTTTCAATCACTAGAGTCACCCAAGCACCCCTTTGCTCACTCTAAAGGATCACTTCAACCAGATGGTTTGTGACATCTTATCTGAAGAGTGTTTAACGCTTGTATCTGGAACAACATCCCCCTTCAAGCATATCAACCATGCTTGAGCCGGAATGATTTATCAAGCCTTACATCAAGACTTACAACACCCCCTCAAACGAATATTTCCAAGTGTGACAGTCATTGAATATTTTAATGTGATCGCGAGCTTACCACTCTTCCAAGAGTCTACTCATCCTGGAATTGCGTCTGCCATCTGTTCCACTCTAGGAACCGCGCCTTACTTCTCTGTGAGTCTCCCGCTCTTAGTTTCAAGAGTCCAGGTAGCTTTTCACCTTTAACCATGGGGACAACCCATTAAAGGTTGATCCATCTCTATCTTCATACTCTGAGTATTATAATGTCATTACTGAGCTCACCACCTTGACAAGAGTCAACTTGTTCCCGGAACCTGCGCATGCCCTCTGCTCCTTCATAGCAGTCGCGTCTTAATGCTCCACAAGTCATCCACTTATTGTCCAAGGTAAATGTCTTCTAGCTCACTGATCTTTAGCATGGGGGTAATATCCATGAAAGTCAATCCTGCATTTGTCTCCATACTCATCATAGCCTATTCATTGGCTATACACTTGTCCACTTATATCCAGCCATCACATTGACTTTGAAATTGGGCTCTAATCATGGCCCTCACCCCTTCTCCCGAGGTGTCTCCGCTTGTCATTATGAGACGGTCTGAACTTGGACTCATATTACGGTCCTCACACCTTCTGTCTGAGGTGTCTCCGTCTGTCATCATGAGACGGTCTGAACTTGGACTCATATTACGGTCCTCACACCTTCTGTCTGAGGTGTCTCTGCCTGTCATCATGTGGCGGTTCGATCTTGCACTCATATCAAGGTCCTCACACCTTCTGTCTGAGGTGTCTCTGCCTGTCATCATGCGGCGGTTTGATCTTGCACTCATATCATGGTCCTCACACCTTCTGTCTGAGGTGTCTCTGCCTGTCATCATGCAGCGGTTTGATGTTGGACTCATATCATGGTCCTCACACCTTCTCCTGAGGTGTCTCTACTTGTCGTCATGAGACAGTCTGATCTTGGACTCATATCATGGTCCTCACACATTCTGTCTGAGGTGTCTCTGTCTGTCGTCATGCGACGGTCTCATCTTGGACTCATATCATGGTCCTCACACCTTCTATCTGAGGTGTCTCTACCTATCATCATGAGACGGTCTGAACATAAACTCATATCACGGTCCTCACACTTTCTCCTGAGGCGTCTCCGCCTGTCGTCATGAGACGGTCTGATCTTGGACTCATATCACGGTCCTCACATTTTCTCTTGAGGCGTCTCCGCCTGTCGTCATGAGACGGTCTGAACTTGGACTCATATCATGGTCCTCACACCTTCTCCTTAGGTGTCTCCACCTGTCGTCATGAGACGGTCTGATCTTGGACTCATATCATGGTCCTCACTTAGTTTCTTGTTAATAGTCTATTATATTATCTTTCATAAACGAGCTTTCTCGATTAGTACATACTTGTTGTTGTTCCTGCAGATTCGTAACCTCTTATTTACCAGTTTAAATTGTTGTAATGGATCGGCTAAGGAATGCTTTAGTTTATATTTATGATTTTGCGTGCAGTTCCCCATCCGTTTTTCTTGTCATCTTTCTTAAAGGTGGATAGAGATATATTGCACCTTAAGGATCGACTATATATATTCTGTATCATCGCTTCTAGTGCTTGGTATCAATGTTTTGACTTGTGCTAGAGAAAAGGAGTTTCATTAAACTAAAGCCTGATGATGGACAAACTGAGAAACTAGGAAGAAGATACCACCAGTATTATAGGCTTTTCTAAAATATTCACGATCCTTGTTCTTTAAAGACAGATTGAGAGCTCACTCAATCTGTTGTGCTATCATGATCAAGACAAGTATGCCAAATCTCTTTTGTTGACAATATGTTGTCTTATTACGTCTTGGCATGAAACCGCAACTGTTCCCGGAACCTGCGCATGCCCTGTGCTCCTTCATAACAGTCACGTCTTAATGCTCCTCAAGTCATCCACTTATTGTCCAAGGCAAATGTCTTCTAGCTCACTGATCTTTAGCATGGGGGCAATATCCATGAAAGTCAATCCTGCATTTGTCTCCATACTCATCATAGCCTATTCATTGGCTATACACTTGTCCACTTATATCCGACCATCACATTGGCTCAGGCTTCTGAAATTGGGCTCCAATCATGGCCCTCACCCCTTCTCCCGAGGTGTCTCTGCCTGTCATCATGAGACGGTCTGAACTTGGACTCATATTACGGTCCTCACACCTTCTGTCTGAGGTGTCTCCGCCTGTCATCATGAGACGGTCTGAACTTGGACTCATATTACGGTCCTCACACCTTCCATGCGAGGTGTCTGCCTGTCATCATGCGGCGGTTCGATCTTGCACTCATATCAAGGTCCTCACACCTTCTGTCTGAGGTGTCTCTGCCTGTCATCATGCGGCGGTTTGATGTTGGATTCATATCATGGTCCTCACACCTTCTCCTGAGGTGTCTCTACTTGTCGTCATAAGACGGTCTGATCTTGGACTCATATCATGGTCCTCACACATTCTGTCTGAGGTGTCTCTGTCTGTCATCATGCGACGGTCTCATCTTGGACTCATATCACGGTCCTCACACCTTCTATCTGAGGTGTCTCTGCTTATCATCATGAGACGGTCTGAACATAGACTCATATCACGGTCCTCACACTTTCTCCTGAGGCGTCTCCGCTTGTCGTCATGAGACGGTCTGATCTTGGACTCATATCACGGTCCTCACACCTTCTATCTAAGGTGTCTCCGCCTGTCGTCATGAGACGGTCTGATCTTGGACTCATATCACGGTCCTCACATTTTCTCTTGAGGCGTCTCCGCCTGTCGTCATGAGACGGTCTGAACTTGGACTCATATCATGGTCCTCACACCTTCTCCTTAGGTGTCTCCACCTGTCGTCATGAGACGGTCTGATCTTGGACTCATATCATGGTCCTCACTTAGTTTCTTGTTAATAGTCTATTATATTATCTTTCATAAACGAGCTTTCTCGATTAGTACATACTTGTTGTTGTTCCCGCAGATTCGTAACCTCTTATTTACCGGTTTAAATTGTTGTAATGGATCGGCTAAGGAATGCTTTAGTTTATATTTATGATTTTTGCGTCGCTTCCCATCCGTTTTTCTTGTCATCTTTCTTAAAGGTGGATAGAGATATATTGCACCTTAAGGATCGACTATATATATTCTGTATCATCGCTTCTAGTGCTTGGTATCAATGTTTTGACTTGTGCTAGAGAAAAGGAGTTTCATTAAACTAAAGCCCCGATGATGGACAAACCGAGAAACTAGGAAGAAGATACCACCAGTATTATAGGCTTTTCTAAAATATTCACGATCCTTGTTCTTTAAAGACAGATTGAGAGCTCACTCAATCTGTTGTGCTATCATGATCAAGACAAGTATGCCAAATCTCTTTTGTTGACAATATGTTGTCTTATTACGTACTGGCATGAAACTGCAATCTGTTCCCGGAACCTGCGCATGCCCTGTGCTCCTTCATAACAGTCACGTCTTAATGCTCCTCAAGTCATCCACTTATTGTCCAAGGCAAATGTCTTCTAGCTCACTGATCTTTAGCATGGGGGCAATATCCATGAAAGTCAATCCTGCATTTGTCTCCATACTCATCATAGCCTATTCATTGGCTATACACTTGTCCACTTATATCCAGCCATCACATTGGCTCTGGGCGTTCTGAAATTGGGCTCCAATCATGGCCCTCACCCCTTCTCCCGAGGTGTCTCTGCCTGTCATCATGAGACGGTCTGAACTTGGACTCATATTACGGTCCTCACACCTTCTGTCTGAGGTGTCTCCGCCTGTCATCATGAGACGGTCTGAACTTGGACTCATATTACGGTCCTCACACCTTCTGTCTGAGGTGTCTCTGCCTGTCATCATGCGGCGGTTCGATCTTGCACTCATATCAAGGTCCTCACACCTTCTGTCTGAGGTGTCTCTGCCTGTCATCATGCGGCGGTTTGATGTTGGACTCATATCATGGTCCTCACACCTTCTCCTAAGGTGTCTCTACTTGTCGTCATAAGACGGTCTGATCTTGGACTCATATCATGGTCCTCACACATTCTGTCTGAGGTGTCTCTGTCTGTCATCATGCGACGGTCTCATCTTGGACTCATATCACGGTCCTCACACCTTCTATCTGAGGTGTCTCTGCTTATCATCATGAGACGGTCTGAACATAGACTCATATCACGGTCCTCACACTTTCTCCTGAGGCGTCTCCGCTTGTCGTCATGAGACGGTCTGATCTTGGACTCATATCACGGTCCTCACACCTTCTATCTAAGGTGTCTCCGCCTGTCGTCATGAGACGGTCTGATCTTGGACTCATATCACGGTCCTCACATTTTCTCTTGAGGCGTCTCCGCCTGTCGTCATGAGACGGTCTGAACTTGGACTCATATCATGGTCCTCACACCTTCTCCTTAGGTGTCTCCACCTGTCGTCATGAGACGGTCTGATCTTGGACTCATATCATGGTCCTCACTTAGTTTCTTGTTAATAGTCTATTATATTATCTTTCATAAACGAGCTTTCTCGATTAGTACATACTTGTTGTTGTTCCTGCAGATTCGTAACCTCTTATTTACCAGTTTAAATTGTTGTAATGGATCGGCTAAGGAATGCTTTAGTTTATATTTATGATTTTGCGTGCAGTTCCCCATCCGTTTTTCTTGTCATCTTTCTTAAAGGTGGATAGAGATATATTGCACCTTAAGGATCGACTATATATATTCTGTATCATCGCTTCTAGTGCTTGGTATCAATGTTTTGACTTGTGCTAGAGAAAAGGAGTTTCATTAAACTAAAGCCCGATGATGGACAAACTGAGAAACTAGGAAGAAGATACCACCAGTATTATAGGCTTTTCTAAAATATTCACGATCCTTGTTCTTTAAAGACAGATTGAGAGCTCACTCAATCATTGTGCTATCATGATCAAGACAAGTATGCCAAATCTCTTTTGTTGACAATATGTTGTCTTATTACGTACTGGCATGAAACTGCAATCTGTTCCCGGAACCTGCGCATGCCCTGTGCTCCTTCATAACAGTCACGTCTTAATGCTCCTCAAGTCATCCACTTATTGTCCAAGGCAAATGTCTTCTAGCTCACTGATCTTTAGCATCGGGGCAATATCCATGAAAGTCAATCCTGCATTTGTCTCCATACTCATCATAGCCTATTCATTGGCTATACACTTGTCCACTTATATCCAGCCATCACATTGGCTCTGGGCGTTCTGAAATTGGGCTCCAATCATGGCCCTCACCCCTTCTCCCGAGGTGTCTCTGCCTGTCATCATGAGACGGTCTGAACTTGGACTCATATTACGGTCCTCACACCTTCGCTGAGGTGTCTCCTTTGTCATCATGAGGCAGTGCCGAACTTGGACTCATATTACGGTCCTCACACCTTACGTGCGAGGTGTCTCGCTGTCATCATCATGCGGCGGTTCGATCTTGCACTCATATCAAGGTCCTCACACCTTCGTGCCGAGGTGTCTCGCTGTGCATCATCGCGGTTTGATGTTGGATTCATATCATGGTCCTCACACCTTCTCCTGAGGTGTCTCTACTTGTCGTCATAAGACGGTCTGATCTTGGACTCATATCATGGTCCTCACACATTCTTGCCCGAGGTGTCTCATGCGTCATCATGCGACGGTCTCATCTTGGACTCATATCACGGTCCTCACACCTTCTATCTGAGGTGTCTCTGCTTATCATCATGAGACGGTCTGAACATAGACTCATATCACGGTCCTCACACTTTCTCCTGAGGCGTCTCCGCTTGTCGTCATGAGACGGTCTGATCTTGGACTCATATCACGGTCCTCACACCTTCTATCTAAGGTGTCTCCGCCTGTCGTCATGAGACGGTCTGATCTTGGACTCATATCACGGTCCTCACATTTTCTCTTGAGGCGTCTCCGCCTGTCGTCATGAGACGGTCTGAACTTGGACTCATATCATGGTCCTCACACCTTCTCCTTAGGTGTCTCCACCTGTCGTCATGAGACGGTCTGATCTTGGACTCATATCATGGTCCTCACTTAGTTTCTTGTTAATAGTCTATTATATTATCTTTCATAAACGAGCTTTCTCGATTAGTACATACTTGTTGTTGTTCCTGAGATTAGTGAACCTCTTATTTACCGGTTTAAATTGTTGTAATGGATCGGCTAAGGAATGCTTTAGTTTATATTTATGATTTTGCGTGCGTTCCCATCCGCTTTTTCTTGTCATCTTTCTTAAAGGTGGATAGAGATATATTGCACCTTAAGGATCGACTATATATATTCTGTATCATCGCTTCTAGTGCTTGGTATCAATGTTTTGACTTGTGCTAGAGAAAAGGAGTTTCATTAAACTAAAGCCTGATGATGGACAAACTGAGAAACTAGGAAGAAGATACCACCAGTATTATAGGCTTTTCTAAAATATTCACGATCCTTGTTCTTTAAAGACAGATTGAGAGCTCACTCAATCTGTTGTGCTATCATGATCAAGACAAGTATGCCAAATCTCTTTTGTTGACAATATGTTGTCTTATTACGTACTGGCATGAAACTGCAATCTGTTCCCGGAACCTGCGCATGCCCTGTGCTCCTTCATAACAGTCACGTCTTAATGCTCCTCAAGTCATCCACTTATTGTCCAAGGCAAATGTCTTCTAGCTCACTGATCTTTAGCATGGGGGCAATATCCATGAAAGTCAATCCTGCATTTGTCTCCATACTCATCATAGCCTATTCATTGGCTATACACTTGTCCACTTATATCCAGCCATCACATTGGCTCTGGGCGTTCTGAAATTGGGCTCCAATCATGGCCCTCACCCCTTCTCCCGAGGTGTCTCTGCCTGTCATCATGAGACGGTCTGAACTTGGACTCATATTACGGTCCTCACACCTTCATGCGAGGTGTCTCCGCCTGTCATCATGAGACGGTCTGAACTTGGACTCATATTACGGTCCTCACACCTTCTGTCTGAGGTGTCTCTGCCTGTCATCATGGGGCGGTTCGATCTTGCACTCATATCAAGGTCCTCACACCTTCTGTCTGAGGTGTCTCTGCCTGTCATCATGCGGCGGTTTGATGTTGGACTCATATCATGGTCCTCACACATTCTGTCTGAGGTGTCTCTGTCTGTCGTCATGCGACGGTCTCATCTTGGACTCATATCATTGTCCTCACACATTTTATCTGAGGTGTCTCTGCCTATCATCATGAGACGGTCTGAACATAAACTCATATCACGGTCCTCACACTTTCTCCTGAGGCGTCTCCGCCTGTCGTCATGAGACGGTCTGATCTTGGACTCATATCATGGTCCTCACACCTTCTCTTAAGGTGTCTCCACCTGTCGTCATGAGAGATTGCCCGAACTTGGACTCATATCATGGTCCTCACACCTTCTCCTAAGGTGTCTCCGTCTGTCGTCATGAGACGGTCTGATCTTGGACTCATATCATGGTCCTCACTTAGTTTCTTGTTAATAGTCTATTATATTATCTTTCATAAATGAGCTTTCTCGATTAGTACATACTTGCTGTTGTTCCTGCAGATTTGTAACCTCTTATTTACCAGTTTAAATTATTGTAATGGATCGGCTAAGGAATGCTTTAGTTTATATTTATGATTTTGCGTGCAGTTCCCCATCCGTTTTTCTTGTCATCTTTCTTAAAGGTGGATAGAGATATATTGCACCTTAAGGATCGACTATATATATTCTGTATCATCGCTTCTAGTGCTTGGTATCAATGTTTTGACTTGTGCTAGAGAAAAGGAGTTTCATTAAACTAAAGCCTGATGATGGACAAACTGAGAAACTAGGAAGAAGATACCAACAGTATTATAGGCTTTTCTAAAATATTCACGATCCTTGTTCTTTAAATACAGAGATTGAGAGCTCACTCAATCTGTTGTGCTATCATGATCAAGACAAGTATGCCAAATCTCTTTTGTTGACAATCTGTTGTCTTATTACGTACTGACATGAAACTCCAATTTAATACTCTTAGGACAAGCACCTTAATATTCTTTTCTATTGTTCTTCTTTTCCTCATGCAACACTAGGAGATATTTATTGAATATTGAAAATACAAGTTTAATGTAACACCAAATAAAGAATCAATTCATCAGGAAAACCCTTAAGTCATTTGTGAGATTTATTGAAGACAGAACATCTTAACTGTGGCTTCTGCCATTTCTAGCATTTTCCTTGGCCTTCAAGGAACTTGCTCTTATTCGGTTATTCCACAAACAACAGGTCTCCTAAGCAAATGGAGGATCATGATGACTCATAACAAAATACTAACAAAAAAAAGAAGTCATGTTTTCTTTTAGCTTCCGATGGTTTGATGTTTTATCGGTTTATGCTCCCGCTTTCTTGACTTCTCCTAGTGGAATCATCCCATTTTCATCCTTGTTAAATCCCCAAATATCACAAATGTAGCTTAGGCTAAAACACTTGTAGAAGAAGTAAGACTAGCACAAGAAATTTACCCTGTCGCAAACCCCTCAAATATCGAGTTCCATCCTCGAGTACTTTAAAAACAAGTAATTGAAAGGTGTGACAAAACTTTATGGTGAGGGGACCAAGTAATTAAAAATCTTGAGTGCCTACTCTTTCTCGAAGTTCTCGGAAAAAGGCATCAATTGGTTTTATCATAACGATGGTCTTTTGATAACCAATAAACCTAGAAGAACTTACAAGCTAACTTTGGTTGGTTAGTCCTATCAGCTCATCCATTACTAGAATTTTTAAATTTATCGATGCAATATTATATCGGTGTTTATACTCTCAGTCTGTTGGCATCAATTTTACCGACAGGCTCACGGACAGAAATACTTTATCGGAAAATTATCATCAGTGATTTGTGGTCACTTGGTAATAAAACTATCGATAGATTTACAAACAGAAAAAGCACGCCAAAAAAGAAATTACCCGCTTAATTAATTCACAAGATTTTTTTCATAATCAAGGTTATTTTCAAAATATTAAATTTAACAAAGAATAATAAATAAAAAAGACTCAAAATAATCAAGGTTATTTTCAAAATAAGTAAATAATCCTATAGAAAGCAAAAAAAATAAAATTAATGAAGCTCAGTCTCCAATTAAATAATTGACAAATGATGAAATTGAAAAAAAAAGCTAACAAAATATCATGAAATGAACATCTCATTCTTATATTTAATCAACTAATTTAATTAAATTAAAAAATAAAATATTTTTTAAAAGATAAATTTAACAAAGAACGACAAATAAAAAGACTCAAGACAACCGAGTTATTCTCAAAATTAATGAAAAAACCTATAGTAACCAAATAAAAAAACTAAGTTAAAATTTCAATTAAATAAATGTTGAAGGAGAGTTCCAAGTTTCATTGATGGTTGTGATTTGGTCAAATCATAGGTTCACCTGATTTAAAGGTGGCTCTATGAGCAGGTTGGATAGAGCTTTTCCTCACACACAATGCTTGTCTCATTTTAGTTCTTTGAAACTGTTCCATCTAAATCATGGCCTTTCAGATTATTGCCCCCTGCTTGTTAGGAAAGCACAAGTTCACTGCTGATGGAAACCTTTTAAATGTCTGGACTGCTGGCTCATGGCCCCTTCCTTCCATAAGACCCTCAAGGTCTTCTGGGAGGATATTGTGCGAGATATCCCCGGTGAATTTCAGGTTATTAGAAGAATCAATGCTTTGAGACTAAAGCTATGAAAGTGGAATAAAATTGTGTTTGGGAATCAAGACTAGGCTCTACAAAATCTCCAGTCTTCTATCCAGAATCTCGAGGATCAAGTTGAAAGTGGAGGGCTATTTGACTCTAAAAGGAAAAGGGCTATATGAGTTGAAAGGTAAACAATAGAAACTCTATAGATATGTAGAATCTATATGGAGACAAAAGGCTAAATAGTGGTGGCTCAAGTTGGGGGACAAAAACACTCGCTTCTTCCACATCTCAGCAAAGGTCAAGGGTTGCAAAAACTATATTCGTCAGATTATATATAATAATAATAATAATAATAATAATAATAATAATAATAATAATTGATTTTACCCTTCAAATCAAATCTATGTTTTTTTCTATAGTAATTCTTAATTTTACCTTTCAAATAAATCTATTATTTTTTTCAATATTAATAATATTTTTTTCAAATTTATTAATTATTATATTAGCAATATTAATTATAATACAAATAAGAAAATTTATAATACAAATAATAATATTTTTAATATTAACAATATCATTTATAATAAAAATAACAATATTTATAATACAAATAATAATATTTTTAATATTAATATTTAAGTGGGTTTGGCGGCAACACCAGACCCAAGCGCTTTGGCCCTCTTGAATGCCAGACCCTAAAACCTTGGGTCTGGCCACAATCCGAACTCATTAGAGTTGGGGTGTGGACGCATGACCAAAGAGCGTCCTGATGCGAAACAACAATATTTAGTTGGGTCGGTCGAGGCCCAACAGCATTTGTTTTTTTAAGTAGGCTGGATCCGGTCCAGCTTAGGCTTGCATGGTCACTGAATCAGCCTAGTGAGGCCATCATGGTGTCAATCAATCAAAAAGATCCATACCATGGTATGGTCAAGTGTCAGACTATCATGGTGGTGTATGATTAACTGCTGGTTCAAAGTTGTCAAGATGAACTGTCAAAATTTGACAACTCAGGACTGCATGAGTTGGTCTTTTTGGGGCGGCACTAAGGTCATCGTGGTGTCAATCAATCAAAAAGATCTATATCGTGGTATGGTCAAGTGTCAGATCATCATGGTGGTGTATGTTTGTCTAGTTTGTTTGAGAGATGAAGAATTAAATGCTCTGAAAAGATAGCCACCCAAGTAGCTTTCGAGTGAAAAAATAATGAAGAAGGTGAACAGTACCAAACAACGTGTTTTTCTTATTTTTCTTATTTTAATTTTAGTTGTTATTCTAATTGATACTTTTTTATGTCTTTTTTTAATACCTTTTTAATTTATATTTCAATTAATATCCCTCCTCCATGCTTTTTTATTTTGCTTCTTTAGCTTGTTTTGAATAGAGTTTTGTTAAGTGTTTTTTTAAAAAAAAAATCGATTTGTATGTGTTTAATTTTTAAAGATATTATTTTAATTTATCTATATTTTTTTTGTTTTATATAAATGAAATTTTTAAAATATATATATATATATATATATATATATATATATATATATATATATATTTAGATAATATTTCTAATATGTTCAGCCTTGGATGATATATTTTTTTTCTTTTATTTTATTCAATCAATAACATGTGTGTCTATTTTTTTATCCTTTGATTGAATAAAAAAAAATTTAGTAAATAAAATCATTAAATATAACCAGGTAAATTTTCTAAGTTATAAAATCAAATATCTTGATTTATATTTATCTCTTGATTTTTTTTAAATTTTGATTTTAGTTATTGTTAATGATATTTTTTTCATTTACTTACATATATGATTATCAATTTATTTAATTAGATGCTTAAGATTTTTAATTTACATTTAAAATATTTTATGTAAAAAAACACATCAAAAAGTCTACATACCTATCTTTTTTTTAAAAAAAATGCAACGTAAAGCGAGTTAAATGACTGGCTATAAGACTAAGATTAAGACAAACATGCTGCATGGTCTAACAATTAATTAGGAACACAGGATTCGACTCCCAACGTGGAAAGAAGCTTGCCTTAATTTATTAATTAGTTAATAAATAATACTAACAAAGTAAATATAGGAAACCGACAAACAAGATTAGTAAATTAATTGACGATTAAGAGCCAAATGATCCAAAGAAGAAAAAGGTGCTTGAAAAAGCAATATGCCAGGTTGATCCCAAAGTTATAGCAAAGACACAGCACACCCTTTATATACATATATATCAAAGATAGAGGTAGTTTAGACGTAAAAGAGTAATGACAGGGACACAGCAAAGTTGTATTGGGAAGGTGGCTTCCTCTGAAAGGGTGGTGCATGTGAAAGTGATATGGACTAGCAAAGCCTCAATTGCAATGGAGAGAGACTGAAAACAACAAATGGGTTTGCACATGCAAAGAGAGTAGAAGGAGGAAATTCAATTAGCTTTGCCTCTGTGGAAGTAAGGATCATGACTCCTCTTCTTCCATAAAATCAGCTGAACTTCCATAAGCTACACACACACACACACACACACATGATTGACTTACTGTGGTGGCAGCTGATCAAGCCATTTCTTACGTGTTCAGTTTTTTGGCCAGAAGTTTCCTGCTGAATTTCTTAGTCTGATGCTCGTTAAAGCAGGCCTACCGGAAGGATCTGTGGAGCTAAAGTAAAATGCTGCGGGCTCAATTCCATAAGCTGTGTTGCATAGCAGTCGGACTGTCAGCTTCGGCTATCATTTTTTTAATTATGATGATTCATGCAACGAAAATCTCCATTAATTTAGGATGCTTTTGTCTTAAGAGTGTGTAAAGTGAACATTGTACTTAATTCATGCACTGAAATCCCTAGAGCTTCTGATGATGGATATAGAGGAAGCCTATCAAGCCTTCACTGATATTATTATTTTTGTTTTTCCTACTATAAAATCCCAAGAGATATGTACCCTTTTGCATTACATGGACTTGTACCGGGTAACATATACCTAGAATCTTTGGAATATAGATTTGTGTACCCTTTTGCTTTCAAGCTTGAAGCTCAGTTGATTTTTCATGAGCCTGGCCATGAAGAACAGGCATAGTACAGCTTAATAAAATATTAACCCAAAGAGCATAATGGTTTCGGTCTCACTTTTGCTTCAAACATTTGCTTCACTCTAGCATTTGGTTTACACTAAATGTGTCCCCCCTCTCCCTCTAGTTTCTTGTGTATTGGAAAGAAGATTTAAGTTTCTGATGGCAATTATTCCTTTGGGACTACTTCAAAACAAATAAGAGCAAAAGGCCCTCGGTTTCAAGTTTGTTGACACTGAGTAATTACTATAAACCAAGAAAAAAAAGAGAAGAAAGTGAAAATGGCATCATAAGACTACAAGATGAACACCAGCAGGAGCATTTTCTTGAAGTGATTTTCTAACAACATCCCGTCGTGATTCATGCCAGGACTCATCTGGAGTAATATGACTCCATTCACCACCTCCGAGATAAAAACTAGCCAAGGGACTGATAACAACTTGATCAAGGGATGTTGCACTTTTCAGTATATGCGTTATCAACTCCATTTCGAACCAGTTACCATCAAATCCATTCATCCGAACCTTCTTGAGTCTGTTATATGTGCATCCACAGATATTTCGCATCTCTCTTTGATTTTTGTGGAATTCTTTACCGCTCAGCTATAGACAACAGAGACAACTCACAATAAGTTCACAAAATTAGACAACATTGTACTCCAACTGCTTTGGCAAAATAAACTGTCGAAAGTAAGCTGATAACAAACAGTTCAAATAAAGTGTTTCTCCAGAATGTTTTTAGATTTGACAGAATATATAGCAACTGACCGTGATATCAAGTTTCTCCAGAAGTGGACAAGCATTTAGATATGTCAATACCCACAACAGATCCTCTTCCTTACTTGCTTTGATATAAAATAGCTCTAGTTGCTTCAGATTTCTGAGCGAGTCCATGTTCTGTGGTAATCTTTTTTCCTGAATGAAAACAAAAGCAGATTAGAAAACAGATTCTCATTGTCATCATTGGAGGTTAGTTACACTTCGTGAATTCTAAATATTTACGTACCTTCCAAGGGTCCAGATGCAGGATTAGAGTCTGTAAAGTTGGAAATGTTGCACAGTGGGATAATGCATTCGGCATGTCTATCACATGAATTGAATTGAAATTGAAGTAGATCTTTACCAGAAAAGGAGCAACAAATACAGTGATCTTAATGATGTCTCCACTATACTCAAAATCCGTGAGATTTACGGCTATTACCTTAACTGGTGATGGGTTGGAGCAATCAAGCAACACTAGATTTTGGAGCGAAGTACTGAAAACTTTTAAAAGGGACATATGTTTACAGCGTATCAACATTAGACCTTGAAGAAGCAAACAGTTAGAGAAGAGGGATGCAAGAAATTCTTCTCCCAAAAATACGTCGTGCAGTTGTAAGGTTATTAGTTTGTTGAATCCGATAAAATCAGCAGGAGGTTTTAAAACACAAGTTCGTAGATGCAAGTGCTTTAATCTTGAATCACTAGGATGGGGAAGAAGCCAATCGGGAAATCTATAATATTCATCACCTAACAGACCATGATGATAATAGGAAAATAATGTCATGCCTGATAAGATAAGTTCAAGCTCTTCAATTCCCAATCCAATCACAGAACTAATCCATCGATTAATGTTAGAAGTGTCTCCAAGATGTTTCAAGAAATGCAGCTTGAAAGAAATTATTTTTGTGCCTTGGAAATTCTGCAAGAATCCATCGACAAACCTTGCGAATTCAAGCTTAAATTCCTTATAATGTTTGCTATGTTTTGAACTGCAATCGGGCCTTTCATGATTGGTTCCAAAGATGCTGTCAACATCGAAATTGAGGTTGGTCCTCAGCGCCCAGAGGTGCTTCCATCTGTTGGATAGAGCACTGGTCTTAACCAAATCTTTCATGGGTAATTTTGATAGAATGATGGATAGGATGCGATCGGGGAGCTGGCTTATCCGATCCTCCTTTCTGGCTTCGACCTGATCAGAATTCATCAAAGAATAATAAATTAAATCAACCAAGCATTGTCTAAAACAGATGATCAAGAGAACCCTAAACCCTTAAAACAGAAACTGTAGCCAAAGTAAAGAATACAAGGGTAGCTATAGCTGGAGATACCTGGAAACCGGGTTTCATTAGTTTGCCCTGATGCTCCATTGATTAGTCAAATAACCATAATAATAATAATGATAAGCCTACTCTAAAGCAAAAGGCCAGAGAAAGAGAAGAGACATAAATATTCTTCTTCTTACGACTGCTGCTATATACATATTGAAGGGAAAAACAAAACATTCTAGGAAATTTAACAAGGCAGCTGTCCTGTGTCTGTGTCTGGTAGTTTAGGAAAAATTTTCTTTCCTTTGTAAATTAGGAGTGACAATGTAGGAAATTATATTATTTAAAAGTGATCTGTACAAGCTGTAGTTAATTCTCCTTACCAAAAATAAAACAAAACAAATAAATCTCAACCAATCAATGAGTAGAGTTTAATGTCTAGGATTACCCTGCGAGCTATCATTGATGGAAACTAATGAAACCCGGTCTGCCATTTAGTAAAGAATTGCAAGATTAAGCCAGTGGCCGAGTCGGCCTGCGTGCCCTGCTTCTCCAATCCCATTAATGTTCATAGAAACCATCAAGACACAATTGATAGCTTCGACAATCATCTTTTAGCAGTTTCAACAAACCAGAGGATTTTCCACGAATCCCACTTTTGAATCCATTCTACACTCCTCAGGCTGTCCCGGTATCAGGAACTGATGTTGAACTTTAAACCCACGACACGAGGGCTGCGTAGCTAATCGAGAAAAGGTTGGGGGAGACAGCGTGGCAGTTGGGGGGATTCCCTTTGAATCTCCTAATCAAGCAATCTTGTCATAATTAATAACTTAGAGGTTTTGGTGAGACAAGATAAATTAGATGAAAATAATTTGAAAGCCTTTGCACCAGCTAAAAGATCAGCCAACGAAGGATCAGACCTAACCATCAACATGTACAGCGCAACAAATACTGTTTAGATTGTCTCAGCAGACAATTGTGCTTTAAACTACATCAATTATGAATTGGGCTGTGTAATTTGGGAAACCATTGGAAAAATTAGTAAGGCATTAATTATCGTCAAGCAACAAATCTCATAGTATACCCAGGAAGAGTTGCACAACCTGTACTAGCATTTATTAGCAGATTATTTTATGAGGTTAAGTCATACCTGGCGCCCAATATCTTCCGCTGCAGGACTAGTTCCATCAATGTGAAGTAGCAAGGAAGATTTTAACTGCAGTCAAACATGAGTAAGCAGCCAGGTAAGAAAAATGACTAGATTATGGAGAGCATAGCATGTTCCAAGATCTGTAAAACATACACATCATCTAGCACATCAAGAGAAGATTATGAGGATAAAAGCACACAGCATACAAATGATATAGTTTTAAATCATATAACCCCCTTTTCATTTTTTGAACATACAAAGAAGATTGTACAATCAACTAGCTTCTTAGCTTCATATGGGAGTTAAAATTTAATTAATTGCTACTCGTGTCTAAATACAGTATATTAGACCAAACAATTGTAGATAATAAATTCCAACATCACAAGAATGATGGAGTTGTCTAAAGTTCAAGTAATTAATGTCAATCAAGTGCTGATCAATTTAATAGTGGAGGCTCACATTAACTTGAAACAACTGTTTAAACTCAAGAAATCCTACTGTGAAAAGGTTGACAAGATTGACTAACAAAAAACCTTGAATACAACGTCTCATTGTATCATTCCATCCAAAAAACCATCACAAAATAAATGCAAATTAATTAATCAGAACTAGGTTACAAGATACCATTCCAACAGGAGAATGACACAATTATTAGTATAGCTATTGCTGAGCAACCAAAGTGACATCAGGTTACTTGCCTTCTTCACCCATGTTATTTCTTTACAAACATCAAACTTTAGTTTGATAGAAAGAAACCATGAACAAGACTGGAATTAGCATCTTACAAATTCTATATTGCAGACAGCAACAGCTAAATGTTATTCAAGATAATAAAGATTCAACAGGGGGAAATGATGACTGGATTAAGAAAGCAAAGAATTTTTGTTAATGAAAATCTGCAATGGGCTTCATCTGCATATCATAATCAACAGATTGGGCAGTCTGATATGCACCAGTAAGCAAACAGCAAGGTGGACATGCAATTAGTAATACATTGTATGTGATGGGAAAGCATATGTAACACGTTCTGAGTTAATGACCAGAAATCTTATAAAAATATCGTCCGGATGCCAGCAACAAACATGAAAAATCCACTTTTCAAGGAAAGCATGAACATTAGCAACCACCTGATTACAAGCACGCGTCACATCAGCTTCTGAAACTCGATAGCATAACTTAGATGTCTCGTGCATGATTGCCCAGGCTAAATCATCCAAGCTATCCGGCTGAAAACAAAGCATCAGACAATTTTTTTCATTGAGAAAAGAGGGGAAAAAAATCTTAAACGAGAATCCTATCAAAAGGCCAAATGACTTAATTATCTTGACATATATATATATATATATATATATATATATATATATCATAGCAGAGACTTGCTGCACTTGAACATCTTATGCTTTCAAAGACGAATCAGCAAGTAACAAATCTTTAATGACTAACTTAAATGAGACAGCAAAAGAGAGATGATGGGAAGAAATGACGGTGGGCCACAAACACATAACGTAGCATTACCTAGGAAGGCATACAGTTTCCAATTATATACCAGTCAAAGCAGAGCAAGATTGGAACTGACTTCATAAAAGTTCTCAGAAGCACGATTTATTGAGAGTTACGCATTGGTTGATGAACCAAATTACTCAGGATGATGAGAGAGAGTGCCAGTCAAGTTCCTATTGCAGGCTATGTGAAAACATTATTAACACATTAAGATTCATTCCAAAGTTACTTGCACCTTTTCCATTCCTTGCTCGGCTATGCTAAAACTACATTTTTCCAAATAATAAGAAAACAAGAAAAATCTCCATACCTTCGCAACAGCATAAACACCAAAAAGACCAGTGTCCTTGTAGTTTGTGTTGAAAGCCATCATACTTTCTGCTATTTCATCAATGCCAACCCTTTGTGCTAGTTCAGAACTGTCCAATGATTGAGATTTAATCAATGCCCTTGCTAACAAGACAAAAGTGTCTTCAATAGTCAGCCAGTTAAACTTTGAAACTTGTCAGGATGTGGAAAAACAGAGAAAAGAATGATCACTGAAACATTAGAAACATTAGGGGTTAATCACGCAGCCCTACTAATTGTAATGTTTGAAAAATCTTATTTTTTAAGCTTAATTGCTTATAACTCCACCAACAAAGGGATTCCATTTGTAGCTCATGAGCCGACACGATTTCTGTAAATACAGACCACTGTACAAATTTGCTCTCCAGAAATGTTATAATAAAATTCCTAAACTGTTAAATGAAGCCTCCCTGAATACAAATAATTTTTTAAAGATGAATAGCGGCGAATGTGGTAAATTAGAGAGAGGGGAGGTTACCCCATGTGCTTTCCACCTCCTGCACTCTTGTTCCAAGAACCCAACATAGCCTTTATATTTAATCAAATAAAATAAAAACTATGAAGTCTATATCTCATATTTATATTTAATAAATTAATTTAATTTAAAAATAAAATATCTTTTTAAAAACTTAAATTTAATAAAGAATAATAAATAAATAAACTAGGGATAACTAGAGTCATTTAAAAAATCAATTAAAAATCCTATAAGTAGCAAGTAAACAAATTAACGAGACTCAATTTCTAATTCAATAAATGTTAAATGATAAAACTAAAAAAACATGAATTGAGTATCTCATAATTATATTTAATCAATTAATTTAATTTAATTCAAATATATATCTTAAAAGAAAACTAATTTTAACTTGTGTAGTGCACAGGTCATCAACTTATTTTTTTAATAATATTTATATTTATTTAATTATATTTTTTTCCCTTTAAATCAACCCGATAATAACAAAAATTCCCAAGTGAAAATACAAAAATTCCGTTGAACATAAGCTAGATAAAAATCTACTTTTAAAGGTAATTAAATCATTTTATTTTTCTTAAAAATAATAATACAAAAACACCCTTAGACATTATTTTTAAAAAGTTTGATTTTAAGGTTTTATTGCGCATCATAAATGCAAAAAGATTGATTTATTTTCCACCAACACAACAATCACTAATGTATCTATGTGAAAAGATCATCCTATTTCTAATAATTAGTTATATGATTTTCAAATTATGAAATATAATTTTTAATTAACTCAATATTAAAAAATGAAATTGAAAAAAAAAATCAATTATAAAAGAGAACACAAAAGAATGACCTAAATAAACCTCAGTTAATCTGTCAAACTCATGACACAATTCATGAGACCGAGATAACCTCATATCACGCTAACTCGAGTTGACTCAAGTCTTTTTTGTTCCCTTTTTTAATCCAATTTTGTGGTTCCAAGGTTTTTCTTTCTAAGTCATCTTGATCTTATTTTTTATAAAATTTTATTTGTTCACCATCATTGTTTATTTTTTTATCATCTAATTAAAATAAAACCAAGTTATTAAACCCAGACGACCCTGTAACCAGTCCTTTGTTTTTCTTATTTCTTTTTAAATGTGCTTACAACACTTGATCTTGCATTTTTTTTATTCTTTTATTCTAATTCTATTTTTTTTAATTTTTCTTAAAAAATTTTATGTAAAAAAAATACATCAAAAAGTTTGTATATTTATTTAAAAAAAAAAAGAATATGCGGCGCAACACGAGTTAAATAACTAGGTAAGACAGACATAATACATGATCTAACAATTAATTAGGAGTATAGTGTGATTAGAAGGCAATTTGATTTAATTATATATAGTATGAAGATTAATGGATACCGAACGGGCATGGTAGCTAATGCAACTAATTTAATACAAATATATTGGCTGAACATGTTTCCAAGGTTAAAGGATTAATGGAGTGTTATAATCACATTACACATGGCTGCAAAGCTGAGAGGACTTGACTCCCAACATGGAAATAAGCTTGCCTTAATTTATACGAGCAAATGACAACAACAAAAAAATAAAAATCACTGCATTCCAAGTTAATTGACAAAGAAGAATTACTAAAAACAAATACAAATGGCATCATAAGACTACAAGATGAACACCAGCAGGAGTATTTTTTTGAAGTGATTTTCTAACAACGTGCTGTCGTGATTCATGCCAGGACTCATCTGGAGTAAAACGACTCCATTCTCCACCTCCGAGATAAAAAAGAGCCAAGGGACTGATAACAACTTGATCAAGGGATGTTGCACTTTTCAGTATATGCGTTATCAACTCCATTTCGAACCAGTTACCATTAAATCCATTCATCCGAACCTTTTTTAGTCTGCTATATGTGCATCCACAGATATTTCGCATCTCTCTTTGATTTTTGTGGAATTCTTCACCGCTCAGCTATTGACAACAGAGACAACTCACAATAAGATTCACAATATTAGATAAAATTATACTCCAACTGTTTTGGCAAAACAAACTGTCGAATGTAAGCTGATAACAAACAGTTCAAATAAAGTGTTTCTCCAGAATGTTTTAGATTTGACGGAATATATAGCAACTGACCGTGATATCAAGTTTCTCCAAAAGGTAACAAGCATTTAGATATGTCAATACCCACAACAGATCCTCTTCCTTAATTGCTCTGATATAAAATATTAGAGAAAAAAATTAAAAGTTTTTTAAAAAATTTCAAACAATTTTTAAAATGCAAAAACAAACATGTCTTAATAAAATAATTCAACACAAGCTCAAATGAAAAAAATTATGATCACCCAACTTTTAAACAATATAAAAAAACTACCATTAATTTATTTTCTCTATATTGTATGGAAAACAATTACATGAGAGGAAAGAAAAAAAAATTAAAAGCATTAGGTCCTCCCCTGGCAGGACCCAACTTAATATATTCTCCTTGGGTGTGGCTGCGCAGCCAAACCTAGGAGCATTGGTTCATGATGCAGGACCCATTAAACTTGGGTCTTGACATGGACCCAAGACAATCGGGTCCCGAAGCCGGACTTAAAAGAATTGGATCCTGACGCATGATCTATTATCCTTGAGTCCTAACGCAGGACCAATTAGACTTGGGTCCTGACGCAAAACTCTTGGGTCCTGACGCAGGACCCTAGACAATCGGGTCCTGATGCTTGACCCAAGGGAATGGGTCCAGCTTAAGGATCCATTTAAAGGGTAAAAATATAAATTATTGTTCATGTTATTAATATTATCATTAATAAATTTGAAATAAAATATTATTACTACCAAAGAAAAACCATATAGTTGATTTGAAGTATAAAATTAAAAATTATTATGATTATTAGTATTTGTGCTTTAAATATTATTATTTTTATTAAAAATAGTATTATTTGTGCTATAAATATTATTATTTTATTATAATTCTCTTGGGTCTTGGCCTTGCGAACCAATTCTCTTCGGTCTATAGGCAGTTAAGGCTGAAAGCAGAGCCCACTGTTGATGGGTCCTGGTGACTATAGTGGGTCTTGCTCATAGCTCTGGGCCCACCGCTGCTGGATCTTGGTGATAGCAAGGCCCAACTATAATGAGTCTTGCATCAGCTAGGCCCACTGCTGCTGGGGTTTGCTAGGCACCCAAACCCACTATCATCTGGTCTAGCGACATTGTCAGGCCTAATAAACTTGGATCTTGACAGAAGGACCCAACATCTGAGGATCCATTTGGTCCTAACTTTGGTGGGCAGCAGGACCCAGCATCATTGGATCATGTTTGACAAAAGGACCCGGCATCATTGGGTCATGCTTGGCAGAATGACCCAGTAATTGGGTACCCATTTGGGCCCAAGATCATTGGATCATGCTGGCAGAAGGACCCAGCGATGCTGGGTCTTGTTGTCAGCAGAGCCCAACATCATTGGGTCATGTTTGGCAGAACAACCCAACAACTTTGACCCAAAATAATATTATATTATAGTATTTATGAATTTTTTAATAAATTTTATTGTTAAAAAATTCTCTTATATAATACAAATATATAAAGTATATTATGTGAATAAAAAATTTATTTAGAGCTCTATCAATTTTATTATGATAATATTAGAATTATAATTTTTCTAAATGCTTTTATTTTGAAAAAATATTCAAGAGGAAAAAAATATAAAAATCTTAATTTGAAGTAAAGAAAAAAATGAATTTTTTTTTGTTTTAAAAGCATTTTTGAAAGGCAAAAACAAACATGTTTTAATAAGAAAATTCAACCCAACCTCAAATGAAAAACAATATCACCACTCATTTTTTGTTCAATATAAAAAAAATCTCATCTATTTATTTTCTCTTTACTACATGAAAAAAAAAATTACACTTTTGGGTCGTGCTGGGGGCAGGACCCAACTCTATAGGTCCAAGGGACCCAATGCTATTGGGTCCTGCTGCAACTACCTAGCAACCCTTTAGACCCCAGGCGCGCGGTTTTGCAGATTCGCTTGCCTGGGTCTGCAGCCTCAGTGCCGGGTGTCTGCAACCTGGAGCCTAACCCCCTACAACCTTTGGAACTCTCTATGGCTGGGCATGGCAGCCCCAGTACCAGGTGTCTGCAACCTGGGGCCTACCACGATACCAAAATTTACACTGGCTGTTTTTTCATGAACCATCCCTTCAATGCCAAATGCATCCCAATGAAAAGACAATCTCACCCTCCCCTTGCAATCTTTGCAACTCTTCGTGGCAAGGGAATCTCTGTCATTACACTGCTCCAATCCACAGTGCCATAAATCTTAATGAACATAACTTTTACTAACATTGTTCCAATCCACAATGTAATGAGTCTTAATGAATAGGACTTTCTCCACATGATTTAGCTTTATGTATAATTATTATTATTATTATAGAAACAGGATCTACTTTACAAATATATTCCCAAAGTGGTTATACCCTAACAAAATTAATTAAAGCTAAATCACAGGCTACACACACACACACACACACACACACACACACACACACTTTACAGGAAAAACATAGTAGATTTAGATACAAAAACACTATTTATTACAATAGGGAAATTATTATTTTTTCATTGAAAAAAAAAACCAAAAACTTATGAGTTGGAAGTAGTTTGGTCTTCTTACATGGCTCATTAATCATTTTAGATTTAATCGGGGCTATATATGACTTTTCAAAATTTCTTTTAATAGTAAAATGATGTTTTTAGTCTCCGAGTTAAAAAACAATTAATATTATTGACCAATGTAATTTAAGTTTTATTTTTTAAAATACAGTAAAAAGACAACATTGGCCTTGATATCAAGAAAAAATAAGTCATTGGTTCAGGGGTGTTTTAATCTTTGCACACATGTTTTTTTTTTTTTTGTTAATCTTAGGTTTATGGGATGGAATTATGAAGACCAATACTTTAGGTAAGGGATTTTCTACAGCTATCAAGGATAATCTCAGGTACAAGGTGGGTAACGGTAGAAGTATACTCTTTTGGAGGGATTGTTGGCTCTCGAATAAGCTATCCGGGTGGTAAGATTATGGAAATGGATGAGCGGCGTGAAGGAGTTTGGCGTTGGAATATAACTTGGTGTCGTGAGCTTTTTCAATATGAATCAGCTATGCTGGCATCTCTTCTGTAGCTTCTAAGCATGGTTCAACTAAATGAGGCAAATGTGCATAAATGGGTTTGGAGTTACAGTACTTCGAATAGGAACTATACTGTGAAGTCAGGTACAAATTTGATTGAAAGCCATGTTTGTGTTAGCAGCAGCGAGTATGTCTCAAATGTATGGCTCAAGATGGCTCCCCTAAAAATTCAGATTTTCATGTGGCTTGCAGTCCAAAAGAAAATCAGCACTTGTTTATTTCTCTTTACTGGTGGGTTGATGTCTTACTCTTAAGCCTTTTATCCTTTCTGCAAAACCCACCTAGAATCTTCAGATCATCTTCTGGTCCAATGTATTCACACTTGGAAAATGTGGTCTCGTTTTCTATCTTGATGGAGTGTCAAATGGATTATGTCGTCGTCACTAGATCAGTTCATTTATTAATAACCTTCTCTTGTCAAAGGAAAATTCCATAGGAAGTTTTGGATCAATCTGTCTTATATAGCTTGGGGTATATGGTTAATGGTCGGTTGTCGGAATCATCAAAATATAATTCTGATTTAACTATAAAAACAAAATGAATTTGTAGTATGATCGTGAAAACCAGGTCGAACCCAAGGGGAGTTTTGTTTAATCTGCCTACAATATACTGAAATGAGAAAGAATGGAGGATTTGAATGAGAAATTCAAGAAACAATAATTCTGAAAGTAATAAATTGATATGTCATTAAATCAGTTTAAGGGTCCACACATCCATTCCTATAAATATGCTGATCATCGAAATAAAATAAATATTCTTTCACGTCAGGCAAATAAATTTGATATCCCTTAAAGCTAAGGAAAATCAATGAGATTATGAGTATATTAATTAGGAAAAGCTCTCTAATAAATTTCTTACCATCAAGCGAATGTAATATTGAAAACAATTTTTATTTACTCGGCAGTAGTCTATGAATATAATCTGTGCATTTATTCTAAGCAAACGTTCAAAAGCTTGATAATTTAACTTAGTTTATTCTTCCCTAACAAATGAAGATGAGAGTTACAACTTACAACAATCAAATTAATTCTTTTGCTTTTTACTCTAGTCTCTAACAATAATTACGAATTGAAAGAAACTAGAAAGCATACATGCCATCTCAAAACAATTCAATAAACTTGAATAACAATCAATAGCATAATTCTGAACAAGGAAAAATAAATACTTGAACCTGAATGAATTACAATGATAACGTTACTTCTCACAACATGCTAATAGAGATGGTGTGTGTCCCTATTGAATCGAATTCAGGAGTTTAGTTCATAGTTGCTAGAAAATTGACAAAAGCAAAGAAGGAAGGAATATTTTTTGGATCTTGTTTCAGTTGTGTTCTGCTTTCTTTATCCTCTCCCTTTACTACCAAAATCTTCAGGATTCTTAGGCTAATTAGGATTCTTCATGATGCTAAATTCGTTCCTTTTTATGTGGTCTTTAAGTTTGAATAAATCTCTCAGAATTTGTGTTGAAAACTGATTATACTGCTATCACAATTCCATTATAATACCAACTCTATTGCAATTTAAACTTTGATTTTAACTTGGTTTCTTGTAATATCCTACCATCCCAGCTATATTATTTCATTCATGACATGTTAAAGGATTGATTTGCACATTTCTTGAGTCCTAAGCCCACTGTTCTTAAGTCAGACTTTCAGTTGTATTGAGGTATTCAGCATTGATAGTTTCTCAATCAGATTAGGAGATCCATTTCGACTAACTAGATTGCGTCCAAATTTTTTCCTTTAAAAAGATTTTATCTGACTTTGAGTCCTTCATGAAAGTTGTAGTCCTGGATGTGTAGATGAATTTGGGTTTTTGAATCGCCTGATTTCGATATCAGAAGCTTAAGATATTTTCATTTGAATATCTAGTGTAAAAGCAGAGAATCCTGCTGTGAGAAAAATTATGACCCGAGTTTGCAGGTCTGATTCGAGGTCCAAATGAGGTTGGATTTTTGCTCATAATATCTTCTTGGAAATCTTGACATGTGTACTTCAACTTAGATTAAGCCCACATTCTTATTCTAGAACTCTAACTTGACAAAAATCATGTCACAAGAAGTTAGGTTCGAAACGTAAAATGCAGAATTTTTTATCTTTTAGTGATTAATTGACGAAATCTCTTCTACACGTCAAACTTATAAAAATAACTTTCAACTAACTCAAATAAATTCAAAATACCTTAAAAAAACAGTGTAAAAGGAATAAGCAAATATATATATTTTGTACTTGTCAATTTGCGATAAATGACTTGGTGTTTGATGGCCGAACTCCTATCTAGGATAGGATTTCTTATCTCATTTTGCATCAATTGGTTTTGTGGTTTCGGTCAAAGAATGAAGAATTTCCTTACACGGGGCTTGACTTAGTTCGAAATGCTGAGGGTATTTTACTTTGGACTAACAATGCAATGGGGATCATTAATTTCTTGGTACTTGACCGTAGAGGTGACGACTTTTTGGGTTGTTATTGCATCTGTTTGTGGGTCTTTCATAGTCTAAGTTTATGGGGATCTAATGTTATATACACTGCTTCTCAAGACTTTGCTGATTTCATGTTATATACACTGCTTCTCCAAGACTTTGATGATTTCGTTTCCATGTTTGTTATAGAAGGAAGAGCAACTTTCACTCTCTTTGTTGTACTTTTATGTTTTCTTTTTTATTAATTTGTACTTTTTTTCTTTTGCAGTTTAATTAAACCCTCGATCATTATCCAAAATAAACTAGAATACAACCACTGCACTATACTTCCACTCCTAGTCTGCAATAGCTTCCGATCTTGAAAAAAACAGCTTCCAGTCCTATAAAAAATTGTTTTGTTGCACCCATGGCAGCTTCAATATGACGATGGTTTCTATTCTTAAAGCCTTTCCTTGCCTGTGGAAACTTCACCATGAGCCAAGAAAGACCAATCTTCCTAATATCAAATCCTCCAATGCCCCCCTGGAATTGACCCTAGGTTTAACTAGAAAACAAATTGAGGCCCAGAGAAAGTTAATAACCCAAAGAGCCTAGAAAGATAGCAAGAAACTTTCGAGATGGAGCGAAACTTGCAGAGGAACGAGCCCCAGGTCCAGGACAATTGAAAACTGTTTACTGGATAGGAGCTTTTTCGTAACAATCTTGTCACCTATCAAGTACTGGTAATTAAACATAAAATAAAGGAAGATTAAATTTTACAATTTCGATTTGACACAAAAAAATGTATATTTTTAAGTGTGTAGATGCTAGTTTAACTTGATTCTAAAAATGTTAGAAAAAGGATCCAGCAAGACAAAAAAATACCTAATCATTGAAATGCAACATAACAAAAACCATCTTCACATCAAAAACATTCACAGTTGGGACCAAAAATGCCATAGCATATAATCTTGTCGCTGCAATCACATCTCTCCACAGGATTAAAACTGAAACCTAGAGTAAGACAGTTGTAACATAGCTCAACATTTGATGATCAAGGGGCTACCACAATGCGTCCAGCAACTTGGTCAAGATCCCGTTGACCACTTGAAGTGATTCTCCTCCCACTATTACCAAAGCAAAAATACACACATCAGCAAATACGCAACTCTTCAGTGTATCTATGTTTATCAATCCACTTCAATTGTGAAATGAAAGACGGGGTAACAAAGCAAGATTTCATAGCTGAGCATATTTGATAGGCTGAAATTCTAATAAAATCTTAGAAAGCATAATTTGAAGACAAATTATAAAAAAAAACTAAAAGAAAAATATGAGGAAAGTGGCTCACCCCTTGGGGTCAATATCGATAATGTTCACATTCTGCAATTGTTGAAGGATGTGACGAGCAATAGAACCACTGCTCTTGCAGAAATGAGGTGGACGACTTCCATTCCTCTTGCTACCACCATATATCCTACGGAAAGCACCCACACCAAGGCCTCCCTAATGTAAATCTTCCTTGCCATGGAGGCTGCAATAAAGATTAAATACCAAGCCTATAAGCAAAAGATATTAACTGTGCATCACAAACACCCCCAAACAAAACGTGCATGAGCTTGTGCCCACAAGGGAGAGAATGACTTGCCAGCTCTGACATAGTACCAATCAGGATCATATGGTGCAAGCTCCTTAAATTTACCAGTCTTCACAATATCAGTCCATAGTGGCAACTCAATCTGTTCATCAACAGAGAAGGAAAATAGATCATAACCCCTAAACCACAATCATACTAATGACTAAGTATATCACAGCAGTTAACAAGTTCAGAAATACAACAAAACAAGATTTTATCAGTCAAAAGTCACAAAATACTGACAGAAACTTCATAAAATGCTTTGATTTACGTCTCTATCAGTGCTAAACAAAGACTATTTTCCTTCAATACAAAAAAGGAGAAAACCAAGGATAAAGGGCTAAACAACATCAATTGAAACAGGTATTACACGCAATTCTCAAAACATTCAAGCCACAAACTACAGCTTCAAGAGTTTAACAACCACACCACTAAACCATGGTTGACCCACATGTATGATGCCTCCTGATACACTAAAACTCACATAAGCCTTCTAAAAGATGAACACAAATCACTTCTCTATCTCCCCTCTCATCATCATCTGCCTCCCAAAATTATAATAACAAAATCACTGAATCAAGTAGTGCATATTTTACACATGCCATACTTTCAATCATAGTGACCCAGTTCAGAAACAATCAAGGGTTAGTTATTAAACTGTTTTAGGACAAACCAAACAGCACCATCAGTCAGAACTCCGCAAGATGTATCAGCCATAAATATAAACTACAAATTCCTATGAGCCATAAATATAAACACACAGCTCAAGCATTAAGCACATATCACACAATTTTAAAAAAAAAAAAAAACCTACAGCAACCAAAACCTGCTTTCACATAAACCCAATTTATCAATCACTAAAACAACAGATCTAAAATGAAAGAATCCAAAAACCATGCTTATAATTTTGTGTTTGGACCATGTGCAACAAAATACCTTGCCAGATCTTTTGAGGTGAGCAGAGTAAGCCTTGACGAACTCATGAGGAGACACGTCCTTCACAGATTTTGCTGTTGCCATTGTCCTTCAGCTACAAGAGAGCTCTTTTGATGCAAGGAATGAGCTAGCTAGCTCTCTCGCTACTCTTCTCTCAATAGGGTTTCTGGTGGTTGGTCTAGTGGGTATTAATATAGCAGCGGCTAATCTCGTTAGGGTTTCTTGATATTTGGGCTATCGTGGGCCTATTGAATGTTAATATCAGGTATTGGGCTATTTGGATTATCTTTAAGCCCAATAGTTAAAATAGACTCCCTATAAAAATAAAAAATAAAACCTCTAAACAAATAAGACTATGCTGCTCCTACGCTGTTTTTTTTTTAAAAAAAAAAAAAGAGTGCTAATATTTAATATGAATATGAGTATTTTGTAATTTTTTTGCTACCTATTTTTTAAACCTCACACAAAAAATAGAGAAAAAAATAAAAATAAATAAAAATATATAAAAAAAATACACATCAAAAAAGTTTAAAAAGAACAGTCTAATCTTGTTGGTGAAAGATCAAAGTGTCAAGTAAAAGCCAGTAGATGAAAATATCCAAGATTGAAAAAATTAGAAACCCAATTTTAATTGATAAAGAGTCCTAATAGTAAAAATATTTTATTTTGGTGTTTAATGACTTAATTGGAGTTTTGAAAAGTTTAATTGCATTTATTAATGACTTAATCGCAAAGAAAATTAGCTTTTAGAGTCAATTTGGACATTAATTGAAACAAATCAAAGCTTGAGGACTGAAATTGAATTTTGAAAAGTTTAATTGATCAAATCAGGAGTTTAAATACATAAAATTCAAAATATAATAAGCAATTAGAAACTTAATTAAACAATTTATGAATCAATGATGAATTTGTAAAAAATGTACAACTTCAAAAACTAAAATCAATGAAATCTAGAGTCAAATAAAAAAAAATGATCACATGTAAGCTGGGGTGGCTTAGTTGTAAACTGGTAAGGAGAATGAGAATTTGTGATAAAAAAGACAAAATGATAATTGTTTTTTTCCTTTCTATTTTGTAGTTTTTCCAGGTATGAGAGGGAGCTTTTTTTATCTCTATTTTCATTATTTCTTTTCTTCTTCTTTTCTTCTTTATGGATGAAGTTATTTTACCTTTTTTCTGCAAAGAGTTTTTATTTTTTAATCAAATGGTAGACCCATATTTGAAAGGAAAAAACCTATTTTTAAAAAGAAAATCTGGAGCAATCCCTATTTAGGCATGTTTGGTTTAGATTTTAAAAAATTCTAATATGGGATTAGGATATAAAAAAAATTGAACAAGGATATTTATTTTTTTTCTTCTTTACCTTTATAATTTTTTAGCTCTTTATTTTTTTTCAATATTTCAATTTTTTTCACTTTTCAATTATGCTCATCATTTTTTTCTCACACTTGATTTTCTTTCATTTGTTTTTTTATTTTTTCCTACTAAAAAATTAAAATAAAATATAGCAATCTTAAAATATCACTTGTTTTTGAAATGCAATTGTAAAGAATCCGTACTTACCATCTTATATATCTTAATTTCAATACATTTTGAATCAAGATAGATCTTTTGAGTTATAGCTCTATATATATATAGTCAATAAAGCTCTTAAGTGTGGAAAATTATTGTTTATTAGAATATTAATTTTAGCATCCCATTATTATGATCTTTCTTTTTAAAAAAAATCTTAGCTTGATTATATTGTTTTGGCTTCTTGTAGGAGCAAAAGGAATAAAAACATCATTGATCGCTACATAAGTTTAAGGTCATTATGCAATTGTTTTTTTTAAGCATGTGTTTGAATCATGATGGCTCTTTTGAGTTATAAATAAATTTATAGCTTTAAAGCCCAAGTAAAGAATTGTGGTGTATTAATATATTAATTTTAAAATCTTATTATAAGGATTTTTTTTAAAAAAATTATATATTGATTATAATATTCTAACTTCAACTTAGAGAAACATCTCCAATCATTTTGGTAATGTTATGCAAGTTCACGTCTATTATCACAATAACCGATCTGTTATTTTCACTAACATTAATATTAAAATTTTATAATCGATCAATTGAACATGGATTAAGACTTAATGCAGGTTAGTTGATTTAAACAAATTATAAACACAAATGTGTTATGATAAATGAGTTGGTATGTTCATATATAATAAAAACTACATGAAAATTGTCCAATTTCAAGTATTATCTTATGGCTTTTTTGTGCTCCATTTTTATAATTGGAGATACATTGTCATCAAATTTAATCAAGGTGGAGGTAACTTAACATGTGGTTTCAAAAGCTTATATTGAGAAGAATTATTGTATTTTAGTATATTAGTTATAAAACCTAGGATCTAGGACTTTTTTGAAAGTTCAAAGTTTGATTATAAGATTGTGGATTTAGGCCATGGTCATAGAAAATAAAAAGTTTCTTAATCTTTTTTCATTCGCGTTACATTTCTATGATTGATCAATTAAATATGGATTTAGGAGTAAATTTCAAAAAAATTATAAACATACATGTAACTTCATAACTGGTATGGATTATAAAAAACAAAATCCTAGTTAGAAGTTCATTTATCAACTCTTAGAGCAATCCTAGCTCACTGCATTTGTTTTACTTTTATTATATAGATAAATAAATAGATAGATATTGATATAGATCAATATTAACAAAAACCTTATAAGGTATAGATTTTTCACTATAGCTTTAGACACAAATTACTATGAATTACTATATTGAAATACCATTTTGTACATCACTCCTTGATTTCTAAAGCTTTGTCTAAGGGTAAAATAGTCTTTTCCATGTGAAAAAATGGTCTTTGTCAAATTCATTGGGGGTATATTGGTTTTTGACTTTTTTGGCATAGTATAATGACTTAATTACCTTTAAAAGCAAAATTTTAAAGGAAATGTATAAGAAAATTAAGCAAAGAAATTATGAAAATGAAGGATTTGATATTTCTAGTAAGGGAAGGGATATGAGTGAGGAGAAAGTGGTGGCAACAACAAGCAAGGAAGAAGAGGTGGAAATCCTTGATTGGTTAGCATTTGGAGCCTAGATTACTCTTTAATAAGGTGTCCTAACATCCATTTAACAAATTCTTACAATAAATTGTTAAATTTCCATTGATTTTTTCATCAAATTAAGATAAGGGTTCATGATGACTTTTGGGGAAAATGAGAAATTAAATTGAATTGATGTTTGTGACATGGAATAGGGTTGAAATGAGTTGAAATAACAAGTAATTTTGAAAGAAAATTTATAGCTTCTTAATAAGTTCGTGGCCGAACATTGATGTGGGAAGAAAATGAGTGTTTTATTTGAATATTTGACTTGATGATGTGTGTTTATATGAATTAAGATGATGAGAAATGCATGAATGAATAAGAATGAAGATGTTAAAGAGGGTTGAGAAGAGTGTTAATTGATTAGTTAATAAAATTAGACAAACAAATTCTTAGAAGATGTTTTTAGCACTATAATGTATATAACATGACAATGAATTGGTTTGAATGAGAATAAGTAAAATTGGTAATGTGTGAATGGTTACGGAATTGTCGATGAAACTAGACAATTCCATCTATCCAGAATATGAAAATGAGGATAAATGGACTAAGTTTGTTCATAGAAATTATAGCATTTGATGTTATCTATCCAGGGGAGTTGACCTTTCTTAATTTGAAGTTTTAAAACTCCGGGTTATGGGCTAATAGAGGGGGTCAAGATAGACCCTACTTGAAAATTGATCATCTTCTTGATAACGGGTATTTTTTTAGAGCTTTAGGAGTAGAATTGGGTTCTTCTCCCCTTAGTGGACTTATAGCTCTATGTATTATCTTTCCAAAGGATTAAGTCACGCCTTAAACTGAACTATATAATGTTAGTTATGGACAAAACACAAAACAAGTGTTTGAATGAGCAATTATGCCAATTGTAATGTTAATTTGCATTTATGTTAAAGAACTTAAGGAAAAAGATTTAATGGGAACATTAGATGTAAATTTAAATAAATATGGATAATAATGAATGATATTATTAAAAATAAATTGTATAGATTATTGATTTAGAAGGAATAAATGCTCATGAGTAATGACGTGATATGTCTATTAATGCGGGGGAGCAACAAAACCCGGACAACGGTCGGGGACTACCAATCAAGATTTTATAGCAAGTAGGGGCCAACACCTAAGGCTTTTTATTTTCTACCATTTTAAATTTACTAGGTATATAAATGATTTGAACTTGGTAATCTATATATATGATTTAAATTTAGTAGTTTATGTCTCCGTGATCGGTATGAATAAAATGTTGTAATGACATTGATTAGCTATCCCGAAAATTAGAATAACTAATGGTATCAATGAGGTTCCTTTGGTACCAACATTTCAAATGACATTGATTAGCTATTCGAGTTTGGATAGCTAATGGTATCAATGAGATTCCATTGGTATGGACATTTCTTAAATTGACTATTTGAACCCAAGTAATTGGGTGACTAATGATGTTAGTAAAGATTACTAACATCGACATGATTACTCCTAGTTAAGGGAAAAAGGTAAATTGATTAACTATTTCGGGTCAAAAATAGTTAGTGATATCAATGGGTCGTATTGATATCGACAACCATTTCTAATGTGATTAGTCACTTCAGATAAAGAGGCTAATGATATCAAGGGTTCTTGACATTGGTAACTTAGATGGTAAACCAGATGTGGATAAAAATTGATTAACTATTTTGGGTTAAAAATAGTTAATGATATTAATCGATTGTATTGATATCCACACTTGAACAGAATTGATTAGTCTAACCCGGTAATGTAAGATTAATGATACTAATGAGATTTATTAGTATCAACAATTAACTTTCGAAGAATGGGAGGAAAAGTGTTAATTAGTTATTCTGAAAGAACAAGATAAGATAATGATATCGATAAAAGAATATAATGGTATCAAATGAGGATTGATCCACAAAGAGATGACACTCAAAATCATTTTAGTCACGTTGTGATTTCTAAGATGAAATTATTCTCGTTAATTGATTAGGATATTAGATGGAAAATACATATTGTAAAGAAATCTATGTCTAAATTTTATGTGTAAAAAAAAATGCCATGAAAATTATTACCTATCACTGTTATTATTGTTTGTATTACCTTTATATATTTATAAGTAAATGTTATTTGTTGTTTTCAAGTCCATCGGGGTCACATCAAGAGTGATCTTAGTTTAGTTATCTTTTGGTATATAATTATATTGTAATTCAAGACATTTATATCGTAAACTAAAAATGTAGTATTGACTCATAAATTCAGATGTATGACTTTAATCAAATGATGTAATTCTAAGTACCTATTTTAACCATGCATGTTGTAGTTGAAATTGGATCCTTCACTTAAATTTCATTATATGATATTATTATGCATGATATAGTTTATGTAATGATAATAAGTAGCAATTGTTATGCATTGTTTTCTTTTATGAACTTGAATTTTGTAATATTATTGAATAAGATGTATTGTGTTGATGATGATAATGAATTTGGTTGAGATCTATGATGATTGGATTGGGTTGTGAAATAACATAGGAACTGTAAATCTGGTATTGTCGATAATTTGGGACCTCCCGGTATAGATGAAACTCTACCAAAAAATATGTAGAAATTTCGGTGAATCTAAAAAAAAAATTCTAAAAATTCCAGTTACCTGTTGTGTATTGTTCTAGAAACTGGGATTGTTACATGATTGGCACGTGAGGTGTGTTATGGTGGTCATCCCCCACCTTCCATGATAACATTCAAAAGGTTTGGTCGTTCTTTTCATGGAGGTCTCACGTGTGTGGACAACAAAGCTGTGGTTGGCCTCTTATTTACTTTTTTCTTCTCCGCCTACTTTTCTCTAACTTTTTTTGTTCAAACTTGATTTCTATCCTTGTAATCTACTTTTAATTCCAATTTGATCCTTATTCTCTTAATTGCTAATTATTTTGTATTGTTTTGAATATTTTTTTTCAGTAGCATCCCTCAAATTTGATTCAATTCAATTTTTTTGAGTTTAGTCCTTATTGTTTTGATTTATTTTATTTTATCCTTAATCATTTTTTTTTTATTTTTTCAATCTCACTCCTCAATATTTTATCTAGTTTGATTTTTGTTTCAATTTTTACCCAAATTCTTTTGTTTTTTTTTTTTTTTATTTTGCCCCTTGGTATTTTTTATATTAGGGATTTGGTTTCATTATTTTTTTTATGTTTGTTTTTTATGGGCTAATCCTAGTCTCATAGACCGAGTGATGGGTTTTAAAGATTAACATGGGTTGACTCCATCTCTTTTAGATATTTTTTAGTTATTCTTTAGATTATTTCATTATCCATCATTATGTTGTTTGACAATTTGACTTCATTAATTTTTTTAGTTTTGTTTCTATAGGGTTATCAAGATCTAATATCTAAGGTTATGGGTTTTATAGGTTAATTTCTATTGACTTGAGTTTTTGTTTTTTCATTGTTTTTTTTCATTAAATTTTTTTCTTTTCAATCTTCATCAGGCCGGCTCACGAACGGGTCCTATTTTTTAATGGATCAAGCATCAAGGCCCAAGAGCACACCTAGCCTATTTTGTTCTGATTTTTTTGTTTTATTTTTTTCCTTTAACTTGCTTAGAATTTAGCTTCGTTGTTTCCCCTTTTTTTTAAAAAAAAAATTCCCTAACATTATCGTCATTATCTTCTTCTTTTTTATGTCTTTTTACTATTACTATCTTTTTTTAATCATCTTATTAAAATTAATGCAACGTATTTGGCTCAATCAGGTCTATGACTCGTGGCGTGGATTTTTTCCCCTTCTTTACAACATGTCTGCATTCAATAAGCATCATTTTCTTGTACTAAATTTTTTTTTTATCTAGCACGTGATGGAACGTAGATCACATAGCTAATTATATTATAATGCTGGCATTGTATGAGGGTGTAATAGTTAATCAAAAGTTTTTGAGTTTATGTTTATATATAGTTAAAATGACTTGCAAATTGGTGGTGTGTGTGTGTATGTCTTTATACATTATCATAGTCATAGCTATTTTTAAAAAGACCTTAAACTTTGATCCTAGCATAAGTGTGGTGGGATCTTTTTGAATGAAAAAGTGGTATGATGTACATATTTCCTAAAAGAGAGTAAGATATATAGCCTATCTAACTTTTCATAGTTTGCACACATAAAATCAACAAAAGATGGTTAAAGAGATGCTTTTTTTTTCTTACTAATAGTATTCAAATCTCAAATTAGGTTGAGAAGTGAAATTCATGTTCATCCTCTAGTCTTATTATAGATCACTTGTTTTAACCAATATTTAGAATGGTGTATGAAACTGGCTCAAGAATATCACAAATATGGAGGGAAAGAATCCATACAATATGAGTTTCTATTTGTTGGAATACTTTAAATAGTTCCTAAGACTATTGTTTCTCTTTACTCTATGATTTGATTTATACAAAATATAAAACAAGCATATAAATAAATAAAAAAGAAAAGAAAAACCAACTTACAACACTTGTTAATAGAAAGTAGACTTGAAGAAGTGAATTGAAACAATAATCAATCATCTAGGCTTAAAACAATTTATTGGTTGCTCTCTAATGCTGGCTATGTGAGTAATATTATTTATCAAGCTTACTCAATCTCTTATTTTTGGCAGCACAACTAAAAATAAACAGTGAATCAAAATTTATTTCTTACTTTTTATAAAAACTTTGAGCCAAGGAATACAAAAAACAAGAGTTTTAGAAAAACTATAAGTTTTCTCCATTATCAAAACTATGTCAGAATTATTTCTTTTCAGAGATAATTTTGACAGATAATTTTAATCTAACTTTTAAAACAAAAGGAAATAACTTTCTAGTTTAAAAGGACATAACTCTATTTCAAGTAGAGTTTTAAATCAAAATATAAAACAAGCATATAAATCAAAAAATAAAAGAAAAACCAACTTACAGCAATTGTTAATAGAAAATAGACTTGAAGAAGTGAATTGAAACAATAATCAAACATCTAGGATTAAAACAATTTATTGGTTGCTCTCTAATGTTGGCTATGTGATTGTAATATTATTTATCAGGCTTACTCAATCTTTTATTCTTGACAGCACAACAAAAAATAAACAATGAACTAAAATTTATATTTTACTCTTTATAAAAACTTTGAGCTAAGAAATACAAAAGAGAAGAGTTTTAGAAAAACTATAAGTTTTCTCCATTATTAAAACTATGTCAAAATTGTCTCTTTTCAAAGGTAATTTTAACAAATAGTTTTAATCTAATTTTTAAAACAAAAAAGAAATAATTTTATAGTTTAAAAAAACATAATTCTATTTCAAATAGAGTTTTAACAAACATAACTTTTCATTCACACCTTAACACTATTATATAGTATAATTTGTATATAAGAACAATCAGTTGGGCTTTTATTTAACTTGGACAGTTTGTACAAAGATCCCTTAAATTATTGCTTTTCTTTATTTACACCCCTGGAGAATTATTTTTCTTTCAGTAGTTGAGGTGTTATTTTTTTTTATTTACTTTTTTTTGTCAGTTTTCCTTAATAAATTTGTTAAAAATACATGAAAATCACATGAATAGAAAAAAACCAAATTAATTTTAATAGAGACCAGTCTATATAAAAACCTCCTATATAACTATTCATTTTTTTATACTAGATTGAGGTTTTTTTTTTAATTTTAATAGCTGAACTATTGCTTGTTCGAATATACACCCCTTCCATTAGATTTCATTAATAAATTCATTGAAAAGCATATGAAAATTAATGAATAATAGTTCAACTACTGAAATAAAAAGAATCTTCAAGGGTTGTAAATAAAAATAGCCAATAGTTCAAGGGGAAGTAAATAAAAACCGGCAATAGTTGCTGGGCGACAAGGTGATTTGCACGTGAGAGAAGAAACAACGCAGAGAGTTGCTTGGACATGGAAAAGATTATTAAGAACTTATCAATGGAGGAAATGGAAGAATCAATAAGCCACAGACAAAATATTCTGCTGCACTAACTTGTCATGCAACCTTGAAAGGCACCAAATATGAATTGAGAACTTCATATGTTTTTTTCCCCCACTGGTTTCACTGCGCACAAGAACACAAGCCAAAAGCAGTCCTCAAAATTGCAACTAATTGGTTGCCTCATATACAGATGATGTAAAGAATGATTGGGAAGAGTTGAGTGAGAAAATGGATAAACAGAACAAGGGTCAACAGTATTAAGTACTAACTGACAAGGAACGAACGAATGCCTAACCCTCCTCCACCTATTCTTTCTCTTCCTCTGTTTCCCTATTGATCACAAGTGTAGCTGCTGACATCGCTCCATGATAGACAGCACTTGATCTTCTTGTGTTGAGGCATGTGAAACCTTGGTTCTCTCGGCACTGTTGGATGCTTCATTGACCTTAACAAATCCAAAAACAGCAGTACGTCATTTAACTAACTAGTTCATTCAACAAGAAAGCTGCACAGGAAAGCGTGCATTTTATCTTGAAAAGGGGGGGGGGTCTTTTAGAAGGGCTGGCTGATACAAATCAAACGAAGGAAGCTTATGATCCATGACCAAAAATGCCAAATACATTTCGAAGTAAAATAACTATGCCTGGGCACAAATTTTATCGTGTGTATCTGAGGACAACGAAATACAAGGTCACCACCATTCCTTCTTGTTTGTGCATATTAACTACCCAAAGAACTGATGTAAACTTTCATTCTAAGCACACGGACACATCAAAACACATTTGAACAAACACCATGGTCCCTTGGACCTTCGCTTTTCCCCCTTCAGAAGAAAGGTTGAGCTTTGCCACTGTAAACAACCCCACCATAGCCACAAGGAACGCATATGGAAATGAAGTGACTTACAAGACACACACGTGCGAATAAATAAACCAGGTAACCCTTACCTTCTGGGAATGAATGGCCGGTCGAAATAGGGCATGGGCTGTGCTTTTGGAACGAGTTCCTTTCTCAATCTGCGTATCTCTTCCTCTTCTGCCAACTACAAGAGCCAACAGCGAATTTGAAGATTTTAATCAGAATGAAACAACAGCATCACCTTAAAATCATGCCTTTCATTTCTATACTTACCTTTCGTTGCCTCTCTCTTTCCATCTTGTATTGCTCAATCAGGCTCATCTTCTCAGATACCTGACAGCATTGTAATATAAAGAAATGATAAAGTTACTTCCAGGTTTCAAGTCTTGGTGCTGTGATATAGTTTCAGCTAGCAAGAACCAACAAGAAACAACAAATGAGTAAATACATGATTGCCCGCACATGAAAGCACTAACACCACTTATCAACCATGAGGGGCGTAACAACCTCACTTTATTGGAGGCATTTCACTGTAAGCCATGCTTCTATTAGATGTTCTCTTCGACCAGAGTATCGAAAGTTAATTGTACGGGCTTTAATAGACCCATTTTCTGGTTGTTTAATCATAAACCGAGCAGTGCACCTATCAAGATCAGCACTAAAACCCCATATGCTAATCACTATAGTAAGAAAATTACCTGATGATCAAAGTCAGCACGCTCCACGGCCCGAATATCACTATGGAGCTTCAGGTCAACGGGCTTGGTGTTTTCTTTCACTGGAGGTTTGATTAGGCACTGCAGACAACGCCAATGTAAGTAATTCATGATCAAAACGTATGATTAAAAACTGAACTCCATGACATGTAAAATTAGACAGAACATATCAATGAAATTGAACTCATGAACACAAATATTTTCCTAAATCCTTGATTGCATATTCCTCATGACAGAAACAGGTCAACTAATCTCAGTTCTGTAAACTGTTTATCCTTTCAAATCAAAATGGTTAAAAACATGCTATTAACCATGCAGCACATGGAACTGGTCGTCAAGTTTTATAAGGCATCTTGGAGTATCAATTGCCTTGCCTACTCAATCAGAGAAAGGACTGACCTCTGGTTCGTCTGTTGTCCAAGGCAGGCCTTGTGCAACAGGAATCCGCAGCCTCTCCTCCTCCATCATTATTTCTTGAATCTTCTTTGTGAATTCCTCTTCCTTCTGTCTTCCCCTTTGCTACAATGGGAACCAATCACAAAACTCACCATGCGATTCATTACAAAGCAAAGTGAACACTCCATGTTCAGCTCTCATGATGAAAAAAGAAAGAAAGAAAGAAAGCTACGCACCTCTGTCCTGAGCTTAAATGGCTTTTGGCTTGTGACTTTAAGTTGCTTCTTCTTCTTCAATCGCCTCACCCCCATTGTTCCACTTGACTCAGCACTCTAAAAATTCAATCAAGACCACCAAAATCATCAGCTTAAATATAATACACGTGAGATCAAATAGGAAATTACGAGGCAAGTAAAAAAAAAAAAAACTCACATTTCTTCGGCTTCTCCTGCCACCATTAGATGACCTGCTAGAATTACTGGCATTTCGAAAAAACAGAAAATTAATACCTAATTAGAACCTAACTTAAAAACTAAAATATGTTTTCAAATGTGGGGTTCAATGAAATCAATTCAGCAATTGTTACTAACCTGCCCTGACTGCCATCCCATGAAGAGGAAAGAGAAATCCTTGAATCCAGCCCCAGATTCTCAGAAGTTAAACAGAAATCAGATGGACAGAATGAAGAAGAAGAGACGTTTGTCTCGGATACCTCAGCAGGCTGAAACCTAGGCAATGAAAATGAAGAAGAAGAGTATTCAGTCTCGGGCACCACTTTAGGATGCTGCAATCCAGGCAATGCCCATTGCATTGCCTTCTTTCTATTCTCCTTTATCTCCTCCTCTTCAGTCTTATCTGATTCCTTTGGATTTGGTAGGGTAAAAAGCTTCTCAAAGGCATCAACCAAATGCTTCACTTTCCCAGAGTCAGGTGCACTGTTTCTTGCATCTTCAAGTAACTTATCTCTCCTTCTCTTGATTGTGGAACTACCCATTTGTCCCGATTTCTCGCTTTCGCAGGAATATTGAGTATCTGATCCGTCTCTATCTTCAATCTCAAGATTTTGAGCCGCAAAATGATTTTCTATTTCCTCCTCTTCAAATTCTATCAAAGCTTTATAATCAGAGGCCTTTTCCTTATCTGTTTCACCTTTCTCTTCAACATCGTTCTTGTTCTTGAAAAACTCCTCCTGCGAAGCCCTTAATGTCTCATAGGCCACACACAAGCACTTGTTTACATTGTCCCCATATCTCTCCTTGCACTTGCAATCCACAGCAGTTGCATTTGAATTCAAAGCCCCTTTCTTTGATTTCTTTTTTGCCACTACAAACCTTCTTTCCCTAATCTTGTTTCTGGGTGAGTAAATGACAGGATTTAGATTCAAAGTCGGATTCCTCGAGGCAGATTTTTGGGATTTGGCAGATTTGGTAAGAGGAGAATTTGTGGGTTTTGAACAAGGACTTGAATGGGAAAGATTTGGATTTGAATTCTCAGATAATTTTGATTGAAACCCATGCGGGTCTTTCACCGGAGTGGCTGATTTTGGATTCTTGGTATTCAAATCCATCAAGAATCACTTCAAAATACCAAAATCAATAAAGGGTTTTTTGCTTGCAAGTGTTTCGATTGAGAGGGAGAGAGATGGGGGTTTGTTTCTTTGATCACTGAGAGAGAGAGAGAGAGCGATGAATGAGGGCATAGATGGTGTGTGACTGTGAAGAGAAAAAGGAACGTAGAGGGTTTTGGACGCTCTTCGCAACGGCTAGTTTTTTTGTGGGGTTGTGGTTTTGTAGGGGTTGGATTGATTCGTTTGAATTTTGTTTTGGGTTTTTGACCGTTAGATGGTGTGTGATTTTAGTGGATTATACATCATGGAGGTGGTGGAAAGAATTATTTAGCAACAGTTATGCCTATAAATCAATCTCTCTCTCATATTTGTATTTAAAAAATTACGAATTTTGGAATTTTTTAAATCCATGAAAGTTAAGTAAGTTTTCAGGGGCGTGAGTTTTTTTTTCCTGTAGTAAAAGTCATTTACGCATAATCTAATTTTTTTTTTTTAGATTTCCTTGTTATCGTAATTTTAAATACACATTTAAAGTCAATAAGATTTATAATAAAAAATATAATTTTTTATTTCAATACATTAAAATAATTTAAAAAAAAATTTAAAAAAAAAATTTTAAAAAAACCACATTCCTATAACAAAATAAACGGTGCATAAACATTTTTTTTTTGTTTGATTGTCGAGAGGACTTCGTTGAAAAAGATTGAAGAAGCATGGCCCAGATTGATTTGTAACTTTGAGTTAGGCCCAAAAACATTTTTATTATTTTTTTCTTTTTTAATAAGGTCATTTTCCGGTTAGCTCCACGGACCCCGTATCCAGTTGAAGCCTCAGGCACGTCATTTAAATTAGAGGTGATTATTTTTTGTTTAGTTTAGTTTTTATTAAAATAAATAATTAAATTAAAATTATTTTTTAAAAAAATTAAAACTGGTTCAAATTGATCGATTTCGATTCAGTTTTAGGACAAAAACTGGTTCAAACTAGTTTGGCTCAGTTTTTCCGGTTTAGCTCGGTTTTTTTTGGTTTTGACTCGATTTTTCTAGTTTGGCTCAGTTTTTTCTGGTTTTTTCGGTTTAAGTTCGGTTCAGTTTTTTTATTTTTTTGCTTATAAAACCAAAACCGAACCGAACCGACCTGTTTTTTTAAAATTTTAATCGGTTTTTTTTAATGGTTTGATTTTTTTAATTATTTTTTTTTCAGTTTTCTCGGTTTAATTAATTTTTTAGTTTTTTTGTTCATCTCTAATGTAAAATGTAAACCCACATTAGTGTGTGTGTAAAATATTTTCTTATAACCTTTTTTATGATTTGAACCTACATGACAATGTTGGAAATGTACCTACTTATCAATATTGTCAAGTCTTCGTGAGATTGTACCCAACAATCCAATATACGTATATAATATTAGTTTATTTTTCTGCGCTACAATCTAGATTAAATAAAAAAGTAAAAAATATATAGAATACATGGAACTATATGATATTTGTTATTAAATATAACTTAGTTAATTAATTTTAAATTCCCTTGACTTCAATTCTTGTCTAATATAGATTTGAAATTAAACTCTATGAAAATTAATCTAATATTACTCAATCAACTTAATAGATCTAAAAATAATTTAAATGACCGGTAAAAACAATAGTTTGGTCTAAAAAGCAAACCTTAAAACTACATCTTTCTTTTTATATTGAAAAGATTATATATTGGATTGATTTAGGCTTTGTGACATAACCTGTCAAACCTACCTCTCGGATCATGAATTCCACTCGCTTTAATAACTATATTTTTAAAAATTATTTTTTACAATAAAAAAGTATACGCTCATAAAATCAGACATCAACTAAATGTCGAAACATTTCTTTGAAACCGTAATAACTTTATAGAAAAAAAACTAAAACAAATTGTGAAAATCAATTAAAAATTAATTAAATATTTAAGAATGAAATTGAAAGAAAAAAATAAACAAATTTAATAAAAACTCAATATTAAATAATAAAATTTAAAAAAAACTATAAAAAAAAAAAAAAAAAAACTTAGTCACATGAATTTGATTAGTTTAGCGGGCTGAGGCCTGAAAACAGATCCCAAAAAATGTTTGAACGTATTTAGTCTCTGCACATGAATTATTTTTACACATATACATGACTTAAATACATTAATCAACTTCATATACTTTTTGTTTATATATATATATATATATATATATAAAAATATATATATATATGAAAAATTGGGTAAAAATAATGATTTAAAAATTATAAAGTAATTATAAAGAAGTTGGATCTTAAAATTGACAGCAGCATAGCAAATTATTTTTATGCAATACAGAATAAACAAAGAAACTAAAATGAAATAGACCTTGACTATAGAAATGCATTGTTGTAATTTTTATTTATTTATTTATTTATTTTGCAGTTCTTAGCCCTTTTTACATAATTTCTCCTTTTTTTCTTGGCTTTATTCGTGGCTTATTTGCAATTGTATTCTAGCTTTTATTTTATTTTTTCCTCTTTTTTTATATCTTTGACAACCCCGAAATAATTTTCTTCACTTGTCTCTCATATTTAAGTAAAATGAGATTTGAATTTTAACGAAAAAATTTTTTATCATTTAATTATATACTATTGAGCATAATTTCAAATCAAACCATTGGATCGAGCATAGACTTTATGAGAAGATTTCAGAGATATTTTTCTATATTTGGATAAAATTTCAGGAGAATCAGAGTTCGGGAAGACTTTGTGATATAAGTCAGAACATGATTTAAGAATTTTGTTATTTATTTTTTTTTTGACTTGTGGACTTCTTATTTGATAAGGATCCTTTTTCCTACAAGGATATGTTAGCTTGTTTTGGAAATTTTCTAGTTCTACAAGGATTTTTAATGAGTTGCGATATAATTTTCAAGTGTGGTAATGATTCATTAATATTCCAAAATTCTTTTTTTATAAATTTTTTTATTTATCATAACTACACAAGAAAATAATAAATGTTAGTATTTAACGACAAATTGGTTTCTAGGATCATTGAGCAGCGTTGTAGGTTGTATATAAGTCTTATATCAGACTTGTATTGTTTTCTTTTCTTCTTCTCTTCTCACAACAACACAGATAATCAACTTATGAGTTTTATTTTTATTGTTTCAGCTATAACTCAAGGCTTGTTTGAGTTTAATTAATACTTTATTTTTAATTAAGATTCAATACTTATTTGGATCAGGATTTGGGCGTATTAGTATATTTTATTTTTTCAAACCATGATATTTTGTTTTATTCTTGTAGCTTTTTACATATGTTTTATATGAATCAGAGCTCTTAAAACATCTCTGATGATAATAATACTTTTAATTTTATATCTTTCTAAATGCTATTGCCTAACCATTAATGCAGCGAATATAAATTACTAGAAATAACAAAGCTAAACAAACCAATAAATCTTAACTAACCCATTCCCCATTAGGAACATCATTATACTTTAACTAAGCATCTATCTAAAACTAGCATTTTAACTTGCGTTGCGTCGTGGGTGGGTCATATTTTTTTTATAAAAAAAATAGATGTGTGAGCTTTATCCATGCATTTTTATGCATATAATAATTTTAAATACAAATAAAAAGTTTATGCAAACATCTAATTACATAAATCAATCAAATATTAATGTAAATAAATAAATAAAAATTATTAATGATAACTAAAATAAAAAATGCACAAATCAAGAGGTAAATACAAATCAATATATTTGATCTTACAAAATGAAACATTCATCAAATTATGTTTATTAAATTTGTTTATTGAAATATTTTTTTTTCATCCAAACAATAATGAAAATATTTTTTAATGAATTTTATCTGTATAAAAAATAAAAAAAATTTATAGATGAATTATAAGAATATCTTCAAAAATTAAACACATATAAAACATTAAAAAAACCCTCGATTCAAAAAGGCTAAATAAAAAAAACATAAATTATAAATGAGAGATATTAACAAAAAACTGTGCATGCCTCCCAAAGAGTGTAAGCGGTGTCCACTCGCTTACGTATGCTTGTTACGTGTTAGCAAATTTTTGCTTTAAATTTTTAAAAGATATAAATACTCTTGATTCCACTTGAAAAAAACAAAAAAAAAAAAAAACAAGAGACAACAATGAAAATACCCCTCCAAGGAAGTTTTAAGAGCATTTGATCCTGAGGGTATTTAAATACCTTTTCTATTCATTTAAAAAGGAAATCACTACAAAGCTCCCATACGAAAAACTTAATTTTTCTTTCTGCCTTAAAGGTTATTTTAATAATTCCATTGTTAACAAAAAAAAATTATTTGTGCCCCCAATGATTTCTTAAAAGATTTTATCCATGTGAAAAGATTAAAAAAACCCCTCATTTCAAGGTTTCAATTTTGTGTCGAGAGAGGGGGGAAATAGAGAAAATATTGTGGATATTTATAGTATTTTCTCTGTAAGTTTTAGAGTTTTTTTTAATGTATTTATATCTCTTGAAGTGAGAAGCAAGTTAATCTCTCAAGTAAATTCCATTTTCTTTTTCATTTGATCTCTTTAAACTATTTTTCATCTCAATCGAAATCATCTTTACTTATTGCTCGATACTTGTCACATGATTAACAATAACAAAAATAAAACTATCTAGTACGTGATTAAATAGTAAGAGTTTGAGATTAAGAGATTTGCTCCCCTGTGATCTCAAATTCGAGTCATTTGGTTGTTAATATGATGGCTACTAGAAGTTTACATAGTCGTTAACTTTAGGGTTCGTGGGATTAGTCGAGGTATGCACAAGCTGGTCTGGACACCCATGTTAATAAAAAAAAAACAATAACAATATTAAATGAAAGTCATGAATGAATTTTTTTTTTTAAAAAAAAAAGGCCACGCAAAAGCCATGCGCCTCAATGCATGATATGACTTGATTTCAACGAAAAAGAAGTTGCTCAACCAGAATAAATTTGTTTGTTGAGGGACTAAAGTTACTTTTGACCAGAATTCAAGGAAGGCAACTACCTCGCTCCGTTTTGCTTTTGTTCATGTGCTTTCATGTTAATTGAATTGGATTCTGGGCATTATTATGAGTCGTCATCATCACCATGGCCTTTTGGATTCCATCATTGTTTCCCTTGGAGGTTTTCGTGCTGTCTGCTTACTTCTATAGCTTCAAGAACACTCATCTTTCCCTGAGATCTTAAGCGAATTCATCCTTGATTTTGAAGCATGCCCTTTACACTTTATCAATAAAGGTGCTACTGTTTTAGCTTTTTTATTAAATTAGGTGCACATGTTTCTACAATGTTACCTCCACTTATTAAGTAAAATTCACATGTTTCTACAATGTTTGTGTCGTTTACAATTATTAAATCCCATTTGGAGGGGACTCGATAGTTATGAGCTGTATTGATTAACTCGAGTCAATTATTATTTTAAAAAAATCAATAGATTTTAAATGGATTAACGGAGTCAAACTAGATAAATTTTGGATTGACTTTTTTAAACTTATTTCTCAAGATGTAAATATAATTATAATCTCACATATATAAAATTCTTTGTTTTTATTCTAAAATGTTCTTCTATTTTTGTTTGAACAATCATTGTAGAAGTAGGAGGAATTTCTTCTTTAGGCTTTACATTATTTTGTGAAAAATCTGGCATCCATGTAATAAAATCATCCATTAAAAAATTTTCTTGCGACATTTAGGTAAAAAGTTCTTCATTTACTCCAATATTTAAGAAATCAAGATTAAAAAAAAATCGTCATCGATATTGTGAAAATTTGTTGAGAAAAATTAGACATAAAAACCTAGGGAAGGGAAAAAAAGAGAGGAGAAGAATTGGTGACTGGATCCACAAGAGAGCTTCGTCTTTGTTTTCATCACCCGCGACCTTGGATGGAAGCTCTCCTTGGGACAATGACACCAAATTTAATTTAGTGGCCGCAAGCGCCTCTCTAATGTGGCAGCTTTCCTCGTATGCTAGAGCTCGTATGATAGCGTGTGAATTGCATGAATAGATATATTTTTTTAATTTAATCTATGATTCTCTTGTAAATTTTTAATTTATTTTTAAATTTCATCATTTTGAGCCCAATAAAAATGTAACCAGAGAAAGAATAAAGGATAAAAAAAAGAGAGGAGATAGACGGTTCAATTGGGTTAGTTCATTATAGTCGTGTTCATAACTCGAGTTGCGAACTTAGCATATTAATCCGGGTCGATCCAATATGATGTCATCTCAATATTAAAAAAAGATCTCATCTTAATTTTTTAATAAAAAAACAAAGTATATTTTTAACGGTCATTCAAATTATTTTTGGATCCATCAAATTGATTTTGTCATGTTGTAGTAACTCTCACGCTGTTTAATTTGAATCTCAAGTTAAGCATAGAGTCAGGTCGTCACAACTTTTATGTTTTTACTAGTTTTTTTTTCATTTTAAATTTATTCTAAAATTCTGTGATAACTCTTTAATTTATTCATGAATTTCATCTAACCGTAGCCTAATGAAATTCCAATCCGGGATATTAGAAGGAATGAGAAAAGATAGATGCTAATAACTCAATTAGATTAGTTTATTGTGGTAGTGTTCACGCCAAGTCACGAGTTTAAAGTACTAACTTGGATTGATCCAATATATCGTCACCTCAATATTAGAAAAAAAAAATATCATCTTGAAATTTCTTAAATACAAACCATGTTCTTACAAGTCATTCGGGTTGTCTTTCAACCCACTAAATTGACTCTATCACAATGTGACAACTCTTGTACGATTTAATTTGAAAATCGAGTTAGGTAACGAGTCGTATCGTGACAACTCCCATATGTTCACCTTTTTATTTTAAATTTAGTCTCTGGTTCTCTATAACTCTTTGGTTTAGTCTCGAGCTTAATCCCACCCGATCAAAATGAAAGCCCAATCGAGAAGAGAAGAAGAGATGGGGAAAGAAAGAGATAAATGACCCAACCGGATTAGCTCATTATGATTGTGTCTCTTACTTAAGTCAATCCAATATATTGTCATCTCAATATTAAAAAATATCATCTTTAATTTTTTTAAAGTCAAATCATGTTTTTACCAGTCATCTAAGTTGCCTTCAGACCTATCAAATGGGCTTTGTTATATCGTGACAACTCCCACTTGATTTAGACAATGAGTCAAATTAGAAAATTTCAAGATTAACCCGTTAGGTTAGATTTAATCATACTATCAAAGAATTTTCTATGACCTAAACATTTCATTTTACATTAAAAAAAAAGCATCATTTGAGATTTTTTTTTTTGGAGAAAAACAAAGTTCGAACATCTTCACATATTTTTTATCATACTTGGTATATATTATAAGTTAACACTTACGTTTTTTTTTAAATCATACTTACAAAACGCATTACCACCACCTCCAATCCATGCCTGCAATCCGCTGCGGGCAACAAAACTATTGATCAACTAAAAGGGACCCTTTATTTAAACTATATCCAAATAAAATTTTACATTTTACCATTAATTTTCTAATTTCATAATTAGATATTATAAACTTTTTCGAAGCTGAAAACAGATTATCTTAACATAAAAATCACTCCACAAAACCATAAAATCTCTCTGTCACAGATAACATTTAACGTAATGATTTTAAAGCATTTTTTTTTCCTTTTATACAAAAATAGCAAGTGAATTGCTTATAAACCATTTGGTAATTGCCATTTCTAGCTCTCTGTTTGTAAGGGTGAGCAAAAAAAATTAAAAAACCAATTAAACTGAGAAAAATAAAAAAAAAATAATTGAAAAAGCCGAACCGTGAAAAAAACCGAATAAAATTTTAAAAAACCGACCGGTTCGGTTTTATAAGCCTAAAACCAAAAAACCGAACCAAACTCAAACAGAAAAAAACCCGAAAAAAACCAATCCAAACCGGAAAAAAACCGAGCCAAACCAAAAAACCGAGTCAAATCAAAAAACCGAGCCAAATCGATTTGAACAGAACTGAACTCAAACCGAAAAAACCGAAAAAAAGAGCTAAACTGGTTTGAACCGGTTTTGTCCTAAAAAACCGAACCGAAACCGGTCGGTTTGAACTGGTTTTGGTTTTTATTTTTTTTAAATTTCAGTTTGATTATTATTTTTTTATAAAAACCAAACCGAACAGAAAATAATTACCCCTGACCGTTTGGTATTGAAGGGTTTTTTTTTTCTTTTGATAAAAAAACCGATCCCAACCTATATAAGTAATCAAAGGCTGGTTGTGGGGTTCATGTGGACACCATAACTAAAAATTGAAAAACTGAAAAAGTGGAAGAAATTCATGTCGTTATTATTAACTTCTATTTCAAAATCTATTTTAACTGTTCAATATCTATTTTTTAACCGCATATTTATTTAATGTTTTAGTAATGGTTATTTTTTAAAATATATTTTGATTATAAATATATTAAAATTATATATTTTTTTATTTTTTAAAATTTTTTTTTAATAACAATACCTCAAAATAATTAAAAAAAACCAAAAACTAATTTTAAAAAAAATCAAATCTCAGTAAAAATGCAGCCTAGCCATGTAGCCAAACAACTCGACATCACAATGACATCGCCATACCTTCACAATGCAATCATGCCAAACATATCCTTAATGTAAATATTCAATATTGAACATTAATTTCAATAATGAAACTTAACTTTAGAAGGGCAGGCAAACCCCCCTCTTTAAGAAATAATCTAATAATAAAGCTAAAAAAAACCGATACATTAAAGGTAAATACAAGTTATAACTCAAAAACCATACTAATTAAACTTAACAGATAAAAACTCTATTTATTTTTGCGTTTCAAAAATATTTTTTAATTTTTTGAAATATTTTTTAATTTTAAATTAATATTTTTAGTGTTTTCAAATTGTTTTAAAGTGTTAATATTAAAAATAATAAAATATTATTTTAATATATTTTTAAAAAAACAACTTTAAAAAACAATATTTAGTATATTTTCAGACATCACATCACATGCATGATGCCGAGCAACATCCTGGATGCCTCCTTGTGTTCATGAATCTTACTTACGAGGGATGTGCCCTTCGGGTAACTGCCTCTCTAATCCTAGCTGTCCAAAGACGCGTTGAATATTTTTCAGTTAACTTTCCATTACTTCAACGGGGGGCGCCATTCCTTTAGGCGTAAATAAATAAATTCCACGGTATTATTTTGTCCAAAACAATCAAAGCCACCTCTTTTACCTTTCTACCCCTGTTCCTCCCCCCCTGCCTAATCCTGGACCGCGGATTCTGCTCTTGATAGCTGCAAAGCAACCAAGCCCATTGGAGTGATGTAGTCACTCTTTTTTATGAAAAAACATAATTTAGTCCTTTTTGCATCAATATTTGTTAATTAGCACCTGTGTTTTACGATCCTGTGCAAATCTATTACGTTCTATCATTAAAATACAGTCATAAAACCTACTTAATACGATGGTCGATCCTACTCAAAGCTCCGGTCATGTATTGGGCGAGTTGATTCACGAGTCGATGAGTTTATTCAAGCTATGATTTCTAATAATAATAATAAAAACTCTGAAATAACATAATTCAGGGTGTTTTTTAGAAAACAAATTTCATTATGTTAAGAAAGAAATTTGATTCAAAGTAAAATAATTACTGAATTAACTAATTAAACTGGATTAATTAACCGGATCGGCTTCAATAACCACTCGATGAAGTAATGAAAAGTCAATGATGAGATTTAATCAATTAAAACATAAGAAAAATCCCTTTATCACATAACCAATGAATCACCGACAAGCATAATGACAATAATAGTTTCAAGAGAGAGAGTGAGAGAGAGATGGTTGTGATTTACGTGGAGTGACTAATAGTATTTCAGGGAGGGACAAGAAAACAAGTGGATCTAAAAGTCAAGGGACTAACTAATATTTTAGAGAATAGAGGTACTGAAATACAGATTGCTTATAAATACAGTAATTAAAGTATAATTTACTTAAAACCAATTAATAGGGAAGCACACAGGAGGGGCAGATCTAGGAATGGAGATGTGTATTTAAACATCGCCCCGCTCTCTCTTTGCTCTCATTCCAGCATCCAGTTAACAGAAGACGTCAAACAAATTACTCTCTTGATCTCTCTCTTTACATTCCGAGGTACCATTCCAATTTCATTTCTCTCTTTCTTCTAATTTAATTGTGAAATTCGTTTAGGTCTGATGATATTCAGCACAATTTTACTCCTCGATCTGTTGTTTCAAAAATGGATCTGATTGGTCGGAAAGTCATAAGATCTACGGACTTTTTTAGCTTTGAATTCTACTGGATCTGCTTCCAAACTGATTCTAGCTCTTAATTTCTGTTCGGATCTTAGCATTCTAGGCTGTGGTAGTAAGTTGTAGTTTGCTGTGTTAGATTTTTTTTATTTGTTTCATTTTTTTATTTAATTTATTATCGAATATCCAAGCAAATGAGTCAAAACGTATGAGAAGTGCAACATTTTCTAAGATCCAGGACGGACTAGGACTTGATTCAAAGTCTAGATCTAGTTCAACATATTGAAAAAGGGTTGGAATGGTATCGATTGTGTTGTGGGAAATGGACTCAATTTTGTTGTTTGACGTTGTCATGTGCTGATTTGATACATCATTGTGTGTGTGATTTGTGAATTTACAAGCGTTATTGTTGCTTATCCATTGATCTGCTAGAGTAGGTTAGAGTTTGCTTATTCGTTTTTTATTTGTTTTCCTTCTTAATGATGAATTAATAAATTTACCTCCTTCAGGTTGTAAACTTAGAGGAGGAAAATGGTGAAGATCTGTTGCATTGGAGCAGGGTATGTAGGTGGGCCTACAATGGCTGTCATTGCACTCAAGTGCCCGGATATTGAGGTGGTGGTTGTTGACATCTCTGAACCTAGGATTGCAGCCTGGAACAGTGACCAGCTCCCCATCTATGAGCCAGGCCTTGATGATGTGGTGAAGCAGTGCAGAGGCAAGAACATCTTCTTCAGCACCGATGTGGAGAAGCATGTTGCAGAGGCTGATATAGTTTTTGTTTCAGTCAACACCCCAACTAAAACTCAGGGTCTTGGAGCTGGTAAAGCTGCAGATCTGACATACTGGGAGAGTGCTGCACGTACGATTGCTGATGTGTCCAAATCTGACAAAATAGTTGTTGAGAAATCAACAGTCCCAGTTAAGACTGCCGAGGCTATTGAAAAGATTTTGACCCATAACAGTAAAGGGATCAAATTCCAGATCCTCTCAAACCCTGAGTTCCTTGCAGAAGGAACTGCAATCGAAGATCTGTTTCAACCTGATCGTGTCCTCATTGGAGGAAGGGAAACCCCAGAAGGCCAGAAGGCAATCCAAGCATTGAAGAGTGTCTACGCTCACTGGGTTCCCGAAGACCGCATCCTAACCACCAACCTTTGGTCTGCAGAGCTGTCCAAGCTTGCTGCCAATGCCTTCTTGGCCCAAAGGATTTCCTCTGTTAATGCCATGTCAGCACTCTGCGAGGCAACTGGGGCCGATGTTGCTGAGGTGTCCTATGCTATTGGAAAGGATTCAAGGATTGGTCCCAAGTTCTTGAGTTCTAGTGTTGGTTTTGGTGGGTCCTGCTTCCAGAAGGATATTCTGAATCTTGTTTACATATGTGAGTGCAATGGCCTTCCGGAGGTAGCAGAGTACTGGAAACAAGTTATCAAGATCAATGATTACCAGAAGAGCCGATTCGTGAACCGTGTTGTTTCCTCTATGTTTAACACGGTTTCTCAAAAGAAGATTGCCATTTTAGGGTTTGCTTTCAAGAAGGATACTGGCGACACAAGGGAGACCCCTGCCATTGATGTGTGCAAGGGGCTGTTGGGAGACAAGGCTATCTTGAACATCTATGATCCACAGGTCACAGAAGACCAGATTCAGAGGGATCTCATCATGAAAAAGTTTGATTGGGATCATCCTCTCCATCTCCAGCCAAAGAGTCCCAAATCTGCTGTTAAGCAAGTGACTGTTACTTGGGATGCCTATGAGGCAACAAAGGGAGCCCACGGTATTTGCATCTTGACGGAGTGGGATGAATTCAGGACTCTCGATTACAAGAAGATATTTGACAACATGCAGAAACCAGCTTTTGTGTTCGATGGAAGGAATGTAGTGAATGCGGACGAGCTGAGAGGGATTGGATTCATTGTGTACTCAATCGGTAAGCCACTGGATGCATGGCTCAAGGACATGCCTGCTATTGCATAAGAGAGATGCTGATTGGTTAGCTCATGCAACTGGTCAACCAATTATAGCACGAGGCAACGAATCTGATTCTTTACCTTTTCTTTTATCGAGTATTGTCATTGTTTCTTGCTTCCATCTAGGACTTTGGCAGACACTGCATGACTGCCATGGTGAAAGCAAGATGCTTTACATTTTGCCTTACATTGCGTTTCCTCACCTCCCTGTCATTTGGTACTTGTTTAGAAAAGTCGATTTGATGTTTATTTGGTTTAAAGCACTATCATAAAAGAAATGTTGAATTCAATAGGTCATTGTTATCTTACTCTTTCCGAATGCCAATTCAGCATTGGTAATTCCTTTGAACTCTCTGTGATAGTTTTATTTTATGTTTTTTTTTTTTTTTAGATTCTTTGGTTTGTACTTTTGAGCCCCATGACGAGTACTTGGTGCTGATGCTTGGTGGGAATGGTTGTGGTCATTCACTTCAATGGTTGAGTCAAATAATTTTTTAATTGGAGGGTGTTAGGAAGAGATTGTTGGTTTTTAAAGTATGTTTTATTTGAAAATACATTAAAATGATTTTTGATATTAATATATTAAAACAATCTAAATATATATAATTTTAATTTTTTTTTAATTTTAGTCAGCTCCCATTTAAAACGAAATTCTAAAAAGTGACTTGGCATCTTGCTCTCTTTTAGGAGATGTGATCAGATATATCTGCTTCGCGTTTCCTGGGTTCTAGGTTCTTTTGTCTTTATTTGTTGTTCGCGTTTAGAGGCTACCGACAAAAATATCCTCGGATTGCTTTAGTCTACTTGTAATGAAATCTTTTGACACTTTCCCTCACGAGAAATAGTGACGAAAGCTTTAGATGGCCTCAATTTGTTTTCATCACCAAGATGATGGTACACTCCAACATACTTGATGTTTCTTTTTCTTTGTTTTTGAATGCCTTTATGTCATGAACTTGAAAAGATGCAAGGAGTTGATAACGAAAATAATTAAATCAAGAGAAAATAAATTATTTATAGGAAGACCAATTCCATATGGAATTTGAAATGCGTTAAAGTCAATGTTGTTGATGTGGGATTATGAATAAATTTTCGGTGTTTTATACTTTAGTCTCCTATCTCTAAATGTTGTATCTTTACCATAATTGCAAGCCTATTGTCTTGTAATTATTCTATAGATGGGCTTGAATGAAAAGAATAAAAAAAAGTTAGAAAAAAAGGCATATGTGACGCGTTAGTTTCTCTATTCATAAGAATAATGAATCTATCACCTCATATCTTTTGGTTTTTAATACTTAGATCATTTTCATGTTAGGTTGTGTATCGAATCAAATTCTTCATGGACATAAAAAAATAATACTCAGGTATTGTTAATATGTTATTTAGTATAAAAATTTAAACTATATAAAAATTGACCTGATCGACTTAGTAAGTCCAAAAACAACCTAAACAACTAATAAAAATATAGTTTGACTAAAAAATAATCAAGATGATATTTTTTTTAATATTGAGATAATATATTAGATTAACTCGAATCAACTCGAGTTAACCTGCCAAATCTATTATCCAGGCCGGGAGACCCTGATAACCCTATAAAAAAGTAAATAATAAAAACTATTAAACCCAATCAACTTAATTTTAAAGGAAGATATTGAAAACAAAATTCAACTAAAAAAATAAACTGGGTCAACCCAGGTTAACCTGTCAAACCTGGGTCATAAGACATAGATAACCCCATATAAAACAAATTGAAATAAGTTATGAAACTCAATTATCAATCAACTCAATATTTAAGGATGAAATAAAAAAAAACAAAAAACCACTTGAATCAACCGATCAAACCCATGATCCGGGTTATAAAATTGAGATACCATATAGAATGCTAATCGAAATAAATTATGAAGTCTAAATCTCAATCAAACTAATATTGAAGGATGAAAAAAAAAAAAAAAACTCAACTAAAAAAAGGACAAAAAACCCTAAGTCAATCAATGTAACCCACAACCCGGGTCATAAAACCGTGATAACCTTATAAAAAGCATATAAAAATAATAATAGTAATGAATCTCAATTCCCAATCAAACCACTATTGAAGAATTAAATTGAAAAAATAATAATAAAAAGAACAAAAATATAACTTGAGCGAACCTGAGTCAGGAGATTCAGATAACTTTATAAAAAGCAAACAAAAAAAATAATAATATAAAGTCTAATTATCAATCAACCTAATGTTGAAATATCAAATTGAAAAAAAAATTCAATGAAAAAATGATAAAAAAACTTGAATCAACCTGATTAACGCGTAAAACTTGCGATCCGGGTCATGAGACTGTGCTAATAACCATATATAGCAAATCAAAAAATAATTATGAATTCCAATTCCCAGTTAACTCAATGTTAAATGATGAAATTAAGAAAAAAAAATTAATTAAAAAAGGATGAAAAAAATAACCCAAGACAATTCAGGTTAGGAGATTGAGTAACTCTATAAAAAGCAAACAAAAAGAAATAACAATATAAAGTCTAATTCTCAATCAACCTAATGTTAAAACATTAAATTAAAAAAATCAATTAAAAAAGGACAAAAAAACTCGAGTTAACCTAACTAGTCTGCAAAACTCATTACCCGAGTCATGAGACTATAATAACCTCATTTAAAGCAAATTAAAAAATAATTATGAATTCTAATTCCTAATTAACCCAATGTTAAATGATAAAATTAAAAATAAAATATAAAAAAAATATGAGTCACATACAATTAATCTGCAAAACTCGTGATATATGTTATAAGAGCAAGATACTTTTATATAAAATAAATTAAAATAAATTATAAAATTTAATATCTAATAAATTTAATGTTAAATAATAAAATTGAAAGAAAAAATAATTTTAAAAAATATATATAAAAAAATCCTTGAAAATTACGAGGAAAAAAAAAAACCTTGACATTAAAATTTCAACGGTAGGTTGCTACAGTAAAATACAAACCTTTCCGGTATATGATAATTAAAATAAAATTAGATCGCAATTTGAAGGTGAGGGAATGCCATAATTCAGTTTGTAAACATTTAAACATCATAATAAATTAATCAATTTTCGTAAAAAAAGTCAATTCCCCTTTTAGCCCACCGTTTTCTCAGAACTACTCAAACACCATCTTCCACGTTGCACCCAAAAGGCAAGAGTATCTCCACGTGCGAAATTTCAAGACGCCACCAAGGCTGTTCCACGTGTCAAAATTTTGTTTTTTTATAAACTTCCTTACATCATCATTGCCATCATTAGTTAAGCTAAGACAACAAGCGCACGAGTCGTTTTCCTGATCTGTCCTTTGAGATCCCGGAATCATTACGTGGCAATTTTCGTAATTCCTCTACAGATCCTTTCCTCATTTGGTATTTTCAGCTCTTTTCACAGCGAGCCTCGAGGACCCTCTCCTCGGATCACCAAACAGACCCCTAAATTTCCTATAAATCGTGCCCTAACTCTGCCAATCTTCGATCCCAAATCTTCATTCAATTCAACCTCCAAATTCTCCAATTTTCTTTCATTTTGATTCAATTCGATCTTGTATTCTTTCAATTCGCTCTTTTCTCTATCGAGCGAGCCTACTTTTAGCCCTTGCCGTGCTCTCGATTCATTTCCAGGGTTAGGGTTTTGAGATTCTCCTTGATTCTTTGATTCCGAAGTGGGTTTTGTTCGATCTTCAAGTCTAATCTTGTATATTTGAATTTCGTGGCTTAAATTTATCTGGGTCAGTTAAACTTCTAAAAAATTTTCTGAAATTTTGAAAATTTACGGCTCTTATAAATTCTTGAACTTTATCCATTTTCTGTTTGATTCAATTGTTTTCCCTTCTGTCCCTTGTTTATTACTTTTTTTTTTGTAAAGTTGTGCTAATACGATAATACAAACTAGGGATCTATAATTTTTTTATTTGTGAATTAGGGTTTTTGGTAAATTCGATATTTTCAATTTCATCAATCCTGTTCAACGACCAATTTTAGAAAAGGTAAGATCGAGCTCCTCTAGCTTATTCAGTATTGAGTTTTTTTTTTCAAGTAATAAATTTAGTTAAAGGTGGTTATTGTTGATTGGTTATCCCTTTCTTTATTTTCTTTTATTATAAAAATAATAATTTTCTTACACTCGAATTAATAATAAAAATTGGTTTGGTAATAACATCATTAATTAATTTTAAATAGAATATTTTTCATGGGGTGTGAAGTAAAAATGTGTTAATATCAAGAAATGAAGTTCGTATAGGGAGCGCATAATGGCTACATGTAGTATATGTTGGCCCTTTTTGTTAGTATGGTGGATGCTAAAATTCCCATATGCTTGAAAGTCCTTAATCGCTATCCTTTTGGTAATTTGGGTAGTTTCCACTTTAGCTTCTTCTTGTCTGTTTATGTCAAAGGAATCTTACCTTTCTACCTTCAACTTTTCAGAAATGTAAGAAAATAGTAAGAAAAGTCGCCCTTCTAGGCAGCTGATGTCATAATTGTTGTGGGATAGTGTATATTTTCATTTCTAGAAAACCAGTCTGCTGTTGTGTTTTTCGTGAAAGCATCTGATACTTTGAATCTTTACTTTGTTTCTGTGTTTCTAATATGAGTGAAGATGATTCTGATTTGCAGATAAATTAAAATGATTCACAAACGTGCTTTTTCTGATGATAATTTATATGAGTTTGCTTGTAAGCACCCCAGACAAATGGAGCACATCGATCAGCTTGCTCCTATTTTCCCACTTGACAGTGGGCACCAGAAACATCTTGTTTCAGGTAAAGGAGCTGCTGCTGGTGTCTGTTATTTACGAGTTTTTGCATTGCTTTGTACTTCGAAACTTGTTACAATGTGGATTGTGGAGTTGTACTTTTATTCTTTTCTCCGTTTCATTTAGCCTGTCCAATCTGATGACTTGATATTCAAAAAACTTAAGGATGAAATTCTGGCTTTTATGGTATATAGATCTTGGATTGGAAATCGTTCTAATGTTCATTTGTAAGAGTATTTTGGTGGACTTTTCATTATGATTGTTGTAATATGCATGCAGTGGTTCTGATATTCTGTTCAACAAATTCATTTTGCGCTGTATATGTTTGTTTTTTTGCCTATTAGAAGTAAAAAAAATTCACGAATTCTCTAGAAGATGCTAACATTCTAGTGCTACAGATCTTATAGGGATTAAAAACACAATAGTGTATTCTGTAATCACTTTCTTGTGTTTCCATAATTACATGCCATATTTTAATTTGTTAACGGAGTTCCCTAGTTTATATAACTGACCTGCAATATGATAATGAAGGTGATGACAGTTTTAGAAAGTGTCAAGAAGTAGGGAGGTCTGCAAGTGACTTGTTCAGTGAATGTTCAAATGGGACTAGCAAGGGATTTGAAACTGGTGATAATGGTCGTTTCCCCCACTTTTTGTGGATTGGCAATGGGATTCTTGAAGCCGATAATTTATCATTCTTCCCAGAATATTTTGATCATGGGCACCAGCTCAGGGCATTACTTGAGCCTGAAGAGGCCTGCTCATCTCTTGATTACCCTTTTCAGAAGCAGGTTTCTGTTGGACCAGAGCATCAAGCTTATGTCCCAGAGTGGGACTCCCAGGGTTCAAGCACCTCCCTGAACCAGCTAGATGACTCTAACCTTCAAGTTGCATGTGCACATTCATCTAGCCCAGGTGTCATAATTGATGGTGGTTACGAGGAGAACCTGATGGGTACTTGTATCCTTCCCATGCCTGACCTGGAAGCATCTGCAAATTACTGCTATGAAGCCACCAATCATGACTGTGCATGCCCTGATGCAGGTTCTATCAGATGCATAAAACAACATGTCTCAGAAGCTAGGCTGAAACTTAGAGAGAACCTTGGGGAGGAGATATTCGAAGGGTTGGGGTTCTGTGATATGGGAGAGGTGGTTGCAAATAAATGGACTGACGAGGAAGAGCAAGCCTTCCATGAGGTGGTCTTATCCAATCCTGTTTCTTTGGGAAAAAACTTTTGGGACCATCTGTCAGCAACATTCCCTTCCCGAACAAAGAAGGAGCTTGTCAGTTATTATTTCAATGTATTCATGCTCCAGAAACGTGCTGAGCAGAACAGGTTTGACCCTCTAAATATTGACAGCGATGATGATGAGTGGCAAAAAATTGAGGGTGAAACAGTAGAGGAAGATGAGGATTCTGTGGTGGAATCTCTGACTGGTCAGGATTCCTCTGCTTGCTGTCAAGAGGATCATGCTGAGAAGTTCAATGAATATGTTGAGGATGAGGATGAAGCTGTTGCTTCTAAAGATGGTGTTGATAATGTGGTTCGTGGAATTGCAACTGATGCGGAGTATGAGGGGGATGTTGATGATTTTTCAGGAGCACATGTTGGGATTTACCATGGTTGTGTTGGTGACCTTGGACCTAAACATTTCAATGGAATTGCTGGGACCAACACAGATGATTGTGATGTTCAAGATGATTCATGCACATCGTATGAGCATCATCGAGACAGCATCGATTGCAATGGTCCACTTGATATGGGAATTGATGGGAGACACTCCAGTCAAGAGTAATATTTTCACAGTAAATATTCTTGATGGTTTGGTTCCCCTGCTGTTGTTCTGCAAGACTGGATATTATCAAGGGATTGATATTACTAGTCATTGAAACTTGAAGAAGCTGGTACCTTTATTCAATGTTGATTGTTGGGAAGAGTGGTTGTCCCATGCATCCTTCCAAATTAAAGTTGGCTCTTGTAGGCATCAATATTCAAGAGTCTGGCAGGTCACCAGTTTCCAGGACTGGCCTTTCAAGGTTCATGTGGCTCAATTAAGAAGGATTTCAGATAGACAATTACTAGTAGTACTACTGCAAAATCCTATTTTGCTAGCAAAATTTTGAATATGTTGGTGGAAGGGCATTTTGCTAGATGCAAGTACTTTTATAGGACGTGGTTGATGTTCTTGAGTGAGCCAATGGAATCATCGTGGTAATATGCAGAGCTATAGGTGCGCGATTTGTTCAGCTGTTTAGCGTCACTTGAATCATGTTTCTTTTTATCTCTGCGTGATCAATCTCATGGTAATTATCTTGCAATTTAATCAACCCTCTGTAAGGCCACTTGGACCAACATCTAAATTGAATGGTGTCGTGAAGGCATTTTATTTTATCTTCTTTCGTTCCTCCTCCACGCTTGGCATTTTTTTTTCCTTAAAATGTTCCCGGTGATAATTTTTATGTTATTAATGTTTCTGATAATGTTGCTTGTGTTTCCTGCCCCCATGAGTTTTGTAGATGCGTTAGTGTTAGCTTTGTAAGAGTGCATGCCTATGTCAACGATATTCTTGACAGTAAGATTCCATTGGCTCTCTCCCTTTGACTGTGTGTGCATGCCTATGCGGGACTGTTTATTTCGGTTCATGTAATTGCAGTTTCTTGGACTTGGAAGCGATCATACTTGTTTTCCTGCCACTTGATCTTCAATGAACAATTTCGCTGTTTTCGCAGCATTTATGGTTTCATTATTTTCGGTTAAATCTCAGACCTGTTTTTTTCACAACCTCAATTTAAGAATGGTTGCATGAGATTTCATCTGCCTTACCTCTCCTTCATTCCATTGGAAACTCTTGGGGTCTGTCACGGGCGCAGGAAACTGTGTATAAACTTCTTCTCACTCATCTATGATGATAATTCCACTTTCTAGTAGATGTGCACAGGAAACCTAAATTGGCTGTTTGGTTAAGTTATTATAGTCGGGTCGTTCTGATACTGATGACAGCAACCGGTGCATGACAGAGCTGTGTGTTTCCAGTTTACATATGCAGTTTTTGTTTCACGGAAAACTGCATGGGTAGATTAACAGAAAAAATAAATAAAAAAAGCAATAATAACTGTGGATGGGGCAAAACGATATTGAGATTCGAGCACAATATAAGAATTCTGTGAGAGAAGATGGCCGTGTAAATGTTTGAAGAACTGTAGTTCTTGCAACTTGCTCAAGTGGGGTGGAAACCCAGCAGCAATTGCATCAGTAGATTTTTACTAAACTAGAAGCATAAAAGCAAAAAAACGTTAAATCTGTGGTCTCATCCTCAAAATGGAAAGCAAGGTACGAGATGGACAGCGCTCTTCCAATTTACTGCTGGAGTGTTGACGAAGCATTGAATCTATAAAGTTGCTTGCCAAAACAGGCATCACGGGCTCTTATCTAATAAACAAGCAAAAAGAAAGGGGGGAAAATACAATTTCAACTCCAATCACATTAAAAGAGCACAGCATCTGCATCTTGCACTAAAGTGCCTCTCTGTAAACTGGACTGCAAGATATAAAATTGTTACTGCTCAAGGAGTATGGTGCCACATCTCGGAACTTAAATTCTGGCAAAAGAAACGAGATTGTTAATTTCTAAACCAACCTTTCATGGATTGTTTATTAATATTTGCAGCTCCAAAATTCAAGTACAAAGTCATGGTTTTTCCTCTGCCTTGTTTTTTCTCTTCCTTTTTTTATGGGCAAAAACAAGTTTTTTAAGCTTTTCAATAATGGCTCCAATTCAAAATTTGGATACTCTTTCCTGTCCTTCCTTCCTTCAAGTATCTAAACAGAGATGATACCCTTTTTGATTCCTAAATTTGTAATTAGCAATTGTCTATACCCGTATACCAATTCATATCAGCACCTATTATGAGATGATAAATGGGTTGCTTGGCAGCTTAGAGGTAGTCTGGCTGGTAGAGGAAGTCTGGTGGTGCTTGGTGCTGGTGCGGAGGGGGTGGTGGTGGAGAGGAGTCAAACACGATCAAAGACAGTCGAGGTTGATCAAGAGATGAACGAGATTGAGTTAGTCAACTAGGTCAAATAGACCAGAATCTGGTAAAAATGGTAACAAGCACAAAGTAGAAACACACAGCATGGTGAATTCACATAATCTGTGTATGCCTGAGACAGTTCATGCATTAACAATAACCCAATTCTTGGATCTGATCCATGTTGGCCAGCCTGTTGACATAGGTTTTTCCCATTTTCTCTTATTACCATTTGAGCTTAAATTAATTCAGTGGCCACTTCTATTGACTGTGCTCCATAATCTCAGATCTCTAAAGATACTAAACCATCTGAGTTGAAGATTTTTTTATTCCAATTGTTGCCAAACTTCTTTTTAAATAGATTAAATTAAGAGAGGATCTAGTGGCATGGATGTTCGGGTATAACCCAGCAATTAGTTGATTTAAGACCCGACTCGAGTAAAATAAGAAAAAATTCAATATTAAATTGATTTTTTATTTGATTCTGTAATTTAAAGCCTGGTTTTTTATTATGCTTTGTATTGACAACATAATTAAATTTACCAAACTCATCAAGCATTATTGAATATCTTGTGTAATTCTATTGAATGAAAAATTGGTTTTTAACAATGTAACAAATAATAATTATAAAATTGAGATAAACTGAACGATGTAAATTATATAAATTAAAATTGTTTTTGGTTGTTTTTTAAAGTATTTTATAATTAAAAATATATTAAAATAATATTTTTTTAAATAATATTTTTAATATAAACACATTAAAACAGTTTAAAAATACAAGAAATAAAAATTTATTTCAACCAAATTCCATTTAGACCGCAATATCAATTGGTATATTAATGACACTTTAGGATCAGTTTAGATAACAATCCCAATTTCTTCTCCATTCTTCAACCAAAAAGCTACAGCCAGATTCACCTGTGAATCCAAAAGGTCTTGGATACCGTTTAATTTGATTAAGAGCTGAATCTACTTTCCAAGTAGAGAAAGTAGTAAGCTTATTGGAGAAGCAAGCCTTGCATAACAAGACAATGCCACCAAGAAAAGGTGAGTCTATCGTTTCATGATGTCCCAACTCAGATAAAAACAATTGCTGCGATGGGACAATCCTAGTCTATGGATGTAGCAGAAGGGAAGGTGGATTTTATCTAAAAATAAAATGGGAAGTGGTTTAATAAATCAAGACACTGCTACTAAATACCATAACATGAATCGAAAAGCAACTCTGACAATTTACTTCAATCACAAGTAATCACATGATCAAATCCCAAATCATTTTGTGGCCAAAATTGTCCCTATTCAATGCAAGCGAGTACAGTTTTATGCGGATTTTAAGCTCACCAGCGAGTATGACTCCATTCCTATAACTTGGCTTCCTTTCCATGCAAGGGTTTCTCTCCGTTTAAATACTTACAAACTCATTATCTTAGAGAGAGAGAGAGAGAGAGGCTTCCTTTTGTTTTTCTCTGGCTTCTTTGTGCATTTTGGCACTTTCAAAGCAGAGTCATAAAACCCATCACTTTCACTTCAATATCTCTCTTGCATTGCATATACTTGCAAAGAAAGTGCTCCACCAGGGAGGCAGGGCAATAGAACAGGGCAAGGGATCACTCTTTGTATGGGGTTTTTAACTTTTCTTAATTGGCTTGATTAGATCACAAAAACCCACGCCGTCCCCTCTTTTATCGCTTCTAAAACCAAGACTTCACAAAACTACGCTCTAAATTTAGGTTCTTTTTCATCTGGGTTTCGTTGACTCCTCTGTAATTCTTCAACTTTCTGGTGTGTTTGTTTCCCTGATTGTCAAAGAAGTATCTTTTGCCATTTTTCTTGAGAAAGTTGAGGTTTTGCTTGGTTTCTGATCTGGGGTTTCTTTTGTTTGCACAAATGAAGAAGAATCAAGAAAAGGTGCACGTATGCAAATTATGCAAGAAGAGTTTCTTGACCGGGAAAATGTTGGGTGGTCACATGAAGATTCATGGAGCTAGAAAATCAATTAAAGAATATGTCAAGTTTGAAAGCAACAACATGGGTTCTGAATGTCATGGCCTAAGAGAACAGCCCAAGAAATCTTGGAAATTCTCAGGCTTGAATCATGATGGTAGTGTTTCAATGCAAGAAACAGCTAAATGTAGAGTCTGTGGCAAAGAATTTGGGTCACCAAAATCCCTCCATGGCCACATGAGGCATCACTCTGCTAAAGAAAGGAAAGGAGTTTACTGCGAAGAATGTGGCAGAGGGTTTCTGTCATTAAAATCTCTAAGCAATCACATGAGGCTGCATCATAAGAAGTTGAGGGTCTCAAGTTCAGGGCCTAATCTGGTTGTCATGGCCTTATCTGCTACTGAGACTGTGAATCTTGTGAGAAGAAAGCGATCTAGCAGAATGAGGTACAAGATTACTCCCAATTCTTCTTTTTCTAGATCGAATGAATCTGTATCTGGTTTTGATATTGAGCAAGAAGTTGAGGAGGTGGCTATTACATTGATTATGATGTCTAGGGGTGAATGTAATGGGTTTGATTCATTGTGTCAAAGTAAGCGAATTGAGAGAGGTGAGGGTTATCATGGTTTTGATGGTAATGGATTTGCATGGCCAAAGAAAACCGGAGAGGATTATTTAGATTCTTGTGATTTGGATTATAAAATTAGTATATCTGGTGGTGAAGGTGATATTGGAATGGGATATGGTGAGGCAGATCAAGTTAGATTGGAAGTTCCCATGGAGAGCTTTCATAAGGATGTTGAATCCAAGAGCCCTCAATTGGATGACGAATCAGGAATTGAATTCTGTGGTATTGAGATAGAGAAGGGAGGTCACGGTGAATTGATTACCAATTGCACTGTAGCTGAATCAAGTCTGGATCTGATGGGAGGAGTTGGATTGGATGTTGCTCGTTTGGGATTTCAGAAATCTATTCCAATCAATCAAGCAAACTATGATGCTTCTGATGCGGAAATGGGACAGGATGCTCGCCTTCAGATGGTGGTAGCTACAGATTCTGATATCACGGAAAGTCCGAGCAAAAAAGGTGATTTCAGGTGCAGAATCTGCAATAGAAACTTCATCAGTTATCAGTCACTTGGGGGTCACCAAACATTCCATAGAAAGAGCTCCATAGGATTGAAGGTTGATAGCTGCAAAAGGGATATCCAGGCTATTTTTTCTCCTGAAACTAAGGCTATAGGAAAACTTGTCAAGATTGAATGTATTCAGGAATCAGTGAAGCAGGAAACTGATGGAGTCATTGTAAAAGATTGCGAGTCAAAGGAGGGTAAGGAGCACAAATGCCCAGTCTGCTTTAAAGTTTTTCTTTCCGGCCAAGCTTTGGGAGGTCACAAAAGGGCTCATTTTCCTAAAGCCAGAGAAGAACAGAACATTGCAGTGAACCGAGATGTTTCTGATATCTGTAATGTTTTCACTATTAATGTCCCATACACAGTTGCTCCAGAGGTCAGTAATGATGTTCGGTGTGAGTCATGGTGGCCTGCCAATTCCCACAAGCATGAGCCACTGGTGGGTCTTATAGCCAACTAAGATGCGTGATGATGCTATTACCTTCCTTCTTAAGAGTTTCAAGAATGTAGAGACAGGATGTTGCATTTCATTTCTGGTTCAAGGATAGTTCATTCAGAGGTAGATTCTCTTTGCTACTGTCGTTTAGAAAGTCTCAATTGCACTCATTTGGTTTTTGCTTCCTTTTCCACATCATTTCATCTATGAACAGAAGACGCTTCATTGTTGAGAATCTGAAGCTCATTGGCCAATTCTCTACGGAATTTTGAGTGGTGTAGTAGGACTTGTTTTGCGTCCTTTGCTTTGTTGTTTTCGTACTAGTATGTCAATCGGAACAGATGAACAGAAACATTATTGTTGATCTAGACCGGGTTCCCAATTTTTGTTTACCATTCTTTTGTACTAAATACAGAACAGAAAGCAGTTCTAGAAGCATATAATCTCAGTAGTTTGGTTTATATACAGTTTTCAAGATTGGTTGGGAATCATGAATATGTGGAATTGCGAGAGATGAGAGGTTGGTGGCTATCAGACAATTTAAAATTTTGTGCAGCATATGGCATCAGAGCAAAAGGTAGTTCAGTCACCTAACATATACACATGACATATTACCTCAATCTGCATCATATTTTATAATCAATTTTCTCTTAGTTGTAATCTAAAAGAAAACTTATTTTGCATTTCATATTCTTCACTTCTCAACATTTAAAGAAGCTCCTTGTAATCTTATGCTAGTAGCTCGGCTAAGAGGCCTTTTACTTGAAGGCAAATAGTTCCTGCAACTTAAATGAAGCAGACAGTATAGGATCAAGCTGCTGCTAACAATTAGCTCATGTTGGGTATTAGCTTTTCTACGATAGAAAGTAATATAAAAACATTTTTAAGACCTTACCTCATATCTTAATTTTTTTTAACTAATTAAATTAATAAAATTAAGCAAAAGAATATGATGGACTTATTTAAAGAGCTTTTATTTAAGGGAGTATATTAAAGAGTAATATAAAATTATTCTTAGATCTCACTTCATACCTTAAGCTTTTGAAAATTAAACATAAGATGATGGACATGTGTAAGTTAAAACTTGTTAGAAGTGCCTTTGCATAATCTAGTTTAAACATTGTCGTGTCCCCAATGAACAAGAGCCAAGCTTGAAGGCCAACAAGCTGCTTTGAGTCTCTTTAGGCTTGAAGCACAGGTTACTTTCATGCAACTGAAAGATGCCATGTTAAGAAACTTCACTTGTAGATCTAGTAGAGCAATGATGGAGAGAAGCAAGCAGCCCTATTGCTCCACAGCACCTTATGGATTGATGTTGTGTGACAGTTTCCTCTAAACTAATAAATTATGTTTTCAATTATGTGTAATATGAAAGTTGATGGCTGGCATTTAGGTTGATATATACCAGAACCTTCCCAAGTCAAGAATGCTCTTGTGGTGAATGTTCTGTTCTGCAACATGGGAGCAAATTTGTCCATGAATTCACTGTGAATTTGAGGGGAAAAGGAAAAAGAAAAAAGTTTGGGGTTTTCATTTTTTGACTTGTGAATCTTTCTCTTAGTTACTGATAATGGCTAGGTCATTTGATAGTTTCATAAAATTTCTTGGTAGCCTGGTGCTTTTGCCCATTTGGGTTTTAGCTTCTGGTGTTAGTTTTTTTATTAGAAATAATAAAACTGATACATCAAGGTAAAGGAAAAAAAAAAAAACCTTTCCTTCTGCAGCAATTAATTTCCCTGTCATTCTCTATGATCACTACCACAGTTGCGGAACAGTGAACTCCTTGCATGTTATAAAGAAGGTTGATCGTGCAATTCTTTAATATGTAGCTGTGGGTGATTGTGCAATCATCTGTGGAAATTGAAAATCTATTTGGTGCATAATATTGCATGCTTTTGTAAATGCAAATTGAAAGGAGATGTAGAGCAGACAATCAAGAAACATCAACGTAATATTCTTTCCAATGTCGACGGAATAGAAAATCCCGACGAGAAAGTTTTCGACGATGATATTCCATCACCTATTACATTAGCATTATGCTTTTGTAAATGCAAATTGAAAGGAGATGTAGAGCAGACAATCAAGAAACATCACGTAATATTCTTTCCAATGTCGCTGGAATTGAAAATCCTGAAAAGAAAGTCTTAATTGTTCAAGGTGAGTTTGTTTTCTAGATATTACCAGTCTGAATTTTATAAATTTCAGGGTCACTGGAGACTTGTATGATTATTAATTTCAGGGTCCATAAGGTTAGTCTAGATATGCACAAACTGACCTGAATACCCACATTAATAATAAAAAAAAAAACCATTGAAAAATACCAACAGATCTTTATTATATACCAAAAGAATACTTTGGCAGCATTTTTCAATTTTCAGGCAGTGATTAAATAGATCTCTAATAACAATTTCATTTTAATTCCATCCTTTTTCTATAGTAACATAATTATTCGAAATCTCTTCATTCTTGGTATTACTCTCAGTACTATTTTCAAAAGCCTAAGTCACTACAATTATTGTTTCTTCGAATATGTTTTTTTTTTTTTTAATCTTTGATCAAACCGATAGACTTACCATGCTTGTTTTTGTCTCTTTTGGTGCTATTGTAAACGCAATTGAAAGGAGAGCAGCCAATCAAGAAACTTATATAAACAGGTAAAGGAGAAGCATCATTATTGATGCAGTTTCCTTGTATTTCAGGCAGTAAACAGTTGTTTTTGGAAGGTTTTCAAAATCTCCTCCAAATGGATTTGGTTGTAACATGCAAGAAAAGGTAACAAACAATACCAAAAGAAAATGAAAACATCCACATAATAATCTTTCCAATGTCGACGGTATAGAAAACTCCGACGAGAAAGTTTCCGATGATAGTATTTCATCACCTATGATGTTGGTGTTGAAAAATACTGACGGAATTTTTACTATATACCAACAGAATATTTTGTCAATATTTTTTTATATTTGAAACCGATAGACCTACCATGCTTGTTTTTGTCTCTTTTGGTGTCAATAAATCCATTTGCTGACTGATTTGCAACCCTTTACAGATGAATAATTTTCTGAACTCTTCCAGTTAACATTGACTTGTATGGTGATAAAAAAGAGGAGTCAGAGATGATGCATTCCATAAAATTTCTTGTTTTCTCAGCATTTGTGTTTCTCGAAGTATTGTTTGCCCAGATTGACAATCAATGACATGCGTTGTAAGAACATTTATAGTCAATTGTTTAAGATATTTATTTATTGAAGAAGATTCAAATCTAACATAAATTCCTAGTCTCCTTTGTTGACCCATTTTTGTGCGTTCTGGTGGGGCAATTGAAATATATATTTGGTTCTTGATCAAGAGTTAATATATTTGGTCCCACAAATTTCTTTTATAAAAACATATATTTTTCTTTTTTTATTCAAGAAACCTAAAAAAAATCAGAAATTCAATATCCAAAAATATTTTCGATGCATAAATGGATGAACTCTTGAGCTGCAATAGATCAAAACACGAGAAGAATAGTCAAATTAAAATATTATTGACAAGATAGGCTGAAGAAAGATTTAATAGAAAGAAAATTAAGTTTTGAAGTTGTTTTGACCAACATTAGAAGAATTAAGTAAGTTCAACGGCTCAATTGAACTTCTAATAGGCTCAATTGACTTAATTAAGAACTTAATTGAAGCAAAATTGAGTTTGAAAGTCAATTAGACCAAAATTAGAAGAATTATTTAAATTTAAGGGCTTCTTTAAACTTCTAATGGGTTTAATTGACTTAATTAAGAACTTAATTAAAAGAATTGAAGGTTGAAATCCAACTTGACCAATATTGGAAGAATTAGAAGAATTAATTATGTTTAAGGGCTTAATTAAACTTGTAATAGGTTTTGTTAGCTTATTTGAAGAAAAATCAAGATTAGAGGCCTAATTCATATTAATTTGTAAAATTTGGAAGATCAAGGACCTATTTGAACCTTAGGAATCATAGATTAATAAAATCAAGAGTTTAATTGAAAGAAGTTTGAAGGTTGAAGGTTAATTAATGATTTAATTGAAAGAATTCAAAGCCAAAGACCAAGGTGCAAAAGGCGCATACATTCAAGGACTAAAATTGATCAAATCAGGGGTCAATTTGAAACAAATTAATAGTTTGAAGGTTAATAAAGGTCAAATTGCATAATTGAGAAACCAAGAATTAAGTTGTGAAAGGCACACGAGTTAAAGGATTTTAACCAATGTTTGCAAGGATGCAATTACAACAATTGAAGTTTTCGGTTCAATTGAGGATATAAATGCTGAAATTAGAAGAACATGGGCAAATTTGAAAATTTAAAAAGCCCAAGAAAAACCCTGATTTTTATGGTTTAGTAACGAACGACATGTCACTCAAACTTAAATGAAAAAATTAAGTGACACGTCATTTGGTCACTATTCTTCTTCTTTTTTAGTCAAGAAAGTTGACCGAGCGGCCACCTTCAGATGAATAAATGTGGTATCTTTAACCACCTTAGGGGATCTAATCAGAAGCAATCTACTGAAAAACATTTTCTCTACAAAGATTAGCCATTCTCATCAAATATAAGACAAACTTGACAATATCTTATCCTCATTTAACCTCCCATGCATTGAGAATCTCAAACATATCGAGGACTAATCTTTCAATCAATGAATGTGAAGTTCTAAACTTTCAAATCAAGTGAGGTTTATTCTCAATGATAGATATACATCTCCTTTATATATGTCAGGTCCATCAATAGCACGTTTATGTCCAGTTTCCACAATGAATTCACCAAAGTACTCTACTCGGACAGCCTCAACTAAAGAATAAATTCACCTATGAAAGAGCAAACTTTGAGACTACTTTCTCATGCTAGGACTCAAATCACAAAGTGACAAAAGGGAGACTAGGCATCACAACTTTCAGGAAGAAGGTTTTAGAAGATAGGGAAAGAGAAAGAATCTTCCATAACCATTTACCTTTTGCAAAAACACCATTGTTTTGTTGTAAACCCCGGGAAAAAATAAAAATTGCTTAAATTGCAAACTAACTACAAGAGAAATAAAAGTGAAGAAATTCATGCATATGGTTAAATAAAAATAGGAATTCAAAAATTTTTAGATATAAGTTTTTGGACGAAATATTTTGAGACATTATAAATTAACCTAAAAATGTTGAGGGTTGGATTAAATTAAAGAAAATAAACTAAACTAAAAGTTGTGGGGTGAAATTAGAAGAAATGAAAAAAGGTACAACTTAATTATAAGAAGAAAAAAAAGATATGGGGGCCTAAATGCAAATAAGAAAAATTATAGAGCATAAATACTCCTATTCTCACAAAAAATCTGCAGCAATCGTAAGGAAAGAAAAGAAGGAGTGTTTGTATCCATTCTTGCAAAATCAAGAGAGAAACACTAAAATTTCAAGAACTCATCCGAGATTAAGGGTTTATAGAGAGAATAAACACTTGTGGGCAAAGTTAACATGAGATCATTGCTTTATCTTGGATATGGGGATGTTACATTTGTAACCTCTTGGTTTATCTTTTGTTATAAAAGAGAGGTGTTTTACAGGAATAGGGGGTTTAGAAGAGAAGGAAAATCATGAAGAAAACCGAGATAGAAATTCTTGAGTTGATTGAGAAAAAAAATACAAGAAAATAGTGTGTAAAGTTGAGAGAAGAAAAAAGAAAAGAAGAAGGGCATACAAACCAGGGTTTAGGAGCAAAGGAAAATAGGAAAGAAACAATAAAATCTACGAAAATAAGGTTGCATAGTTGTAAAAGGTATATTTTAAACTTTGATGAGAAGGTGTAGTTTAATGGGCACACCCTTCCTTTAATCTTTATTAAGTCCATTTTTTATTGTTTGTTCTTCTTATTATTAGTTTCTCTTTCATTTTAAAAGCAACATATATAGTATATTACTAGATTAGTAGTTCGCGTGATACCATGGGTTGGCACAATTTTATTTTTTTTACCTGAAAAATAAGTTTAGGAAACGATTGTATTTTTAAAGAAGTAAGATAAATTCTATAACTGAGTTAAATCTTGATTAATTTGATAATATGATAAAAAAAGATGAGGCAACAAAAAAAAAAATTTTAAAATATTACCCTGAACAAATTTGGGATAGCATGTGAAACATGTGATTAGGATAACCCTATAGAAGTATGACACCGTAAAAAATCAATTGTGAAAAAGGACCTGGAAAAAAAAATCATTGTCGAATGATGATATCAGAAAAAAAAATAAGAACAAAAAATAATGTCAGCCCTTATTAATTTTTCAAACTTGTGACTCGAGTTATCAGACCGAAGGCATTATATATATAAAAAAATTATGAAGCCCAATCCCTAGAAAATAGAACGTTGAAGGATTAAATAAAACAATTACACAAAAAAAATAATACACTATAAAATTAGATTGAACGGTGAAATTAAAAATAATAAAACTTTTATAAAACATCAATGCATGATAAAAAAAAATTGAACATGTAGAATTTTTTAACATGTTTTTTTACATAAAAAAACTCCTAAATATAAATTAAAAAACTTATGCACGCATCTAATTAAATAAATCAAGAACCGTTTTGTAATGAAATGAAAAAAAGTCATCAACGATAAATAAAATTAAAATTAAAAAAATTGATAAATAAATATAGATGAATATATTTAATATCATATAAACATGTCATTTATCTTATTATGTTTGATGAAATTGTTTATTAAAATTAATTTGTAATAAAAATTGATATACATAAAATTTATTGAAAAGAATAAAAAGAAAAATATTATATAAGACTACATATATTAAAAATAAAATAAAAACAATATGATATATATATATATACACACACATACTAAAAGTTAAAAACAATAAGAATTAAGAGTTAGGTAAAGAGATTATGAATTCAAATAATAGGACCATATATTTTCTTTATCTAAATAACATACAAATACATATGTACATATGTCATTCATGCATTCTCATATTTTCTTAACATTTTCATTATTAAAATGAAAAGTCACAAAGAAAATATTATTGCAAGACATCAAATAATAAATACATATAAATTATATAAAATATTCTTTATAAATAAAGCCTATGAAATAATATATATTTATCTTTTTCAAGAGATAAAAAAAATCATATAAACTTAACCTCAAGAGATTAAAAATCATAAGAATTTATCTTTCATTAGATCAAATCATAACCTCTTCTAAGGATTTTTATTTTTTTTTAACTCTACTATCTTTTTAGAATTTCATTATCTTCCAAAACTATATAGTCATATATGTTTGATCTAATAAATAAAAATAAAATTTGTATTTATAGATGATTTAAAATGAAAAATGAATGCCTTGATATGATTTGATCTTAATAACATGATATAAAATTAAAAAATAAAATAAAATATAAAAAGATACTAAAAAATCTCGCAACCATCATATTATTTTATTCTATTTATAAGAAAGAGAAATGAATGAATAATAAAAAAAAGAAAAGATAATAAATATACATTTCATAATATATTAATAACAATAGTATTTTTTTTTTCTCCTATATACCATAGTTTTAAATTGATGAGTTTTGACTATGTTACTGGCTTATTTAGAATTGAACTTTAATTTTTTTTAACGATAAAATAATACTATTTTTATTAAAATAAATAAATAAATAATAGGTTGTAATTGAATCTTACTGACTTCACCGACTAACTACCCGAATTTTTAATCAAATCACTGAGTTTTTTCTTTCCTCTAATTTTATGAATATCTTTGGATATAGCAGATATATAAATGAATAAAGAATTCAAATTCAACCATTTTCTTTTAAATTTTAGGGCAAAAGTAATTCTTGAAAATTGTCCTGTTATTTTTTTTTTTCCATCAAAAGATTCGTACATGTCTTGACACAAATAAAAACACCACAAACTCATAAAATTTCCATGGAGTACACAGCAGCAGCATATCCTCAAATGCATCAAGATCAAAATGCAAACCCTAACCCACCGCAGCAACAGCCACAGCCACAGCCACAGCCACACCCAATCTCTACTTCTTTATACTCTTCTTATTATTATCCTCCTGCTAATGCTGTTGCTGCTGATCCCCAAAACCAGCACATTACTGCTCAATTCTACAACACTGACCCCACTACCAGTCTTACACCTCCTGGGGTTGCCTCCTACACTAACTACCCACATCTTGCCTACTGTTTCGATCCCAATTCCAATACTTGGGTTGCTAAGGAAGCTGTTCAGCAATATGGGTCTGCTCTTGCTGCCTTTCCTGCCCCTGTTGTAAGTGGTTGGTCCTCTGTTTTTCACCTTTTTTTCTGGGGTATTTTTTTATTGCTATATTCCTTGTGAATTATTGAGTGTTTAACAGGATTTAAAGTTTGTGCTTTTATTTGTGAATTGTGGGCTTTGGTTTTTTTGTGGAGATTTGTAAAGGGTTTTTTGATTGCTGAGAAAATATGGCAAATGGGAAAAAAATCTAGCATTTTGTGAAGTAGAAAAGAGTGTCGTTTGGCTTCTGACATTATGTTGGAAACTGAAATAAAACTAGAGTTGTGAATATAATAAAGGCAACCAAATTCATAGTAAGAGAAAGCTTTGATTTGTTTCTTCCAGTATTAATAGTAAACGTGAAATTTTAAGTTTTGGTGTGATTTGATAATGAGTGCACTAGAGGGAGAAATCAAAGCATTGTTGACAAAGTGATCATGTCTGAGAATTGGCGTAGTGATTTCTTCTTGATTATGATGATATTGTTGTATTCGAATAAGAAAGCTAGATTGGAAAATTACTTGCATCTGCAGAAGATTACGCTTGTTGAGGCTCAAGAAATTCGCAGTAATAATCTTTTAGTCGGAGGGCTTCCTTTTTTATACACAACTTTGTCATCAAACCATTTCGCCAACCTTCTTGCCTTGACCCAGCAAGCTGGGGTATGGAGGATTTATTGATTGAACTTTTCAAGCCGTCCAAATTGTTGGGCTAGTGATAAGTTCCATATGGATGCGTGATTTATCCTTTCAACTATCCTGCTACAGATCGGATTGTCTATTTGTGGATGCGAGGTTATGAGTTTGTTTGAAAGTGATTTTGTTATGGAACCCACTATGCATGCCAAGGAAAAAAGTACATTTTTTACAACACATGCTCCTCCATTACTTGGATTAATATTGTCCAGATTCTAGAGCTTTTCAGTTTACTGTTGATGTTCCCTCAGCTTCTCTGGTAGCTTGATTTACACTAAGAGTGGCATATTGTAATATGACTTTCACAGTCAACTGTCATCCAACGAGTTGCGTGTATTTTTTTTCTAATGTTGTTGAATGCCAATGTAAATGTCTCATAATGAATGGTCAGTGCACATTTACATCCTGAAGAAGTTGTTTTTAACTCTAAACTTCCAAACGGTGAAGCTATATATTGTGCACCATGCTCAGTATATCAAATAAAATACTAGAGATTCTTAAATTTTAATAAAATCTTGCTTACTAAATGACATGGAAGCTTGTGATTGGAGTTTATTGCTCCATTCCATCATTGGAGTCATATCACTAAATGTGATAATATTCCTCATTCCATGGTTTGAACAGCTTTCTTGCATAATGAATGCCGCACCATTTAGTAAACTAGTGTTAGGAAGAATGTTCAAGTAGTCTTAGCACTAACCAGGCTAAATTAACTGTAGAAGGGGTTTGAGATCAAGTTTGTCCTATAATACTTTGACTATATTATTCAGGCTACAGTTATTGAATGGACTGGTTTTTTTATGCCATCCCTTGAAATCATTTTCTGTATTGATGTTGTTTAGCATGTGTTAGTGGGAAGTACATTTTTACTCATGTAAGTAGTGTATTGTAAAGGACTATTTAATACAGTTACTCTCAACACTAAAGTTGCCGCTTGTTGCTGATGCTGCTACTCTTCCAGTTATATTAATTTTACAGCGAGTAATGTTTAAGGTGTGCTCATTTTGAAATTGAGCACTAGATTGGTGACTGTTGAATACCTTGGCAGGATATTCCGATGCAAATCCCTAGTTTCTCTTATTGAAAAAAGGACGAAGTTATCTTTGGCATATCTACTTACACATTTGCTTGTTATGTGCTGTTATCTATATCTTAATTCATTACAAACTAACGCCTCCATTATATGTGCAGAGCAACACTATACCTCCAAATGGCACAGAGCAGTTGGCCGTTTCACATCTGGACTCAACTTTGTGGGCCAATCTTACATTTCTTGCCCAAGGAAATAGCAATCAGAAGAAGCAACAGAAGAAAACACAGCAAAAGAAAATGAAGGTTGTTCAATCTGCATATTGTGAAGTTTGTAAGGTGGACTGCAACAGCAAGGATGTACTTGACCAGCATAAACTAGGAAAGAAGCATAAGAAAAACTTGGAGAAATTACAAGCAGCTGCTGCTGGCTGCAGTGTCTCAGCAGGATCAAGTAATCCAGTTATTGGGCCACAAGAAAACCCCAGTAAGAGTGAAAATGGAAATGTGCAAAAGAGTAAGAAGAAGGCCGCTGAACCACTGGAAGATTTGGATACGAAGAGAAGAAGAATTCTTGAGGGTGGAGCAGCAGCAGATGCAGTCAGGGTATGTTCGTTTTGTAATGTGGTGTGCAACAGTGATACAGTGTTCAATTCTCATCTTGCTGGACAAAAGCATGCTGCTATGCTGAAAAAGCTTGCTGGAATAAGAATGGCCACTGCCATATAAATATAAGATAATCAGAATGAATGGATTGGACACACCTAGTACTTTCCTTTTGGTTGCATTTCCGGTATATTCTTGTTCTATTAACATACGTAGCCATTTTTTCTATTCTGTTAGAGAACCACCTCCACAGGGAAATGTTTTTGATAACATGGCGGGGAGACTTGGCATTCATCATCTCTAGGACTTTTTGAGTAGCACTGCTTACTTCGCTAGGCATAATATTGTTTTCCAAATGTCTGGATGTTCATATCCAGGGAAGCACAACGAGCCAACAGTATTTCCTACAAGCACACAACCATTCTAACAATCTTATCCTTTGAACTGACTGTTTTCGAAATGCAATGTATCTATGAAATTGAAGGATCTGTAATTCTCGTTCAAAGTTACAAGCATCTTCTCTGTTCTAGAAAGGGACTTTGTTTCAGACCGCCACCCTTGTGCAGTGCTAGTAGTGGTTTTTTGGATCTGCTATGCTGCTGGAGGCTTGGGATTGAAAGTAGTGTGGCTATGGCCTATTACACTTCAGCCCTGAAAGGGACTGCCACCCCGTCACTGCACCGGCTCAATTTGCTTATTTATGGTTCACCGGGAAGCTGGCTGAGTATGGAAACAGTTTTTTTTACATATTATTATTCAAAATTATTTTCTTCTTATACAAGAAATAAAGTGTCTAAGGTTTCTCAAGCACACATGCGTTTCTATTTTTTTTCTTTCAATACTAATTTATATAGTTCAAATTGTGGTCGTATGCGCTCTGATATAATCATTCTTTTACTATACAATAAATTAAATGAGTTACTTTACTTCCCAAAAAAAAATGCATTGACAAACCTGGGCAGATAAATTTTTTAAATTTTTTATTTAAAAATATATTAAAATAATATTTTTTATTTTTTAAAATTTATTTTTAATATTAAAACAATAAAAAAATTTAATTTAAAACTAAAAAAATTTAATTTTGTTTTTTTAAAAGCATAGGCAGGCATCCTGATAGCGATTCCTGTACTACCCAAACTCTCAGTCTCAACAGAAGAGCCATGACAAGATTTCTTGCAAACCTCAAGCCCTCTCATTCTTCCTCTGTCTTTAACCACTCCCACAAAATCATTGCATTTCCTTATTCTTCTCAAACCACTCAGCCTTTTCAACCAAAAACCTTCTTCAAATCAAACACCAAAGATACCACCCTCGTACCTCACTTGTGCAATCAAAAGAGGTTCGATGAAGCCATTCGTATTTTATGCCAACAAAACCACTTAAAAGAAGCGTTACAAATTCTCCACCAAATCGACAAACCCTCTGCTTCTGTTTACTCGACTCTTATTCAATCTTGCATTAAAAGTCGGCTTCTCCAACAAGGCAAAAAAGTCCATCAACACATCAAGCTATCTGGGTTTGTACCCGGTTTGTTCATTTTAAATCGGCTTCTTGAAATGTATGCAAAATGTGATAGTTTGATGGATTCCCAGAAGTTGTTTGATGAAATGCCTGAAAGGGATTTGTGTTCATGGAATATTTTGATTTCTGGGTATGCAAAAATGGGTTTACTCCAAGAAGCGAAAAGCCTGTTTGATAAAATGCCTGAGAGAGATAATTTTTCTTGGACCGCGATGATTTCTGGGTACGTCCGTCATGATAGGCCTAATGAGGCTTTAGAGCTGTTTAGAATGATGAAGAGAAGTGATAATTCCAAGTCGAATAAGTTTACAATTTCCAGTGCTCTTGCTGCTGCGGCAGCTGTTCCGTGTTTGAGGATTGGGAAAGAGATTCATGGCTATATAATGAGAACAGGGTTGGATTCTGACGAGGTAGTTTGGAGCGCCTTGTCTGATATGTATGGTAAATGTGGGAGCATAGAGGAAGCAAGGCACATTTTTGACAAGATGGTGGATAGAGATATTGTTACTTGGACGGCAATGATTGATAGGTACTTTCAGGATGGGAGGAGAAAAGAGGGATTCGATTTGTTTGCTGACTTACTGAGGTCAGGTATCAGGCCTAACGAGTTCACTTTTTCTGGGGTTTTAAATGCTTGTGCTAATCAGACTTCAGAGGAGCTTGGTAAGAAGGTTCATGGTTACATGACTAGAGTTGGGTTTGACCCATTCTCCTTTGCAGCAAGTGCTCTTGTTCACATGTATTCTAAGTGCGGAAATATGGTGAGCGCAGAAAGGGTGTTTAAAGAAACGCCCCAGCCAGATTTGTTTTCATGGACTTCATTGATTGCTGGGTATGCTCAAAATGGCCAACCTGATGAGGCTATTCGGTATTTTGAGCTGCTAGTAAAGTCAGGGACACAACCTGATCACATAACTTTTGTTGGCGTTCTATCTGCTTGTGCTCATGCTGGATTAGTTGATAAAGGGCTTGATTACTTTCACTCAATAAAAGAGCAATATGGGTTAACTCATACTGCTGATCATTATGCTTGTATAATTGATTTACTGGCCCGATCTGGCCAATTTGACGAAGCTGAGAATATCATAAGTAAAATGTCAATGAAGCCTGATAAGTTTCTGTGGGCTTCCTTGCTAGGTGGTTGTAGAATTCATGGAAATCTTAAATTGGCACAAAGGGCAGCAGAAGCATTATTTGAGATTGAGCCTGAAAATCCTGCTACTTATGTTACGCTGGCCAACATATATGCTACGGCTGGTATGTGGAGTGAAGTAGCGAAGATCAGAAAGACCATGGATGACCGAGGAGTGGTGAAGAAACCAGGTTTAAGTTGGATTGCGATTAAGAGGGATGTGCATGTATTCTTAGTAGGAGATGATTCACACCCGAAATCCAAAGAAATAAATGAGTTTTTGGGGAAGCTGTCCAGAAGGATGAAGGAAGAAGGGTTTGTTCCTGACACCAATTTTGTGTTGCATGATGTGGAGGACGAACAGAAGGAACAAAACCTCTCTTACCATAGTGAGAAGCTTGCTGTAGCTTTTGGAATTATTTCAACTCCAGAAGGAACACCGATCAAGGTTTTTAAGAATTTAAGAACGTGTGTAGACTGCCACACTGCAATTAAATTTATCTCAAAGATCACAAATAGAAAAATAATTGTGAGGGATTCGAATCGGTTCCATTTTTTTGAGGATGGACACTGCTCATGTAGAGACTATTGGTGATTAAAAAAAGAACTACGAGTTGATCAAGCAATTTGGCAGAACTAGAAAAGGACCAAGAGGAGCACATCTTTTATCTTGCAGGCCAGCTTTTAGATAACCATCTGGTTGAATGAATTCTAAATTGAAACTTCTTGCCGTTGTGGTTTGATTTAATTGGGAAGAGTGCAAGAAATTACCATACGCCTCAGTACACTGTTACATCTGTCAAATTGGAGTTTACATGGGCAATATGTCCTGTGAGAAAAAATCCAGGTGAGTTTTGCCACATATTAGTTTATGTATTCTCATTTGATGCTTTTGTGACTGTCTTCATTATTGTGATTGCTTTGCCAGATGAAGCTATTTCATTCCGGACATCAATCATATATAACAGGAACTTATTTTCTGTTGGGGCTGGATATATTTGATATATGATGCGAAAGCATGTATGTGAGTTGCGCAGAAAAAAAAATGCCTCTCCTTTCTCAAGGATGCTGCACTTGAATCAAGTCTTTTGTTGAAAGCAAGCAGTGAGATCTACAACGGATTTTTTTTCTTTTTTTTAACTTATGGACCATAGTATTATAAGAAAAATCACTTTCCCACCAAGTGAGTTGTTCCCAGAATCTGATTCAGTCAATTGAAACTTCTAATTTGGGGATATTTTCCATCAAGCATATAAACAATATTATCAGGAAGAGCATAAAGAAGAACCAAACAATTCTGAAGATTTGAGTATTGTATTATGGTGTGTTGAAATGTTATTAAATAGTCTTGATTTTTTACTGTCAGGACCTGCCTAAGGAGCCCTGTCGAGGGGCGTTGACCCACCCGATTAAATGAGATAAAAAGAAGTTTTTAGATAGACATATACCTTTATTATTTTTATTTTAAAGCGTCCAAAATTCTTTTAATGTAAGAAGTGATTGCCTTTGATTTTTATTAAATGAATGATATAGTGTAACAAAAAAAGATGATTTTTAGAGGTAATAGATATTAGCAAATTATTTTGTTTTAATAAAATTTAAATTATTGTTCTTTTTAGATGTAAAAATAAATATCATATGAATAAATGAAAAAAGCTTTGGTAGCTCTTTTGCGGAATAGAATTAGATGTCTTGATATATGTCCATCTTTTAAATTCTCAACTTGGTTTTTAGTTAAAAAAAAGTTGGAGATGGATTAAGTCATGAACAAGAAGAGGTTATAAACTTATATGAATCATAATCCATGTTTTTCTCTTAATTTTACCTAAAAAATAAAAAATTAAAAGGAAAAAAAAAACTTCTTACACGCGCTAACAATAATATCTGACACGTGACACAAATAAAATATATGAAAAAAACAACCAAAAAATTCATAAACATTAAGATTAAGATTAAGAAAAAATTAATTATTTTTTCCTTAAGATTATGTCAAGGTTCATTATAATCAAATAATTAAAATTATATTTAGATACCAATCTAATGGCTGGTTAGCTTCAATGGACATTGGTTCAGCCAAAAAGAGTTTAATTTAGCTCCTGCCTGTGACTGCTATGCAACAACATCGACACCTTCTGCTTTACATTGTAGCCGTTTGGAATATGAAGTGCAAGAACAACCAAGACGATCAGAACATTCAGATACAATTTTGTACTATTGAGCTTTCATTCTATTAAAAGAAAGAGCCCGAATCGGTTCAGTGGGCGGAAGCAGAAACAAGCAATAAGCAAATTTTTAAATAAAGGTAGCATAAAACTGCACTTTTATTTTTATTTTTTTGTTAAATCAGCTTAGTGGATGCAGATACACATTCGTTGTTGATGCTAACATGGAAGATTTTTGTAGCGTGAATGACAGAGAGGGTCTTCCATAGTTTTACAAGAATTGACTGCGACAAGCTCCTGCAGCTTTTAGCCGCGAGGCGGCAGTGTAAACTCCAAATGAATCTTTAATACTTCGGTGAGAGCTATACAGATGGAGATATTAAGCATGGAACAAACACAAAATACAAATGGATTGAATGGAGCAAGAACAGATGCAACATTCAGCAGCAAATAAGACAATGATGAAGCAACAAAATTGATACAGCAGAAAACGTTCAATAGCAAATAAGACGACGGTAAAGCAAGAAAGAAAGCCAATATCCTTGTATCAGAATGAGGGGGGGATGGCATATTCTCAACTCCAATGAACAGTGAATTACTTGCAGAAAAATCAGGGTGATCTTGTGCAACCCTATACGACTCCTAGCATGTACATAAAGAACTGCAAAAGCTATTTTCATCAAGAGTGAAATTTGAAACTTGTGATCACCATTATAGCCAAAAAAAGCGGCATATACAAGACCGGTAATCATGTTATCATGGCAAGTTTTTTTAGCATAAAAGATTCATTAGTTTTCCAATATATCTACTCGAATTAACAGGGACATGCTCCTACATTTTTTAGCTACAAGGAAGATTTGTACACTCCAAATGCATCCCTAATACTTCCACTAGAATTATGCTTGGCGACATTGAGCATGGAACAAAAACAAAATACAAAGAGCAAGAAACTGATACCACACATCAAGCATTATTCATTAGCAAATAAGGCAAGGTGAAGAAACGAAGATGCTAGTGACCTTGAAATAGATCAAGGGTATAATGGCAGATTCCCAACTTCAAGATTCAAATGCACATGAACATGCATGAAGACAAAACTGGATTCATCCTGGTTTCTTGATCTCTCCTCCTAATCTTCTATAAAGTCGTGAGGATTTTTCAAATGCTGCATGAAGAATTATCTTCTGAAATTGCCCAAAGTGTAAATCCAACGAACAAAAAAATGGGCAACCCACATATCGTAGTCATACCTTATCCAGCACAAGGCCATGTGATTCCCTTTATGGAACTCTCACAATGCCTCGCAAAACAAGGATTCAAAATCACATTTGTGAACACAGAATATAATCATAAGAGGGTCTTGAAAGCTTTGGGAGAGAACAATTATCTTGGGAGTGAAATTAGTCTCGTGTCAATCCCTGATGGTTTAGAACCTTGGGAGGATAGAAATGAACTAGGAAAGTTAACTAAAGCAATTTTTCAGGTCATGCCAGGGAAGCTACAGCAGCTCATAAACAGGATCAATATGTCAGGAGAAGAAAGAATTACCGGTATCATTACTGATTGGTCAATGGGCTGGGCTCTAGAAGTAGCAGAGAAGATGAATATCCGCCGTGCTATCTTTTGGCCTGCCTCAACTGCCGTACTGTGCTCTATGCTTAGTATTTCAAAGTTACTAAATGATGGAATCATTGACAATGATGGTGAGGTCCTCTATCACAAACTCTTTAACTAATGTATTGCCCTATTGTGAATTAGCATAACCTAAGTAGTCATCAACCTTGTTTTGTGACAGCAATCTGGTTCAATAAAAGTCTGTTAGCGGTTTATCTATGGAACCAAAGATAGAAAATAAATCAACATTTTGCTATTTTTAAGCTAGAAGACCCTGTAAATAGGAATAGGAAGTTTACTGCAATCTCTATCATTAACATTCAAATGTTTTTTCCTTGAAGGCACTCCACTAAAGAACCAGACAATTCAGTTGGCACCAAAAATGCCAGTGATGGACACTGCAAATTTTGCATGGGCTTGCCTTCGTGACTTTACCACACAGAAAATTATTTTTGATCTCATGGTTAAAACCATTGAGACAGTGAAAGTGGAAGACTGGATAGTTTCTAACTCAGCATATGACCTTGAGCCTGGAGCTTTCTCTTTCGCCCCAAACATAATACCTATAGGACCGCGTTTGGCAAGCAATCGGCTAGGAGATCAACAAGGATACTTCTGGCCAGAAGATTCAACATGTTTGAAATGGCTGGACCAACAGCCGCCCAACTCAGTTGTTTACATTGCATTTGGTAGCTTTACTGTTTTTGACCAAACACAATTTCAAGAGTTAGCTCTAGGTCTTGAACTATCCAATAGGCCGTTCTTGTGGGTTGTCAGGCCAGATATTACAGCTGAGACAAATGATGCTTATCCAGAAGGATTTCAAGAGAGGGTAGTCAACCGTGGGCAGATCGTTGGTTGGGCTCCTCAACAGAAAGTACTTAGTCACCCTTCTGTTTTGTGCTTCTTGAGCCACTGTGGGTGGAACTCCACCATGGAGGGTGTAAGCAATGGGGTACCTTTCTTGTGTTGGCCATACTTTGCTGACCAATTTCTTAACGAGACGTACATTTGTGATGTTTGGAAGGTGGGATTGAAGCTGGACAAAAACCAAAGTGGGATCGTCGCAAGGGAAGAAATAAAGAATAAGGTGGAGAAAGTTGTTGGTGATGAAAAATTCAAGGCAAGAGCTTTAGAACTCAAAAGATTGGCCATGCAGAATGTTGGAGAAGGTGGTTGCTCAAGCAATAATTTCAAGAATTTCGTTGAATGGATGAAGGCATGAGCAAGAAGAGATTCTGAACTTGTTGGAGCTCTGATCTTTTTCTTTTTTTCTTTTTTCTGATTCTGCACGAACTTTGGAAAATAAGAGCAAAAATGCATTGCATCTTCGCATAATCATGAACTACTTTCTTTGGCAAACAAAACTAATGAATATATAGTTCAACAGTGCTATGCTGTTGAGATACAATCACATCAACACAGAGTAAAAGTAAACAGAAAGGAATTTAAACACAAAAGCAAAGAAGCTGCAAAAATATCAAAAGTGGTTAGTGTCTCACACGTGCAACCGAGCTCTGCTATTGAGCTTCGATCTATACTCAAACATCTTCATGGTTAATGGATAAGCCTCCAGCCATGATGCAAGATTTTCATTCTTTATAATGGAAGGCAAGGACCCAGTCAGGAAATAGCTCTCTAGTTGTCGAACAATGATTTGAGATTTAGCCAAGGAACAACGCTTTCCTGCTGCAAAATAACAATGTCTGTCACTTCAAAGGTTTGCAATCGGGTAGAATTTTCCAAATAAATAATCATTTATAAAACCCTGCTATTCTTGTGTGGAGATTCAGATAAGATGTATGCATCTACATACCGAACATCTGCATGCATAAAACAGACCAACATGTAAATTATATATCACCCAAAAATCATCCTTACCCAAAAAGAGAAGCATTGCACATCTTCCCTCAAGAGGTAAATGCAGAGAATCCAGAATAAGTCAAGTGAAATAAACAACAATGAATGTACAGGTACAATAATGGTGCTTCATAAAGCTACAGGAAAACATGGTGCTTCTAAAAGCTGAAGTGAATGCTGAAGTGTAGAACTGTAACACTCACAGGTGCAAGATGAAAGAGCATAGAGCCTGAAATATCAAGTAAACATCAACCACCAAACTCCAGAAATATATAAACCATTGTCAAGCATAAGAAATCAGAAACTACAAACACATTGCAAGCACAGAGAAAAGTTTTCAATTATACTGATAGAGAAAGTTTACCTTCTCTTAGATGGCCATGAAGTCCGAGCAGGCATGCAGCTATTTCTGTGTGCACATGTTTATAGTCTAAAACCAATAAATTGCTCTATTAAAGAAAACAGAAGAAAAAAACATAAGATACTCAAAACTATAAAGTTAACAGGAAACAAGCAACCACGAGATAGAGCTCTAGCAATTACACATGAAACCAATGATCTAAGTCCTGTATATAACACTGTTTAGACTAAAAATCAATATTCACGTGTTAATCCTAGAAGAACAAGGATTGTTCACTTTAAACATGGAAAAGCAGTCGAAATCAATGAAGTGGAATTGAATGCGCTGGAAAACTCCTTGTTGACCAGAACTTTCGAAGAAGCTCGATCAACTGATCAGGAGTCACAACCAATCCATGGAAAGCGATCGACTACAGGAGTTCGAACAAGCACGAAGAATTAGAAAGCTTAATTTTATTCAGACCAGGATTCCTCAGTCAGAAGATTAGTTTGGTATTCACATGATTATCAAGGAGTTTAATTGTGTATTAAAACTCCATAAAATACGATACCAATTAAATACCATGGTCACAAAATGACTATGAAAAATGGCCAGCTCCACGCACGGAATTTGGAGTTGTTACAAGGTTGTTGCATGCCTTCTTTTGTGATTAAATTCTTGTTATTGTGCAGTTTCTCTTTTGTAGAACTAATTCATCATAGATCAACAATAATTAATAAAATCCCAGAGCAAATGTCGAATAAACTTAGCATACATAAAACAGAGAGCAAGAGAGAACAACATGGGCGTTTCCACTGTCATTAACATGGATGTCCTCCCTTTCGGAGGCAGTCGAGGAAATTCTACCAGACGAAAAGAAAGAGGCATAAGAGGAAAAGGGTTGTTCCAGCATAACCTCAGAAGCACCACCAAGCTCTTGCTGATCGTCAACAAGTAACCTACTTCCATTATCTGCAAGTTCCACGAGCTCTTGCTTTGCTAGTATTGGGTTGTGGAATATATACAGAAAGAAAGTGAGACCAAATCAAATTACATCCATAAGAAGAACGTTGAAGTCACAAATCGCCAATATGAATTGCCTTTTGCCTTACTAGTGTAGGGTTGTGGAGTGTATATAGATACACACAATTCCTGTTGTGGTACATCAATTTTTAGAGTGTCGCTCTCTGTAACCACTTCCCAGCATCAATTTCATGCCAGATTTCACGCTTCTCGGACAGATATTTCTTCGCTTGCATGTTGCATGGAATTCTCCAGGTTTCTATTGCATTTGGCAAATTTAATGTTTTTGACCGAATACAAATTCCAAGAGTCAACTCTAGCAGGTCATGAATTATCCAGCTAGCCATTCCTGGGGTTGTGAGGCCAGAGCCATCACTGGTGTGATGAATGACACCCAGGTGGATTTCAAGCTTAAGTAGCCACCAACAGTCTCAAGCTTGGTTGGCTCCTCGAAATAAACGTTTTTCTGGAGCCCCCATTGAAGGTGCAGATAATGGGATCCCCTTCTTGCATAGGTCATATCTTGCTTACTATTTACTTAACACGTCCTCCATTTGCGAGGTCTGGATGGTGGGATTGAAGCTCCACGAGAACTAAAGCGGGATCAACACATGACAAGAAACCAAGAATAAGGTAGAGCAAGTCGTTGGTGATGGAAAAAATCAGAGGAAGAGCTTCAGAACTTGAAAATATGACCGTGTGAAATGTTGAAGGCGGCTTGTTTTTCTAGTAAGATTTTCAAGAATTTCATTGCATGCTGGATGCATATGCAAAAGGTTCAGAACTTGAAAATATGACCGTGTGAAATGTTGAAGGCGGCTTGTTTTTCTAGTAAGATTTTCAAGAATTTCATTGCATGCTGGATGCATATGCAAACGGTTCAGAACTTGTTTCAACACTAATCTTTTTTATTCTGCATGAAGAATTTGGAAAATAGAAGCAAAAGGAGAGAATGCATTGCCTTTTTATTTTGCAATTGTCAGCTAAAAAAACTGACATTGAATGTACACACATACCACAACAAAGCAAACAGAACGGAAGAAAAGGAACAGCATGCATATCAAAAGTACACTCTCACATGTACAACAGTGCACCGTGCTGTTAAGCTGTGATTGACACTGAAAACACTTCCAGTGGCTAAGGAATCAGTCTCCAGGCATGATGCATAACTTCATCCATGATAAAAGGACGCAAGGACCACATTACACAATAGCTCTCTAGTTCTCCAGACAATGATTTGAGATTTAATGAATTAACAATCCTCTCCTGCAACAAATAATAACATTTCTCACCTCAAGCTCTAATGTAATGTTCCATAACAGAAAACTAATTCGTGATGAAGTTCATTACCTGCATTACATAGTCTTGCTTTACCATACTGTAAATGATCCCCATCAACACAGCATAATTTGTCATTTCAAGTTCTCCGAGTTCGAATGATGACTTTTCCACCAAATAAAAATAAGTTAAGCAGTTAGGTACTAATCGACTTTAATGAGAAATGGCATCTCAAAACAAAATCAGAACAAGGCATTTATACTAAACTATTTAGTACAAGTAAATATAAATAAGCAGCTTGGAATTAAATTCAAAGAAAAAGGCATCATGAACCAATATCAAAAGGAAGGTTTTGGGAATCTCCTGTTGGTTTACAGAATTGTCTTCCATATGAGTAGCAGAAAATAAAAACAAATGGAATAATAAAATTTCATTTGTGGTAGATTAGCTTCAAAACAAAAATCGTTCAGCCAAAACAGAGTGAATTTAACACCTATTATATTCTACCGGAAAGTGAAGTGCAAAGACAGCTAAGAGAGGCAACTTAGTGAACAAATTGAAAAGTTAATACAAACTTATCATTTGCGAATCAACCAAGAATATTATTAACCAGAAATGTTTAAAATCTAGAACCAATCAAAGTTTGGCCAGAACTTTGCAAATAAATAAGGACTAAACCTAGTTATTCTACAGAAAGGATTTAGATAATTCCCTATTAGCAGGATTCATAAGGACACTGTTACCATGAATGGACCTGTTTTAAAATCTCATATGTCATTGAATTTCCATAGCAGTTAAATGTTATGGAAAACAAGAGCATCCATGGATCCCTCAAAAAACAAGAGCATTCACTGATCCCTCACGCCTGTTGGGGGTATAACCATTTTCAAAATATTTTTAAGAAAAAAAAAAAACTTTAGAAGGCCAGCATGGCAGTAAATTGAAAGTCTGAAATCTTCTTAAAATTAGAGCTAAACTAAGAGACTGCATGGTTAGATTTATTCAAACTTCCATAAAAAATGATTAAAAGCACCTATGAAACTACAAATGCTACATTAGCAATTTGGTAATCCAAGTATACTGAAACAAATAAACAAGTAGGGATATGAAAATGCTGGCACTACCACCAGAAAATGTCCAATGAAAGGAAGGGGTTAAATATAAAGGATTATAGAAATTAGAAAGGCATCATCTTCAACAGATAAAAAAATAAAAATTAAAACAATCTAGTCAGCAACTTTCAAGGCCCATAAAATAATAATTTCTGAAATTTGGAATAAAAAAGAAGGGAGAATGAGCAAAAGTGTATATGACTAATCTAAACATAGAATAAAACATCTGTTTCACCAACCTGGTCAGTAGTTATTTGTTGATACAATTGGTCCCCGCAATCTTCATTCTTCAAAGGTGGTAAACATCCATTGGCAGTTTGAATTGCACCAGATAAATCCTCCAAGAGATGTTCAAGTTCATTTAGTAAGCTCTTGGCTGCAATTCACATTTCAATCTGAGAAACAAGTAGGTGCAGAGAGTGGCAACTAATAGTACTATAATGGTAGGCAAATTAAACAAGCTAATAGTTGCACAACAATTTCTGGTAAATGTGGCGCACACATCCACATAAATGCTGAACATATAGATGCAGATAGCAAGCCAAACATGTAATGGCATAACAGTCCACCCTTCCAAAAGAAATTACTGAGAAGGAAAATCAGAAGATTTATACATATTCCAAGCTCGAAGACTGTTTTGTTTAGATATTACTTAACATTGAGAAGAAAAGATTACCTTTGCTTAAATGGTTATGAAGTCCGAGTAGGCATGTATGCACTTCTGTGTGTCAAAGTGCATAGCAATTAGCCCAAAAAGTTTTGCAGAAAAACATAACCAACAAACATAAAATACTAAACTCTAGAGAAGGAAGTGTAAAATATTGATTACATTTGCACTTACACTTGTTTGTATTTTGTATGCTATCATGAACATTAATACAACCAGCTTCAATATAAGATTTAACCCTTTTTGTTTCATTTGCTTTGATAATATTCTTTATTAGCTGAGATGTCTCGTCTATTGGAGGTTGTCGAAGAAATTCTATGAGGAAAATGAAACAAAACAATGTTATCAAACAAAAATGCAGAAAGGAGAAAAATGAATGTCCTAACATAATCTTAAACCACGTACATACCAAGCGCTTGCTGATAGCCACTGAGTAATCTGCTTCCAATACCTGCAAGTTCCTCAAGTTTTGTGATCCTGTATTGACAGGACAACCATTCAAAATGAAAATAAGAAGAAGAAAAAATAGATTCAAAATTTAGATATTCATATGGGTGCTCTCTATTCCATGTGAAAGAAATTAATGGACCATGTTTTACCAAAATCTTCTTAGCTTTAAGTAACAACTATACTTAGTATGTGTTCTGTAGCTAAGTTTCTTGTTGCTTACCTAGTCAAGAAATCTTGAAAAATATTGGAAACCTTCTCTTTCTGTTCAGGTTTTAATTCGCCTTCCATTCTGCAAACATGACGTTAAAGTAAGAACCTTGAATTTGAATCCAAATAAATCCCAGTTAGGCATTTTATCATATACTTGTCTTGCATTGAGTTTTCTGTTTTGCAGCTCCTTAAACTACTAGAGATATAATTATTAACAAGATAATAAGATAAAAGAGACGGAAACAACAAGACAGACACAGTGTTTGCTAGTGACTTAAACTCTGTAAGCAGCAGTTTAGAGTAGAAATAATACAAAACACACGCAGGTGCGCACAACTCTTTTTTGAAGCTGTTAGTTTGGTGTCCAGTAAGGTACAGGCTATTTTTGAAACAGCAAGCAACTTGTGTAATCTTGCCCATTAACTCTTGTGAGTAAATTTTCCCTGTACTGGATGGTTGCCTTGACAAATACCCCTGTGAATTGACTGGAGTGTTGTGACCCAAGATCTTGTGCAGGCTCAACAAATAATAGTTTCCACAACCCTCTAAAGGAAAGGATAAAAAATGATGGTCAAATATTATCGCCCTTGCATGAAATGTTTGGGACATGGTGAACTCCTCTCTAACTGAAATACAATTTGCACCCATTCCTTCACTATACAAGTTGATGTAATTGATCTAGCTGCTGAGGATTTTATGTCTTCCATATTTATAAGCTATCTAGTTTACCAAAGGCTCTGGCAGATGCCAACCTTTTTTCTAAACTACGAAACCACCTGCAGAACATTTTCATGTGTCTTGGCTTATGTCTGGAGTTGTTATTCAGTTTGCAGGGTCCTATTCTCCATCATGCTAAGAAGCTGATTGGCGAGGCTTCATCAGAAAAAAATCTACTTAACTTGAAATGCTCCTCAGTGGAAGATAAGATGCAAATGCTACATAAGCAGCTGGAAGCTAGTGAGAAATTCAAAACAGAATATCAAAAGCTTTATGAAGATGCTATAAATGACTTAAATAAGGTCTCTGAATGTTACAAGAGCTGCATAACTGATCTGGCAAGGAAATGCAGCTCATTGGATGAGAGGTATTCTTGTTCACTTGAAATGCTGGATTCTGCAAAGCAGGAATCCTTGGAATGGAGGAGAAAATATGAAAAGACATGGAATAAGAATAAGGCAGTTAAAGACCAGGTTAAGGTGGAAACTGTGTCAGGGACTCATGAAGAAGCGAGACTTGCTGATGCTCATGGAAAAAGGCCAGTGAATGGAAAGAAAAGTATGATATTGCAGTTAATGAATTCAAGGCTAATATAGAGAAGGCAAATATAGTGCTGGAATATCCAATTGAGGATGTAAACTGTAGAGAAGAAGCTCCGAGAGCTGAGTTATGCAATAGCTTGGCAGAAAAGATGATGCCCTCCCTCTCTCCACTCACAAACATATACATGCTTTTGTATTAGTACAATATATACGATTATATGCACCTTAAATCTATCCATATAGACAAGAGGAAACACTGCATCCACATCTTGATTGGTTTGGGGATACAGCATCCTCTGAAGCTGATAAAGAAAAGAATGGCTCTCCAGCCATATTGGTTATAGAAAATGTAGTCTGTCTGTGTGTGTCTGCTAGCTTTTATTCATATTTAGTAGCTGTTTATGAATTTGCATTGCATGCAAGCTGTATTGTAATTTTTACACTACATAATAGAGACCATCTGCTCTTAACTTTTCACCAAATTCAAAACATTAATACACACAACTAACATCCTGTAAGACTACAGAAGATGAAAAGGAGAAGAAGCCAGAGAACAACAGGCACTTGTCCTAAAAATAGGAAAATACTTGGGCTTGGCACTTGGATATAGAGGACTATAACTATAAAACTTGATTTCAACTAAAAAGACAAGAGGATATTTTGGATATTTGAAAGTTTTTATAGGGATTACTTTTCCAACAATGCTTTTGTTTATTTTGCTGATACACTATTTAAAAACCTTTACAATACTTTCCTCAAGTTTAAAAATAGCAGGACAAGGAAATTAAGGTCAAGATAGCAAAGCTTGAGGAGGCTGAGCAGAAAATAACCACTGTGAATTTGGACTTGAAGGTTCTGCTCTATAACCTTCTGTCATTTGCTGATCACTATCATATAGTAGCCTTCAAATTCAAGAAGCTTGGAGAAACAGTTTTTTTTTTTTTTAATCTTTTCACATGTGTTTTGGATGCTTCATTTGCATATGCAGGGTGCTCAAGAAAAGATGGACAAATATGAGTTGGAATCATCAGCTCTGAAGCTTCAACTCAAGGACTTGACTGATAAGTACGAGTCTCTGCAAACTGCTGCTCATGCATTGGAGATGGAAGCTCGGATTCTGGTACAGGACAGAACCCAAATGGAGCAGAAGTACAGTTAAAAGGTTTGAGTAAGCCAATGGAAGGTGTAGAGTCACAGCAGAGGAAGTTAAGGTGGCAAATAAGTTTGCTGAAACAGCACAACCAGAGGTACGCATTCTCTTTTAGAGAGGGAAAAAAAACCCTCAAGACTTGGATTTTAATTCATTACGGATGAAGCATTAACAAAAGAACAGCTTGTTGCAGCCCATTTTTTTCTCTAATGTTTTAGCAAGTTCATTTAAAATCATGCGTAATTCCTTTGATTCCGGCCAATTCATTCCAATATCACTTAAAATCATTCACATTGACGGTAACTAAATAATTTTCGGAATTTGCAATTGCTTAGGACAATATTAATCCTTCCTTTTTCTAACAAATCAGAGCAACTAGACTAAGAATCCATCAGAATGAACATATTTACCCTCACATAGTTCTATCGGCAACGTTATCAACTAATTGGACAGCTTGAAACAGTAAATTAAGCTAGAATAAATCATAAGTCCAGTTCAAGCACCCAAACTGTAAGCTCAAAACATTAATTGTTTAGTAATAACCTAACTGTGGTAGAAACATAAACCAAAACAAGCTAAAAACAATCAAAGAATAGCCCACAGAGGAATGGTCAACAACACCCTTTCCAAAAATAATCGGCAAGATTTTTTTTTAAAAAAAGCTTGAATTTACCTCGAGAGTGCGTTTCAATGGAGGAGGCTGGAACAGTTGCCGCTTGAAGTGGTGGTGCCCGTGGCTGTCAACAGAGAAAGAAGAAGAGATTTAGAGTTTCAATGGTGGTGGGAAACTTGAAAGAAGAATTGGGGATTAGGAAGCTGGTTAGACGCACGGGAAGAAGAAACGGAAGGTTTACAAACTCTTCCTCCGTTTTGCCTTCGGTTTTTTTTTTTTTTTTTCCCAGGTCTCACGGTTGATTTGTCAGGTTATGGTCAGTTGGGCTCTCACGTGTTAATATTTTGTTCGGTTCAATATCAAACCGAACTTAGGTTTGGTCTCTGATTCGGTAGATTATCGGGTAAGCTCAAAGGGCTGGATTGAGCTGGGCTGGGCTGGGCTTGACAAATGCTTTAATTTGCCTAAATTTCTTTTTACAGAGACTGCCTTGAATATTTTTATTTACTAGTTTCCTTGAAATATGCTTCCAAAGTATAATATTCAACTATATATTAATGAGTTTAGATTTATAAATTACAAATCCTTATGTATATTTATGAGATAATGGCATGGAGTATATGTATTTTATAAACCATGTCCTTGCATATTATATAAATCTCTAATACATCCTTTTCTCTAATTTTTCTATACAAATGGCCATTATTATATATTTTTTTTTATTTTGAAACTTCCCTTGAGCTATATAAAAATATAATTTTAATTCTTTAAACAAGACAAAAATTTTATTTCTTAAAATCTTCATGGTTGAATAGTTTTGAATATTGTTTATTTCTTACAGCATTTTTAAGCAACTTTGAATAATTTTCCTATCATATTCAAGGGTGTTTTTGAAATGAAGGATATAATTCTATAGTTTAAATGGAAAAAAAATAATATATTGAAGATTAGATACCATAATAGACAAAAATAAAAAGGTAAAAAAATTAGATATTTGTTTAATCATACAGGGACAAATGAAGCCAATTATCCTTTTTTTCTATTGTAGTGCATGTACTAATTTTGTATAAAAATAACAAAAAAAAATTGATAACCCGGATGACTAATAAAAAATATGGTTTAAGTTTAAAAATAATTTCAAGATAATTTTTTTAAATATTAAGAAGACAATATATTAGATCACCTCAGGCTTTGCAATTTAACCCGTCAAATCCATGATTCCGGTGATGAACTTCATTAGGTTTAGGAATTTTTTTTAAACTATTTTTATTTAATTATATAATAAAAAAATACACGCTAGTAGGATCGAGTACAAACCAAGTGTTGAGATATTTATTTGAGAATTTAATAACCTTATAAAAAGCAAACTAAAACAATTAGTAAAGACAAATTAAAAATCAAGGGAATTTTAAAGAATGAAATCGAAAAAATATGAACGGAAATGAGGTAGAGAGAGGAAAAGAAAAAAAAATCCATCTCCTTTACTATTCATATGAATTGAGTAGGAGATGCATTGAACCCTCAAAATTTTAGTATAGAATATAATAGTTTATTAGACCGTGCTATAAAGTGGATGGGATAAAAAAAATATTTAGATTGATAAAAACTATTTAATATTGTTATTAACCTAGACCATTGTGTTAACTTTTAAAATCTCCTAATTTAACTCATTTTTTTATCTTGAATTTAAAATCAAATAATATGAAAGTTGACCCACTATTATCCAATCAACTTGGTCAATCTAAATATAACTTGGATGATCGGTAAAATAATTTAAAAATAAGATTTTATTACTAAATCAGGATTAATATATCAATCTTAAAAATTAAAACTTCTCAATATAACTTCTTGTCTGGTTTGGATTTAAAACCAAATCATGTGAAAGTTGCTTTAATATGAGTTAGTCGACTTGGCTAATCTAAATATAACCTAGATTACGGGAAAAAAAATTCTATAGCAAAAGGGAGGAAATGAAAAAAAAAATTTATATAAATGAATAATGAATGAGGTGAGTCATACACCAAGTTTTATATAGCATAGAGTATAATATAATAACTAGTGCAATATATTATTAAGAGCGTGTTTGGCAGTGTGATTGCGGGTGCTTTTCAAATAACTTTTCATGTCAAAATGCATGTCAATGATTTTTTTTATTTTTTAAAAATCATTTTTGACATCAGCACATCAAAACGATCCAAAACGTACAAACCATATTAAATTTTAACAAAAAAAAAATTAAATTTTTTGGGAACGCAATCGCAGCCGCGTTCCCAAACGTTACCTAAATCTCATGAAGATTACACGAGTTATTGAAGATTTTGATAACATATATGGTACCATGTAATTAAATCACACATGCATTATTGTTACAAATATAACCAAATACAAATCGAATCGAATATTCAGTACAAGTGCGTGCATTAATTAGTTACCACTTAGAAAATGTAATCCTATTTCGTTCAATTATCTTAGTATTATTATATTAATTAGGTAGTAAATAAATACAAAAATGATTTTAAATGGATAGTTTATGAAAAAAAAAAGAATTATACATTTCATTCTATAGTTTGATTAAAATTATATTTACCTATTAAATTTTAAATTTTTTTAATTTATATCCCTAGTCAGATTTTAAATTAAAAAAAAATCATCATATATATAATATATTATAAACTAAAAAAAAACATTCACAAATAAAATGAACAAATTAATAATTATTTTTTTTACCCTAGTTTTTTAATCTTTATCAATTTATTGGTGAAAGGAAATGATTCCAAGCAAAACGCATAAATTTTCATTTTCTCAGAAAACCCAAATATTTTCTGGGAAAATCTCTCAATCATTTCTTCGATTCTCTATAAATTCACAGTGAACAAAATGTCCGCCATGATGTCTGTTTCAACTATCATCTTGAAAAGTTTCTCCAGAACTGTTGTTATTTTGTTTCAACGATCATCGAAGTTGGAATATGGATCACAGTGAACAAAATGTCCAAACGAACATTCATAGTCTTCTAGTAGACGGATTGTCCGCCATTAATGTCTGTTGACTTGTCCGAATGAAGGTCAGTGAAGCCACCTGCAGGTGAGGCTCATATCGAGAATCCTACAAAGACCTAAGGAAATTTTGATTCGTGGAATATGAATCTTACGTGCGCACACCTTACAACACGAAACCATGGAGTTGCTTTTTACTACGCCCACTTCAAAACCCCCCTTTCTTACGACGATTGCTTTGTGCCTCAAAATTGTTATTGCACCTTTAATGTAGTTCTTGAGGTTAAATCTGATAAAACGACATGTCTCTTTGATTCCCTGGACTTGGGTCGCATGACGGTGGCGGTGCGGTGCGCCTGGTTTATTTGGAGTTGAGTGAAGGCAGTGGCTATGGAATTTGGCTGGATTGTGGGTTTATGGTTGGAGATGGTGGCAAAGTAGTAAATTTGGTGTTTAAGAGAAGATAGGTGGAAGAAGATGACTAGGTTTTTTATTCAATAATAAATTAATAATATCTATGCTTTTTATTTAATAATAAATTTTTAATATTTAATATAGCTGTTTAGTTATTAAATTTTACAAAATTAAATTTGAAACAAAAAAAAAATTCAAAATTTACTTATAAACATCATCACAATTACTCAATTTTTACCAATAAAGACGCTGTTTGAAGTTGTGTTTAAAATTGTATTTTTTAAAAAAATTATTTTTTTATTTAAAATTAATTTTTAAAAAATTTCAGATGAACGTCAAAAATAATTTTTTAAAAAATAAAAAAATATTATTTTTAAAAAATTCGTTACAATTCTTAATAGTTAATACACAAAAAATGGCCAATAGATTCGGCAAGAGGTGAGATGAGATCTCAAACATTCCTCAATCCTTGTTATGAGACCCACCATGGACAGATTGGAATGGGACTCTTCTATCACACCACAGGGATTCATGACTCTGGTCAGCCATTTCTTTGCACCGCTGCATTCTCACTTCTCATCGGTGCAAGCCCAGCTCCGGCGCAGGACACAATAATCAGTTCATAACATATTTCCTTTTCTATTCGTGCGAGAAAGAAAACCCTAAATCGCACCAAATTTCTTATTTTTGCTCATCTTGAATTACAAAAAAAGTAAAAAATAAATCTCAATATCAAAAACAAAAAGCCCCCCATTCCAAGGCCCCTTTATCTGTCAAAACCCTCCAAATCACTGCATCCTTTCCTCCTCCTTTACTAACAAACATCATGGCCTCTCATCACCACTGCCAAAACCATGTCTCCGTCCCCACCACCTTTACCACCACCACGACCCCTTGCTGCTGTTACAGCCACTGTTCTCCCCAACCTCACCACCACCCAATATCACCACCACAATTATCTAATGATCCACTTCTCCAGTCCCTTGTTTCTCTCCTCCAGCAACAGCAGCAGCAACAGCTGCAACACCACCAATCCCATATCTTCTCTCCTTGCCTTGACAGACCGAACAGCCACACAAAAAATCATCACCAGAAATCAAAGCTACATTTTCAACAAGAAGATGACCCCCAACAAACCCATTTTGTTCTCGCTTCTCTTCTTCAACGAATCAACACTCTTGAGTCCTCACTTCACCAATTTTCTGCTTCTTGTACGAATAACCATAACTATCCTTCATATTCTCTCAGAGACACAGCTGCACGTGTTATTCAAACCCATTTCCGTGCCTTTCTTGTTCACAGATCAAGAACCCTAAGGCAGCTCAAGGAGCTTGCTTTTATCAAATCCAGTTTCAACTCTCTCAAATCTTCTATTTCTACTGAATCCCATTTTGATTTCAAGGTCGCTTCTCATAAAGCCATGGGCTTGCTCCTGAAACTGGACTCCATTCAGGTATATCATTAATGGGTCTCTGTCTAATTTTCTCATAATATTCTTATGAGATTATGATTTGTGGTCTTTTTTTTTTGTAGGGTGGTGATACTATGATCAGAGATGGAAAAAGGTCAGTTACTAGAGATTTGGTAAGGTTTTTGGAGCTTGTTGATGGATTTGCAATAAAAAGGCATGAACTTTCGTATAAATCTGCTAGGAATGTGAGGGCTTTAGGGAATACTAACAAAGCTAGGGCTTTGAATGCCAAGAATGGTTATGGTGGTTGTCGAGATTTGACAGAAAGTCAAAGGGAAATAGTGGATAAATTGAGAAAAAGAGTTGAAAAGATTAGTGGGTTTTCGAGGGCTTGTGAAAATGACCAAGAAGATGTGGAGCTTGAAGGGTTTCAGCAATTCGTTGATGATGGAGATGGAGAGCTAAACCGAAAAGTTTCTGTTGATGGAAAGCGTGGTGTTTCGTTGAAAAAACGTGTTGGTCACCCTAGAGTGAAGAAAACTGTTAGTTTTGCTGAGAACGGGAATTCTTATAGGGTAATTAGTGACACAGATGAGTCAGTTCTAAACGGAGATGGTAGTTCCAATGATGGGAGTGATTACAGTGATGATCATGGGGAGGCTGTGGAGATCCATTTTGCTGAAACTGGGGAAAGAAAAGGATTTTCTAAGGGTGCTGAGAATGACCAGGAAGCTCATTTGGAGGATGGTGGGTCATCACAGAGCAGTGATAGCGGGTATCGCTTGGATAAAGATGGGAGTTTAGTTTTCTCTGCTCCAGTGCCTGTGAAGATGGAATCAAGAGCTGATTTGATGAAGAGAAAGGCTGTGAAAATTGTCACATAGGGGGGCAGTCATTGGGCTTGAATTCTGAAGTCATGCAAAATTCTGTGGCTTGGCTGGCGCTTTAGGTTCCCATTGTATTCTAATTATCAATTGTTAGTGCAGTATTGACGAAATGTGTTTGTAGGAATTTCCTGCGTTTGTGAGACATTGTGAGATTTGTGAGTGCAATCAACTACGTTCTCCCAAAAAATTTAGATTTTCAGTGAGTAATAAATTCCACATCTGAGATTTGTTTTAACCCTTTGTATCTAGTTATTCACCAATCATGTTTCCGAAAGTGCATATGCTAGCAGCAGAAAATGTATTTTTCTGTTCCTGTGCATTCTAAGCCTTCGTTAGCTGCACCCTGTCAAAATCCCTCTTCATGCTAGAAGTTTCTCAAGCTGGAGATGTTCTAGATCACGTGGAAGCACTTGGCACAATTTATTAGTATAAGGTCTTGAGAGAGTCAAATTGTGACGTGAACCTCTGTATCCAGTGCCCTATGATATGATTTTACATGCTAATGAGCTTATATAATACACAACTGAGGACACCAGAAAAGAGAATGACATCGCGTTGCTAATGAGTCTCCAGGATGAGAACATGAAGTGGAAGTGAGGGGACCATGGCTTACATAAGCAGCGTGTCAACTAGAAATCAACTAAAAACATGAAGTAGATTAGGAAAAATATGGATGCAAGACTAAGATTGTGAGGTATTTTCTTGCAGGATATTTGGGGATAAAGAGAAGACCAAAAACAGTACTACAACAGAACAAAAAACTGAAAAGTGCTCCAGGAATCAAAAAGATTTCTCGATAGAATTTCAAATCACTTGAGAAACAACAATGGACTGAAAACTCCACATCTTCCAAACTTGTCTTATACAAACATACAAAGAAGCTAGCATCTAAGCAATTGAAAAGAAAAACCTCAATTTGGAGGAGTATTGTCTATGATCCCATGCATCCTAGCTGCCTATGGTAATTACTAGTTGTCATTGACAAAAGGATGAGAAAGAATCCAACGATTTTGATAGCAGCTGCTTGATACTTGAACACACTGACCTCATTAGTGAAATGTTTGGGTATGGATACTTCGGCCACAAGCAAGCATGACTATCATGTCCATGTCAGTTACAAAATGTGTTGAATAGCATAACATAACGACAACAGCAACTAAGCCTCAATCCCAAGCTATTCGGGGTCAGCAGTGTGGATCCTTTTGCACTATTCAGTTCAATCATAATCCACATTTAACTTCAATATCGGAAGTACTATTGCTCCAAACATAATCAAAAGTATTATTATACATACAAGACTCTGCTGTGTTTGCTCTGTGCTGGCCTGCATGACTTGTTTGTAATGAAAAGCTGTCTCTGTGACTAGAAATCATGTTCTCATCCTGGAAACTTTTACTGGCCACAGTTTCATGCTTTTGTGCACTGATGGCATTTTTCTTTGAACCAGAAATTTTTAACCTGGCTTCTCTTAACGTATTCAATGCTACCTTAAAACTGTGGTCAGATGCCAGCCCTTCCACCACACATTTTATTTCTTCCTCATACAATACATTGTACTGCAAGTTTTTACCCCTGTGAGAATTACTTGGCACATCAAGACAGGACAATACATCCAAGATGGCATCATCCCTGTCATTTTTGGTCCATTGCTGTAAAATATAGTTTTGTGGAAGAATGAAGACATTTGTAGCTTTGAATACTGCAATCACATCTCTGCATAGGATCCCTTCAAACTGGAACATCTTGCAACTACAACTAGCTATTTCTCCTGGTATACTCAAAGTGACAAAGTACACCTTTTGTTCTTCATCAAATTTTGCTAGCTCATAAGTGGTGGTTCCTTCATCATCTCCACCTAACTTCACAGCACATAAAAGAGATTAAAAAATCTCATCCTGAACTACAGAACAATTTTCTAGTGTAAACTTCTGCTGCTTGCTTTTCCATAGGAAGTGGGGTCTTTAATATGGGTTTAGTGTAAACAGTCTCCAACTCTGCCTTTGCTTCTTTTTCATATCGATCATCCAAAGCCCTCACATATTGCTCTGCAAAATCTTGCAAGGTAGTCCTCGCATTCACGTAACCATCAAAAAGCGAGTTCACACTCACTTTTCTGGGCAGTATTCATGCCTGCAAAGAATACCTCTCTTACATAGACTGGGACCCACAACTTGCAGTCCATGTAAAGTGATTGAATCCATTCATTTCCCCTAACAAAACCCAAGTAGATTCAGGTATCTCAGTTTTGTTAACGCCTCTATCAAGTTCCACCTGAAATGTCTTTTGAAGCGAACTGTATGCATGCCCCATTTCCTTTGGCATTTTGCTCATGATGTGCCACTTGCAATATCAGTGGGTTGATTGGGGGAAAACTCTCTCTATTGCTCTAGTCATGGTAGAATCATAATCAGTTATGATTAACCCTGGTTGCTGTCTCGACACTGCCTCAAGCCAGGTTGTGAAAATCCAAATGAAAGTAGATTCTGTCTCTTTTGCAAGCAATGCACAACCAAACAACACTGATTGTTTATGATGATTTACTCCAGTAAAAGGTGCAAAAGGCATCATACACTGATTGGCTTGATAAGTATCAAAGGCCACAACATCGGAGAAATAATCATATGCAATTCTAGATCTCGTGTCAACCCAGAAAACACTACTTGGCCTATCCTCTTCATCAACCTGTATTGCATGATAAAATGCAGGATCACTAGCTTGCATAAACTTGAAAAATCCCAGAATATTTTGAGCATCTATACCAAAATTGCTCAGTCGTCCTCTTCCTACATAGTTAATACAATTCAGGAAATTAAATACCATTTTGCCAACAGTATTACCATCTTCTGTAAAGACAATCACAGGTGCATCTAACCCCGTCACAGGAGAACTTAAAGATTCACTGAAACTATTATTTGGATCATAGTCCTGCTTATGTGACCTCAAAAAATGTCGCATTCATGGTGTTAACATCTCATGATTATGATTCTTCTCTAATTTTGCAATATACCATTTCCCATTATCTCTTCTTCTCACAGTCATCAATGCCTGACAACCTTCTCTCGTAATAGGCCTAGCACGCCTCCTCCTTGTTTCCTCACCTGAATCCATTTTTTTTGCTCACTTCTCTCCGTGAAGCCCTTCTTTAGAACAACAAAACTCTCTAGATATAATTGAATTATTTTTCTTAGACTGATAATACGAATTCACATGAATGCTAGACCCTGTTTGTTTTGCAGACGCACTGTAAAAATCCCTCACATCATCTTCTGAAGCAAACCCCATGCCTAATGCAGGTTCTTCAACCATACCATTCAAACATTGAAACAACTCAACATTCACAGTATCAAATCTGTTCCCGTCATCCAAAACCATTGGTGTCTCAGCATCCTCTACCACACAACACTCATCACCTTCATCTTCTAAAGCCACCACATAAGAGTTCACTAGATCTTTGGCTTCAATTGCAGGCTCATCATCATCCATGTTATATTTTTGTTTTGCAAAACAAAATCAGATATTAGAAACGTACTAACCCCCAACTTCCACATGGTTTCAATTTGAGAAAAAGGGACCCTCTTAACTTCCATGTTTAAGTTATATATCTCCACTAAAAACAAGATTTAGTTACAAGCTAAACCATATCGTGATTATCCAAAAAAAGCTAAACCATATCGTCCTATTGAGCAAACTTGCATATGTAGTTGCCATGATTTCTAGGTGCAATGTACATACACCATCAGAAATCATAATACAATGTCCAAAACAGCAACAAACCTTTTCAACTTTGGTTAATCAGATTAAAGAAACACACACATCCACAGTCAGAATGACACATAACACATTTTTTTCTTAAACAACTTGAAATTGGCTAGAACAAAAACTGCTTAAAGTTTAAGTGATGTCAACTACTTAGAATAGTGGTTATTTTAAGGAAGCTAAAGCAATCCATTGCTGTAAATTAACGAACTAGCGGAACCCATTCAGGAACCCATTACGGTTTTCTTTACTTTCTTTGCTGGAGAGAAGAAAGGTTTAAACTTTGAGAAGTTTATTACCTTTGCAAGGAGAGACGAGGATGGGAAGAAACCGCCGCGGACGATAAGGTAATGGGAGGACCCAAATCACCACCTCCTGTCCACCTTATTTCGTATATAAATGTCAAATTTCAATCCATGAGTTTTGGGCGTTGGATGCGTTCGACGAACAGATTTCTGTAAATATGGCTGTAGTTTTCTTCTTCTTTTTTCATGATAAGGGATATGCTTAGAAAGTTAATGGCAATAAATTTTTATTTTGATAAAATAAAATATTAATTATTAAAAACAAAAGTTTTGCTTTGAGTTTAATGTTTTGCGGACATTTATTTTGGATTCTTGAATATTAAAAGCAAGACTGATTATCAAGAAATTTGATTAATTACTTATCATATAGCATTAATCTTTGATCCTAAATTTCCTTGGATTGGTTGTCTTTGGACATTTTGGCAAACAAAACAAGATCTTATATTGTTTTTTCACAATTTCTAAAGACAAATCTCTGTTTCATTTTGTCCCATGTTTTTCTACCAATCATGTAATTTCCTCATAGAAAATAAATTAGAGGCTGTGAAAGTACAAGACATTTATCTTTCTTGTATCTCAATCAATGACTTAATGGCTTGTTGAAATTTATCTTTTATGATTTGACTTTACGGAGAAATAAAAACTCTCGAGTACAGGGCAGATGATCATATTTTTAGATTTTGAAAGTTGTTTTTAAAATGTTTTTTATTTAAAAAAATATAAAAATAATATTTTTTATTTTTAAATTTATTTTGATATTAATATATCAAATCAATTTAAAAACATTAAAAAATAATTTAAAGTAAAAAAAATATTTTTTTTAAAAAAATGCATTTCTATTGTAAAAATAAACAGACCGACACTCGATTACTGGCTAACCATATTATCATGTGTGTTGGGTATATAACACTTGATAAATCTTTTTCCCAATCCTTGTTGGGATGTTGTTATTAATGGGCACAACATCTACAGCTCTATTCTAAAGGAGGGTTGTCATTGTCAAAGGCTATAATGGTAGGTTGTTGATGTCAGCTGGATATTGTCAAAAGAAGCTGCACCAACCATTGACAAAGAGTGGCCACCATTGTTGATAAAGGAGCAAGAGGGGCTGCCATTAAAGCCTATAAATAGAGGTATTATTTGGAGAGCAAAATGAGAGAGAGTGCAGAGAAAGATGTGAAAAATGTATGAGAGAGTGGGTTGCCATTACAGCACTGCAAAGAAAGAAAAGAGTGAGGTTGAGAGTTGCAAAGAGTGAATGATTCCTCCTCTATTGTTGTAAATATTGTTCTTTCCCTATATAATCAAATGGTTTCTCCTGTGGATGTAGGCGATTTGCCGAACCACGTTAAATATTGTGTCAGTGTGCTTAGCCTCCAATAAGCAATCATCAGAACATTACCGGTCGGAATTCCCAACAATCCTCACATATCAAACAATTATTTTTGAAAGAGTAATTGTTATTGTATATTTAATGTTGAGTGAATTCATAATAAAAGTGAAATAAAAATATTCAAGCTTACATCTTAGAAGGAGAACTAATGATTAAATGTAATTATATCAATGTGTTCATCCCCCCCTGCTTTTCTTTTATCTTTCAATCAAGTTATTTTATGATCGTGTTTGTGTTGACGTTGTTGCTTGATGAAAGTTTAGGTTTTAGTGTTGATTTACAACAAGAATTAGTTTTAGTTTATCTTGCTAAATCATCCCCTTTTTAGATTCCATAGACTTTTTCAAATCAATCTATTAAAACTAGCTAAAATTTAGCACTCATGTACCAACACTCATAATCTAAATAGTGTTACATATTTCTCTCATCATAAAGGATAGAGATTTTTAGAGAAAGAATCTATTTAAGAGTGGAATTGAGTCAAAAACTTATTATTGTCTTCATATATTGAAGACATACATCAGTGATGGTGATTAAGGGTAGAGGGAGGCTTTTTCCATCTCTCACATAAAATCATAATCAATTAAATGTTTATTATATAAATCATAAAAATTGTTTTGAGTCATTTTTACTATACATATTTATAATTTAAAGTTATTTTTCAATAATTATTTATAAAGAATAACATTTTGAATTTTGATTCAAATTAAAAAAATCAACATTTAAAGTTGGACCACAAGAACTCTAATTTCAATCTTTTTTGCACCATTAACCATTTCTTTTGATTTTATTTATTGCAACGCTAAGATATTTTTACCATTGAACAAATTGACACGTATAAAATCAGGACCTCAATTATATTTTAGCTAAAAACTAGGTTATTTAACGCGCTCCATTACAGGTTAGACTAAAACAATTTTGAAAGTAAAAAGAAAAGAAAAGAAAAGAGAATGTCTAGGCTAAAAGAAACTCTTTGATATTATCATTAAATCTGGTCATATGAATCAAACTTAAAAACTCCCAACTCGTTTCATTTCCTAATTTAAATTTCAAATTAGATCATGTGAGAGTTTTTTTTAACATAATTCAGTTGACTTATAGATTCAAAGATAAAAACAAATCAAAGGATAAAAAAACAAGGATTAGACACACATATCCAAATCCAATTAGACGATCGATAAAAAACAGTTTGGCTTTAATTTTTTTTTTCAAACATTAAGATGATGATATATATTTGATTGATTCTAGTGAACCCAGATTAACTCGTCACATCCATAACTTGGGTTGTAGACTCAAATGGATCCAATAATATTTTTTATATTTAATTATATGATAAAAAAAGAAGAACAATTCAAAATAAATTAAATATTAAAAGATGAAATTAAAAAATATACATAAAAAAATTCAACCAAAACTCATTGTTAAAGGATAAAATTGAAAAAAAAACGCACAAAAAAAACATGTCAAGCCAGGGGCACGAGCTTTGGTGGTCTAGCGCGTCAAAGCCTTAAAAATATCTCAGGGCCTTCAAACATCTCAATATATTCTTTAAAGCCACAAAAAGTTGGCTTTACTGCATCGTCTAAAAATATGATTTTGTTCCAACCTAAAATAAGATTTTTGAGATATTCTAAAAAAGATGGAATTATTATAGATAAAAATGCCAGAGTTCTCTCAAAGATATTTAGTTGTTACAAAAGCAAACAAAATCCTAAAAAGTTCTTATATGGAGCATAATAATAGGTGGTTATGGAATGCATGGACATGGTGAGACTCCTGTTTCACTTTTCAAACAAATGGTTCAATCTGGTATGGAGCCAAATGACGTTACTTTTACTTCGGTATTGCAATCTTTCAACCATGATGGCTCGGTGGATGAGGGTTTGTTTTTGTTTAAACTCATGCTCAAGGATCACGAAACAACATCCAATGATGATCATTACACATGTATTGTTGATTTGCTTGGTCGTGCAGATTGATTTGATGAAGCTTAGGATTTGATTAAGACAATGATATTTATGCCCAATCATGTTGTTTTAGGTGTGTAGCTTGGTACTTGTTAATGGGTTTCTCGAAACACGTATATGCAGAAATCATAGATTTAAAAATTTTTTAAGAGTCCTAAAGATCTCATTAGATAGATTTATAGTCGTTTAGGGTTTATGTGAAAACTACTTAAAAATCATATGTTCTTTTCGGCTTTGAATATTTGCTTTAAGGTTGAGTTGTCGCAAATCACAAGTTGTTCAATTATTTGGCCTTTAACAATTATCCATATAAACCACCAATGAGAAATATCATAAACTCTTTTAGAGAGAGAGAGAGAGAGATTGTTATACCTTAGAGTGCTAACTCTTTTCTTTTGTGTTTTAAGTATTTATATACTATATTTTTCTTACATTTCACATCACACCCCTCATAAGAAATAAAAAACATAACATTCTATTTATAGAAAAATCTAAAAATCTTATAAATGAAAAAAATATCAATTTGCCCCTTAAATAATATCACGTATATTATTTTAGGCTAATTTTTTAAATTTATTCAATCAAGTCCTTTTTGATTTTTCTAGTTCTAAAATTATAATTTCTTGTATAAATTACACTCTAGTCTTCAATTTCTAAAACTTATTTATAATTAAGTCATACTTGATTGGTCATCCTAATTTAATTTTTAACCATTGTTTTTTAAATGTGTGATCCTTTAGATTCGCTAATAAGCTGGCCCAAATATAAATCACAATCTTAAAATAAAATAGGATAAAATAAATTAAACACGTTAATTTATTATCAACTCAACAATTGATTGATTTATATTTGAAGATCAAATATAATATTTAGTAACTTGTCATGATCCCCCAAATATTAGAAAAGTCATAAGTGGTTTGACTTAACCTTTCAGTGACCAATTTTTCAGTGCAATTATTATCCCTTCATCAACAATGTTTTGATTTTGACATTATAGCTTAAAGTGTGTTTACTCTGTCAAATTATGTTTGTTCACAATACTATAGTCATTGATTCTTTAAATAAGATTTGAAACTCTTTTGAAATCTCATTCCACCTTACGCAATGATTTACAATCAATACTATTTGAGAATAGATGTAATATTGTTCTTAATTCATTCAGGGTGCTAAATTCTCTCTTGATTACTTAAATACCTTCATATAGTTCATGTTATACCCAATATCTATCCATTTGTTACTTTTAATTAGGACAATGTGTACTAAGATCAAAACATAACACTTCCTATATAATATAACTTAGTAACATCAAGTCTAAAGATCACTTAAACAACTGTTATGTGAGCCTTTTCATAAACACATGTGATCTCTCTATATGGGTTTATCATATGAGTCAATTCAGTGTACATGTCATCTAACAAGCACCTATATATTAGTTTTAGATATTTTTTATACCTCGGTTTATGAAAACAATTGCTTCATTTCATAAAAGAAAAAACGTAATATGTATTAGTTTCAACAACTCTAATTAATGTCCGGTCTTAATAAAGCATTGACCAAGAATATTTATAAACAATGCTTTGACGCAATAAGAATCTCATAATTATAACAACTTTATAATTTTCTTTACAAAATATTTTTGTCTCAATGACTTAATTAAATATTTGATAAATATTAAAGATAAATAAGTCTTTATATATATGTGTGTGTGTGTGTGAAGTCGATATTATGTATAATCAACTAATTGGCTACATGACATATATACTAACACTTACTTGGTACATTAAAATATAGAATTGGAAGAGGTTGCAGCAAAGCGGTTTTTTGAGCTTGAGCCACATGATACAAGAAATTTAAGGTGTTTGAGAATGTAGTAATGGTTGCTTTTCAAAATATTTTTTGATAAAAAATATATCAAAATAATATTTTTTTATTTTAAAAAAATTATTTTTGATATCAGCATATCAAATCAATTTAAAAACATAAAAAAATAATTTTAAACAAAAATAAAATTTTAAATTTTAAAAATACAGTTTCAATTGCATTCCAAACAACTGGCCAAACTTTATGCTGCAGAGGGTAGGTGGGAGGATGCAAACACGTGATGGATGCCATAAGAAGAGCAGCTGCCCAGAGTCTGATTGAGGTCAGAGCTGTGTCATGTGGGAACATACTATCCACATCAACTGGATAAAAATCTACGGTTATCACCCGCATTGAAGAGTATAATTGATTTTGCTGATTGCTTATAAACTATATATGAAAGACACTTTATTGAACCAATAATTTTCCAGTTCAGTGCATCAATTGGCCTCAAATTGCAGCAGATCAGGAGTTCCTTTCTGTCAATCTAGCTCATTGCAAGTGCAGAAGCAGCTCGCCTGTTGAACATTTGGTGCAACCTCGTTTCACGCACAGAATCCATTGCCATTTGACATCTTGAATTTTGAAGAATGTGACTAGCTCAAGTGGCAGAGGGATCAGTGTATTGTGTGTTTAGACGGCCTTTCTTGCAGGGAAAATAGAATATTTACATGCAAATTGAGTAGCTAGGAAGGCCCATCGATTGTACTGTAACACATTTGAGGTTGTTCATGGCTGCTTCATCCTAAACACCCCTGATCCCTTTACAATATTGATCGACGTGAAAATAATAGTGCCGATTGGTTTTGTTTCTACCATGGACCTGTCACCCTATCAATGATGAAAAATTTCATCTTTCGAAACTTCTTGGCCAATATTGTAACATGATTTTCCAAATTGAACCGGTTCTGTTATTAGCACCTGTCAGAAGATTTGCAGTGGATGATGATGTAAGAGCATATATAATTCATTTAATTTGGATTTAGACAGAACATGGTGATGCTGACTGCTTTTTAAAGGGATGGTTTCGCTGATTCTTCAAAAATGTATGGTTTAATTTTCCCTTTTCAATTATTAGGTACGATTATCTCATCTTGTTTTCAACATTTATATCATTGGATTAATTGCAGGAACTCTGTGCATTTGACAAGCACTGGCTCTTTAAAGCTCAACCACCTGACCTGTCTCCTCCCCTGTTTTGTCTTCTTTGTTTCAGTCGCCAACAACATAATCTGCTTTACAAAGGGCCATACCTAGCGTGCTCTTCAGGCAAGGCATTGACAGGGGAATTTAAGTCTTTGAGACACAAACAAATAGATTTAGACAGTGAAGAGAGGATGAAATAATAAGTGGAGGTGAATATACACATATCACAGTTTTGGCCATGTGAATGATCAATCTACCGCTTATCATGCTTTGGCTGGCACTCTTGCTTTTAGAATAAAGCATTCGTGTACACATCGACTGCAGATTTAAAGCCCACTGTCTCAACTCACAGCTACAAGGCATGTGCTCTCTGCCTTTTCTCATGTTAAGATATTCCCTTCAATGGAGGGGGCCACTTCAGTTTTGTGGGAGGGAGGGAGATGAAAGCATATGATCTGAGCTGAGATGCAGGTTTAATTATCATCAGTTGTGGGCTTGTCTCTGCCTTTTTTTTTTTTGAAGGATTTTGGCACATAAACACATAATCCAGCCAGCCAGCCTGCAATTTACGAGTCTCAAAACACATGCAAGTGGCTTTGGTTCTTGGATTTGCCTAGATTAAACCCGACCTAGCCATGTTATTGATATTGCTAGCAAATTAATAAAAGAATATCAGAACTCTATTATCCACGTCTAATGGCATCTCCAATGGCAGGAGAGCCATAAAAAAATAACTACCAAAATGGTTTTTTATCTATTGATTTTGAGTCTCCAAGAGGGTAGATATGCCCGATGATAAATTTTTTTTTTTTTGTCAAAATAAAGAGTTTTTGAGGAAAATCATAAAATAAAGGGAAAATCTTAAATATTTTTTTTTTCTCTTTAAACCTCTCCCCTCTCTGTTTTATCGTTATATATAAAATACAAAATAATTTGTTAAAATGGTTTTTTCCATTGAAATACCACATAATAAGTGTTAAAGAATAATATTAATTATATTTTGAGACTTCACCTCATAGTTTAAGTTTCTCTGTTAAATTGGTTCTTTGACATGATATCAGAACCTTGATGACCAAGTAATTACGAGTTCGAATCTCACCATTCTTATTTATTTGATAAAAATTAAGCACAACGTAATGTGAGCCTTTGTAAGTTTCAAGTTCAAAGGGTTTTCATTTGAGAGTGTGTGTTAGAGAATAATATAAATCATATCTTAAAACCTTATCTAACAGTTTAAGCTATTGGATTAAGATGATTTTTTGACAATGAGAAAAAAAAGAACCAAATGACTTTTGTCAATACAGGGGTTTATCACACTCACATTTCTTTTATATGATTAGATAGTAGAGAATATCCTCAAATTAATTTTTATATACTAAGTTTAAATAAATCCTTCTAACTCAATTAAAGAAACATAAACATTGGCTTGGATAATTTTTTAGAAATTAACTTCTTCACTATAATTTTTTTTTCTTTTCTTTTTTTTTTCTGGAAGGAAAAAACCTATTGTCAAGAAGTAATCAAAAAGAAATTATTATCATTTCAATAAAACTTGATTAGCTCGAAAGGTCGACAAGGGACATGATTCAAGTTGAGTTTTATAAAAATATAAAAAAATATTTAATTTTACGTGACTTATTCAAAATTCAAGTTGACAAGTCTACATAAATAAAACCAACTTTTTTATATAAAAAAAACAATTTATATTTAACTTGTAAAGATCACTCCATGTTTGAAGTTGTTTGTTGCAATAATCATTTGATCTTGAGCGTTAGATTTATAAGTGATGTTTGATATCACGGTCACGATCTAATAATAAATTTTAAAAAAAATTATTTGTTTAGTTTTAAATTATATTTTTGTATTTTTAAATAATTTTGATATATAAATTTTTTTAAAAAAAAAATTTAATATATTTCTAAAAAGAAAACTGTTTAAAAACCACCCTCTAGTAAATTTCCAAACAGGAATTGCAATCATGCAGGCTTCGGCTGTTCATTGACCCCATATTCACTTTGAAGCTATGAGCTGTGACAATGAAGCCACCTACATAAGTGGCTCTAAGACATCTTATTGTTTTGTTTTTGTTTTTGTCGGTGCCAAACTGCCAATGGCGTGTGTCTGTGTATGGCTAAGCAGTCCTTAGCGAATTTGCCAGCCCATAGTGACATGGTTCTTTCAGCACTAGCCGGCAAAAAAAACTTCATTTTCTCCTCCCCCAACTTTATTTTTTTATTTTTTTTAAAAAAAAAGCTGTACCTAATATTTTTTTCAATTATAAGAAATATTTCCCTTTCAATTAAAATTAACCATAAATAAAGGCAACATGTCACTTAAAAATTATAAAATCGCACAGTGTACTAAAAATAAAATAAGAAAGAAAAATTCTAAAGTAAACACAAAATCTAGCATTCTAAAGTTTTTTTAAAATTTTAATCGGTTTTTTTTCATGATTCGATTTTTTCAATTATTTTTTTGTTTTTAGGTTTAATCGGTTTTTTGATTTTTTTACTCATTCCTGGCATGCTGTAGGAAAGAAATGTGCTTAAAGATTTAATTTTTTTGTAAATATTTTACTATGCATATATATTTATATATATTATGGTTGAACTCTTAAAGTTCTTAAATTCAGAGTACTAATTAAGGAATTTTTCTTACATACATTATACTATAACTTCTTCTTTTTTTTTCTGGATTCTCTTTTGTTTCTTTCATTTTCCTAGTATAGTATGTGATAAATTCGTTCTTTAAGAAATATAATTCACTTTTTATGGTTAATTGTCAAAGTATGTACCACGAATCACCATTTTAGTAATGGAAAGACACATAAAAAGCTTCATAATATCAATATTAACTAGAATGATAAAATCCAGAAAAAAAAGGATAAAAAATCATGTAACTTTATTTGTACTTTTTAATTATTTTTTCTAGAAAACAATTGAAAAAAAATGGCACAACTACCAGTAATGGAGCCTGGTAAGTTTTAGGGGTGAGTAAAAAATTAAAAAACCAATTAAATCGGAAAAAAATAACTGAAAAAATTGAACCGTGAAAAAAATTAATTAAACCGAGAAAATTTTTGGAAAAACCATCCGGTTCGGTTCGATTTGGGTTTTATAAGAATGAAACCGAAAAAAGCGAATCGAACCAAACCCAAATCGAAAAAAACCGAGCCAAACCAAAAAACCGAGGCAAACCGGAAAAAACCCAGTCAAACTAGTTTGAACCAGTTTTTGTCCTAAAAAACCGAACCGAACTAAAACCGGTTGGTTTGAACCTGTTTCGGTTCGTTTTTTTTTAATATTCGATTTGGTTACTTTTTTTTGATAAAAACCGAACAGAACCAAAAATAATCACCCCTAGTAAGTTTTATTATTTTAGTCTAAAGCCATTTGCTAAAAAACCCAATACACAAACAAAATTCACATGCCCATTAAATAGCCAGCCATGTTCCTCTTTTGGCAATCACCCGCTTCCATGTGGAAGTTGCAGATTGCAATATTAAAAATAGCTGGCCTCTTGGTCCAATTATGTTAATAACTTAACCTAATTTTTTTTCCCCTTGAAAAAATTTATTAAACCCACCCCAAGTCAACATCCAAATCATAGGGTGGTCTAGATCCATAGTTTATTTTATGTTTTTAATATTAAAATAATATTATTTTGATTTTTTTTAGATAAATCAAGTCTTAATCAAATATTAATTAATATCTTATCTTTTAAACTTGACCAGGATCAAATCCCATGTCAATCAGTTTATTAGTGGACCTGAATTTAAGAAAATATTGTTTCTATGACTTTATGAGGTGGGTTCAAGTGATAGAAACAATTTTTATTTTTATTTTTATTTTTTAAAAAATAAAATAGGTTAATTACAAAATTCCTTAGCATTAAAGATGATGTGAGATTTAGAATAGAACCCAGCAATTCCTTTTAAATATCGAGAAGACTTGTCTTGCCATCTCTGTGTGTTTCTCTTGGTGGATCGCTCGATAATTGATGAAATTCACAGATTTAATTATCATGATTGTGAGTTTTTTTTTGTCCACTTCAATCAATTGCATCAATGCTTCTCTTGGCTTGCTTGAGAATGAGATTGCGGTTATTTTTTAAAATGTTTTTTATATCAAAATATATGAGTTTGCAGTTACTTTTTAAAATGTTTTTAATACCGAAATATATTAAAATAATATTTTTTATTTTTTAAAAATTATTTTTAATATCATCATATCAAAACGATGCAAGATATATAAAAAAATTAATTTTTAATAAATAAATATATAATTTTTTAAAAAATACAAATGCCACCGCAATTTCAAACAAACTATTATTCAACCAAACTATTAAAAAGGTAGACTAGATAACCAAGTCGTTGGTCCCCATGTCATAGGGCTTCTCTGACTTTCAATTTTTTTTTTTTTAATTTTTTCTCCTTTGATGTCTCAAATGTTCTTTCTTTCAAAATAAATGGCGTCTCTGAAAATGTTTGGGGCTGCCAAAATTAACTAGTTTTCTTGAACAAGCGTCCAAGCTTTTATATAGATGGTCTAAAACAATGAAAAAGAAAATAGAAGAGCACCCATTATACATCTAGTTTGCATTGCACCGTGAGTTGGGTTGATTTTTTTAATATAAAAAAATATCCAAGTAATAATGGTGTTTTTTAAAAAAAATTAGGGATTGGAGTTATCGATTTGTATGAGTTTAATGAACTTGATTAATTTAATAATATAAATATAAAAAAAACCCATGACAATAAAACAAAAAAAACAATAATGACTAATCGAGAAAAATGAATATTTGCTAATAATATAAAATAAAAACCTTCTAAATATTTTTAAAATATCTCAATGATTTTATTTGATAAAAAAAATTAAATGAGAACGAGATAATTTTATAAAGAGAAAAAAAATACAAAGCTTGATTACTAGCAAGTCAAATGCTGAATTACAAAAAGAATAACTCCATACAAAATAAATTGAATAAAATAATGAAAGGGAAAACTAAAAAAATCAATTAAAATAAATCAGAAAAAAATCAAGTCAACTCGGGTTAACTCAACTAACCGCGACCTGGGATATGAGATTGAGATAACCCTATAGAAAGGGAAGTTACAAAAATCATGAAGTTGGAGGCCCAATAACATAATTTGGAAGGATAAAGATGAAAAAAAACCAATTATAAAAAAAGAATCTAAAAAAACCAAAGTCAAATCAAGCTATGAAACTCATGATTTGGATCATGAGACCGAGTTCCTCCGTAGAAGAAAGACTTGAAAAAATCATAAAGCAAAATTTTCAATCATCAAGAAAAAATAGATAATAATCATAAAAACAAGGACCAAATGTGGTATAAAAACTAAATGAAATAAAACAATAAGGGATGCAATTGAAAAATAAAATAAATAAAGAAAAGGATAAAAAAACAGCGAACAAAAAAATGAGTATCAAATCTGGTATAAAAATAAAATAAAATAAGGATGGATGAAAATAAAAAATAAAATAAATCAAGATAAGGATAAAAAACAAAAAATAATAGCAATAAAAAAATGAAGGCTAAAATATTATAAATGAAAAATAAAAGGAGGATGAAATTGAAAAAAATTCTAATTTTATAAATTATTTCAAATAAAACAAATTATAGTCAAAAGAACATTAATGAGATTCGAAGGAAAACAAATTGAAAGATTACTTTGAAAAAAAGTTTCTAGAGCCACGTTTTTTTAAAAAATACTTTTAAAGATAATTAAGTCATTGTACTATACTGAAAAAAATATGAAAAAACCTCTATGTCCTCATTCAATTTGAAGATGACTTTTGAACCATAAATAAAAAGACCATTACACCCCTAATATGAGGCTTAATGATTTTTTTTAAAGGGCAAAATGATTATTTCAATGTTCCAACCCATATCATGATTTGAATCCAGGTATACATGAAAAACCAAGCACGTATAGGTTTTTTCTAATCTGGCTGAAAAGAAAAAGACCATTCTACTCCTAATAAAAAGCTTAATAATTTTTCTTTAAATAACAAAATAATCATTTTACTATTTCAATCCACAATAATTTTAATACCTAAACCTCCTCAAAAAGAAAAAAAAAAAAAGAAAAATTTGAAATCTACATTTCCTTGTTGCTTCTATAGCTTAGCATTGAATTTTTTTCCCCCCACCATCTCTTTCAATTTTGACACACTCGAAAATTCCCCCAAGGTGGAATTCATAGCCTACCTTCAAGTTGTTTGTGTGGACACCCCCCAACCTTTCGTCTCGACGAAATATTTGTGGCAATCCACAGAAAAAAACAGAGATCACATCATGATGGTGGTTACTGTGACAGCGGCATGCATGCTCACCTCATGTGGGCCTCGCATATGGACGTTGTGTAAACTTTGACCGTCTCATATTTTCCATGCATAATATATAATACAATATTATTTCACCATGCCACCAATATTTGAATCCCTACCCTCCTCCGTATTAGAATTTCCAAGTTATTGGACTGGTAAAACGGGCATTCAAGTGCTCCTTTCCGTCGTAACGGGCATGGAATAGTGAAGGGAGAGATCTCATTGCATTTCACTCATCAAAGCTTAAGATATTTTAATTTAATGACAAAGATTTTGCTTTCATGAGAATTGGACTTGATTATACTATCTTGCTAAGAATTCAATAAATTATAGCGTAAGGGGTGCTTGAAGCGGCCATAAAAATTGTTTTTTATAGTGTTTTTTTACTTAAAAATACATCAAAATAATGTTTTTTTTAGTTTTGGATATTAGCGTATCGAAATGATCCAAAAACAGTAAAAAAATTAATTTGAAGCAAGAAACAAATTCTCCTAAACACTCTTTAGATTCGATGGAATCTTAGTTTTCTTTATGTACAATATTTTTTGGATTTGAGTACATACGTGGAGGATTTATTCCGATGAATTACATTTAAGATATGGTAGAATTTATTTATAATTGAAAAAGAATCTGTTTATTTTTGTGTTCTAAAAATAATTTTTTTCAACATTTTCATCTCGTTTTGATATGCTGATGTTAAAAATAATTTTTAAAAATAAAAAAATAATATTATTTTAAAACAAATTTTTTAAAAAATAACTATTACCGCACTTCCAAACACAAAAATACATCCCTTTTAAACACCATACCCTCCACTTAGTGAGAATTGATGTGAAAGAATAACTAAAATTGACAAGCACTGAAAAACAATAGTGTCCAAGGAAAGCAGATCCATGTTTTGGCCACGAACAGAGGAGACATCTAAATTTAGCTCCAAGGTAAGGATTGCAAACACTAGAGCCTCTCGAAGGTCAAAAACTCATCCCCACACTTTTCTCTCTCCTTTAAAAAAAAAAAAAACCCAACACCATCGCAACACGGTTTTGACTCTTGAACAACCTTATTTACTTTATTAAAAATAAAAAAACGAGAAAAAATCAAAATAAAAAAATTAGACAAAAACACAAACACAGAACAGAACCCATTCTCTCTCTCCCTCTCCCTCCCCTTCTTGATCCATTAAAGGTAGAAGAAGAAGAAGAAAATCTTGCAAAAGGAGAAAACCCATTAGAGCTGTATCGATGTATTGTTGCGTGTAAATAGGTATAGAAACCCATTTTTTATTGTTATAATAATAGCTGCTGCTGCTGCTGCTGCTGAATCTCCAATGCGGTCTTTGAAAGGACCACAAACAAGGGAAGGAGAAAGAGAAATAGAAAGCAGGATAAGAGATAACAGCAACAACATTACAGGAACCCAGAAGGGGAATCTTATCTGTGATAGGTGTGGATCTGATGGTGAGTTGGGTATTGTTGGAACAAGCGCGGAAGGAGCTAGAACTTGTTGCCTTTGCTAGGTTTGTGCTGGTGAGGCTGCATAGAAAAGGAATATGCAGCTTCACATCTCGCGTAGCATGAGAAGCATCACTATATCTTCTAGCAGCAACAATGGGTTTATTGACTTAATGAAGATCAAAGTCGCAGCTCGCCATATCTCTTATAGAACCCTTTTTCATACTATACTCATTCTCGCTTTTTTGTTACCTTTTGTATTCATTCTCACTGCTTTGGTTACCCTTGAAGGAGTCAACAAGTGTTCCTCATTTGGTGAGTTTTTTTTTTTTGGCTTTTACTTGTTTTCAAGGATTTTTGTGTTCAAGTGTCTGGGCTTTTTTTTGGTTATTTTGATTGTGATTGTGATTGTTTCTTCATGTGGTGGATGGATCTTCATTTGATTTGGGTTGTGATTGCTTTCTAATTTCATGATCTTGTTATTGTTTGTATGTATGCATTTGGCTGTGAGGTGTTTGGATCCTTATTTGATTTGGGGTTCGGTTGTTTTTCACATGTGATGCATTCGTGTCTTGTGTTAATCACATTTTGTTTCATCTATGCATATTTTTCATGAATGTGCCTTATGTTTGTTTTGAACATTGATGGTTAATATTTTCAATTTGCTTACCTCTTTTTTCTGCAATACTAATACCTTGTTCTCTCCGCTCATATACATGTTTAAATACACTCACGGATGGTATTCATTTGATTATGATTTTCGCATTTGTGATTGATATCAAGGGTGATGGATCTAATTCTGATTTAATAGCTCATTATATTTGTTGGCATATAAATTTCTTGCAGCCGAACGTATTTTCAGCTGTTTAACTCGGCTCTGGATTTCTTGATCTAGCATGATTAATTCATGGGTTTTTCCAATTCCAGTTATTTTTCATGCATGTTCGCACGCTTCTAATAACCAATGAGGCGCTTTGAACTTGTAAATTTATTGGGGATAGATTTCAATTCATTAATTTATGAATTCTGGGAGATTAGTATTGTTTATTGTTTATGATATAGATGAGCTAAATAAAGATTTGATGGAGTCTTAATTAATAGCAATTCACTGATACTTCAAACTGAAGCAGGCTTCTAAAAACCATAAAGTCACAATTTTAGATTAACTATTTGGTTCTTCTGGCTGTTTCATTTTTTTAATCCTTTGTTTTTTGTGAAATTTGTTTATCGTGTTTATAATTCAAATTACTGAAATGTTACAGAGCAATCTGGATCTGCTTTTAGATGTCTATACTTATTGGATCAGGGTCTAGGATCACAATTTCATGATGCTGCTTCTGTGTTTGTGCGGATGCTTAATTCTTGTTCTTGCTTTGCTTTTGCACCGCAGATTGTTTAGGTAGACGGTTAGGACCAAGGCTTCTTGGTAGAGTAGATGATTCAGGGGTAAGTAAGCCTTTTCCTTCATCCTTACTGTTTCAGATTAAGATATTACCTACTCTCCTACCTTTTGTTAATGGTGTTATTACAAGTTGAATACTTATGCTGGTGGTAATGATGTAACAGAGGCTCGTTAAAGACTTTTACAAGATACTCAATCAAGTTAAAAACGAGGAAATCCCAGATGGTGTAAAGCTCCCAGCTTCTTTTAGCCACCTAGTTTCTGAAATGAAGAACAATCAGTATGATGCAAGGACATTTGCATTCATGTTGAGGGCTATGGTACGTGTCAAGTTACTCAAACAGACATAATTAATTTAAGATGTGGTTCATTTCCTTATTCTTAACTTATTGGGAGGAGAGCAGGGTTGAAAAGTAGGTTTTAGCTTCATGGATCCATACTTGTTTCTGCATCTTTCGTTTTGTTTCAAACTAGTTATATCCCTCAATGAGGGTTGAATCTATTACCAAGTATTAGACAGGAATTATATTTGAACTTTTTTTGTTCATGCTCATGTTCTTGTTTTCTGGTAATAGTAATCTTAACATTTGGGAGTTTTTAACTGGAGAAATATATGAAATTTGGGTGACACATCTTATTAGTAGTTATTACGATTTTTTGTTTGCCTGCAAAAGAAAGAAAAGGGATTCCAAAAAGAGGGGTATAAAATATATAATACTTGAAATCTTGTCCCTGTGTATTCTATCAAATAATGATTTGATGGAAGGGATCTCTGCATGGTTCTATGAACGATTGCTATTAAATTATTGTATGCTAAAATGTCATGGACAACTGAAGAGAAGATCTAAAAGAATTAGAGCTATTGCTATTCAATTATTGCTTGCTGAAAAATGAATTATCAGTTTCATCCACCAATACCTTGTTTAATGTCTTGACTGAAAAAGAGTAATTAGAAATGAAATGCCAATTCAATCTATCTTGAACAATTTAGCTGATTCTAATTCCCACTTATAGAAGACTATTCTAAACCTAAAAAATTCCATTGGATGATGGATTTCAAGTAGATATGTGTATGCCCTACTCCAGGTCTGATCTCTTCAATTGTAGGCTATAGATCACTAATTCTATCTTCAAACTTACACTTGATTGCCAATCAATCAGCTTTTTTCATTAACAATGTGATAAAGGAGGTGACCCTAGTTTTGAGACCTTTCATGCCATGTCTGATACTGCTTTTATATCAACCATTGTTGTTGCTTATTTTTTGCATGACATTCTCCTTGATGAGTGTCTGATATTGAGTTTTGATTTATTGTTTGCTTGACATCTTGGTCAGGTTGACACAGGATTGTCCACAGGACGTCTTGTTGCATTTCTATTCTCTAGGTTGTTCTGTTGTGAGAATCTTCTATTGTTGTGAGGCTTTAATTATTTTTTGACTGTGGAGATACCATTAATTGTTTATTGATGATGTGCTCTTAGAATTAGTTTGTTGGAAAAAGAAGAGTGACACAAATTCTTGACCCTTAACTCATGACCTGCTGACATGGATGAGTAAATTCTATCATTTTTTTATATAGGCAAGGCTATATGTTAGAGGTTGGATCCTACTATTTAAAAATGAAAGATAAAACATTATTATAATATTGTTGTTATATCAGAAGTACTTTTTGTGGAAGAAGGAAAAATTAAGAAGAGCAAAAATGAATTGACATACTTACTGATTCATTATATGAACCAATGAAAGAAAAAGTCCAACATGTTATTTTTGTAATTATTACTGTATTTTCTTTTTCTAGGTCTTTATCCTTTTATTTGATTAATTTTTAATTCAATATGAGTACGATGTTGGTGTGGGTCAAGAGTTGGAGTCAAGAGTTTGGGTCACTCCTGGTTTGCAGCCTCCTTTAATGGTCATGATCCCTTTCACGCACAAATACATATTTTTAAATTAAGTTATTTTGTGGGCTAACTTGCTATTAATATGACTTTTCATTATTCAATATTTAGATTGAATTATTCTACTCAACTTTGATAGAGCTCAAATGGTGCAGTCATGGTACTAACACGCTTGTATGTTTTAAGTTTGGATCCTTTAACTGCAACACGTTCATGCTACTCTGTGTCATTGAAGTGGGATGTGAAATTTGTATTTGCTTTCTTTTGTTATGTCTTTGATTGATCCATCGATTTCATTTTCGTTCTCTTTTCTTGTATCCTTTATCCACATATATGCATAAATTCATATGTAGAGAGAGGGCATTTACCCATGCCACTCCATAGAAAATAAGAAATAAAAATATGCTGGGTTGTTAAGAAATATTTTCAACTAATGTCATTCTTTTTTTTTTTTTTAATCTTTCACAGATGGAAAAATTGGAAAGAGAAATTAGGGAATCTAAATTTGCAGAGCTGATGAACAAACACTTTGCTGCAAGTTCCATCCCTAAAAGCATCTACTGTCTCTCTCTACGTCTGACTGATGAATATTCCTCCAATGCTCATGCACGTAAACAATTACCTTCTCCAGAGTTCCTTCCTCTGCTCTCCGACAACTCTTACCACCACTTTGTCCTCTCAACTGATAACATTTTGGCTGCCTCAGTTGTTGTCACTTCTACCATCCAGTCATCTTTAAAGCCTGACAACATAGTTTTTCACATCATCACTGACAAGAAAACCTATGCGGGCATGCACTCATGGTTTGCGCTAAACCCAGTCTCCCCTGCTATTGTGGAAGTGAAAGGTGTTCACCAGTTTGACTGGTTAACAAGAGAGAATGTTCCAGTGCTTGAAGCTGTAGAGAACCATAATGGTATCAGGAATTATTACCATGGGAATCACATTGCAGGGGCAAATCTTAGTGATACAACTCCACGAAGATTTGCTTCAAAATTGCAGGCTCGAAGTCCAAAGTATATATCAATACTCAACCATCTTCGGATATATATACCTGAGGTGATCTCATATGAAGTTTATCTTTTCTGTTGTTGTACTTGGAGATTATGAATTATGATGCATATGGTCTATTTTAAAATAACGAGGGACCTAAGATGTTAAAGGACCTAAGATGTTAAAGGGTAAAAAAAGCAACCAAAAAATTATGTTGCTAGATGTCATGAGGAAATGTCCTTGTGATTATTTCATGTGCACATAGGTAGAAACCACCTGATCTCACTTGGAAAATCTAGTCTTTTACCAGCCATAACAAATCAGGATCTAACTTTAGTATTCTTGAAAGTATCCAGGATTGTTGTGGGAACATTCATTGATTTGTATCGGGAGTGACCCTGTGAAGAACTGAAGTTTCTAAAATTTTTAATATATTGAAATATGAATAAAATGTGATGCTTACAAATTGAAAAAGGAAGATGGATATGGATAACAAATGATGATTTACTGAAAGTAAAATGCTTTGTTTTGGAAGGAAAAAAGAGATAAAATATACTAAAGTTTGATGATTATGTCACATGTCCAATGGTAACAAAAATTTCTGAATTCCTTTCATTTCTAACGGCAGCGTTAATCTCCCAAGAACTATTGTATCATTAGTCCAACCTATGAGGTTTGCCATAGTTTCTGCAATTTTGTTTTGTGCTAGATTTATTTTTTCTTCATCTGTTGGCTCAATATCTTTATGCTGATTGGTTATGTTGAACAGCTCTTTCCAAACCTTGACAAGGTGGTGTTTCTAGATGACGATGTCGTAATCCAGCGTGATTTGTCTCCACTTTGGGAAATTGACCTTAAGGGAAAGGTCAATGGAGCTGTAGAAACTTGTAAAGGTGAAGATGAGTGGGTAATGTCCAAGCATTTCAAGAATTACTTCAATTTTTCACATCCCCTCATAGCAAAGAATTTGGACCCTGATGAATGTGCATGGGCATATGGAATGAACATATTTGATCTCCGCGCATGGAGGAAAACAAATATTAGAGAAACCTACCATTCCTGGCTGAAAGAGGTAAGCTCACCTGTTCCTGCCACCACCTTTTTTTGGTCTAATAAAACTCTAGGATAATATTGAAGACACTTTCACTAACATGCTCATGCTGTGATATTTGCTATCATACGAGGTAAGTGACTCATTAAATGTGCTAAAAGGTAACCTTGATCTCAAAAATTGTTATGTGAGAAGCATTGCACTAACAAACAAGCATTACTAGCTCCAACTTTTAAAAAAATATCAATATGAGAAGGACCACTTCGGTAAACAACCTTCTTCATCATCATCATCATCATCATCATCATCATCATATTCTTTCATTTATGAAGTATTGTTTTTTCTTGCTTGCGTGCTCCTCACCTGTCATTGGCTCTGTGCACTCTTTATTTATTTGTGAGTACATCTCTTCAGAGTGTTTCTTCCTGTAACATTTCAGATATATTCTAGTTTATAGTTTCATATTAGTTGATTGTCGGAATGTTAGTCAAATATCTAACTTCCACGTGGCTCTAAATTCTGGATGAACATCAAACACCACAAATACAAATATTTCGTATTGGGTTATTCTTGTATGCACTGAATATTGGTGAGGTTGTGCTTATAGTGATTTTTATATAACTGTAGGCAAATAAGAGATGCTTTGCCACCGTTTCTATCTTATTCTGGGTTTTGTTTATGTAGAACCTGAAGTCAAACCTGACAATGTGGAAACTCGGAACCCTACCACCAGCTTTGATTGCATTTAAAGGTCATGTTCATCCAATTGATCCATCCTGGCATATGCTTGGGTTGGGATACCAGAATAAGACAAACATTGAGAGTGTAAAGAAGGCTGCAGTTATCCACTACAATGGTCAGGCAAAACCTTGGCTGGAAATTGGCTTTGAGCATCTTCGACCATTTTGGACCAAATATGTGAATTACTCCAATGATTTTATAAGGAACTGCCACATCCTGGATTCGGTTTGATCAACCATATGGGCTAGAACTAGAATTGGAATGGAAAAAGACAAGTGATTTGGGTGGCACGTAAGTTTTTTCATGGTTGAAAATTTTCTCAAGGTCTACTTGAGAAGGCAAGTAGAAAATCATCCAGAAGGGAGCAGAGTTTCAGGTCTGAATTCTCTGTCATACCTCGTACCTTTGCAGAAAAGGGCCTGATCACCAGCACGGGCATGGGATTCTTTCTTTCAATCTTTAACGTAGCAATCCATCATTTATTTCTTGGTTGGAAAATTGATACTATTAATAGTCTTCCTGCAGAAAGTCTAGTCTGATTTCCTGGCACTTATATTAGAATAAAGCAAATTACACAAGTTAGAAAGTGCATATGCCAATACGCCATAGTGCTTGGTGCAGGAAAGAGGAAGGCTAGGGCAGATCTCTAGTGAGGGCTCCAGCATTGGTCTACAAATGTTTCTTCACTTGATTTTTTCCCTCTTGTTGTCATTTTTGCTAGTATCTCCCCATTTTTTCCCCTGTCAATTTAATATCATCAAGGTGAAACATAGGAGTAGGTAATGGAGATTGCTTTATTACAGGTCCCGTTAAATTGGGGAACTTTTTAGGTTATATCTCAGTATTTGTTATGTACGATTCATGAGAAACATTAAAATGTGCAGAAAATTCTTTTTTTTCTAAGATTCTGTTTCTCCTTGTATCCTTGAGCACTCTCTGTTTGTGACATGTTTTAACATTCACTGTTGATCAACAACAACTATAGTTTCTGGAAAACCTAATTTTTCTGGAAAACCTAACTTAGAATCGATCAAGATTAACCGATTATTCAATCAGGGAACCAAAAACCCAGAATCCTAAATGTAACCAGAGGGCCATCTAACCTGGGAAAACATGTGTGCAGGTCCATGATCAATTATGTATTATTTTCTTGTGCAGAATAATTAATTTTCGAGGCATTCCATATTTTGCATGCAGACACTGTCTCATTTCCTTCTTGGAAAGAACATTGTGCACGACAATGCCCTAAAGGAAGAGATGGTCGCGTAGAGACAGAAATCTTGTGTACAATAATATCTTTAGCAAACAAAAGATTCTTGTTGTTCATGGAATTTCCTAGATTGATGATGACAAGAAATCCATTTACTCGTACGATTATCTTTTTCTAAGCATCCAACAACCGAATTTGGCAGCTCTGATCTTTCAAGGCAGAGGTTCCTTGTGCCTAACGCATCCCGATTATCTTAAATGCCCCACTCCACATTTGATTAGACCTCTCTTGGAATTTTGCTTTTCTTATCTTTATATCATTAAATTAAATTAATTAAATACCAAGAGATGACCATTAGTGTCCTTTGTCTGCATCATTAATAAGCTCATTTTGATTCTTCCAAAGTTTAAAATTGAAGAATCTGAAAGGTTCGTTGACATCACAGATATCTACTTGATCAAAATATTAATGAATGCACACAATATTAACTTAGCCTAATCACTCATCCTCATCAAAACAACAAAGAAGAATTGTAACCATCTAGAGGGGTAAAGTGGTAAAAAATTAGAACTAAGAGATTTGTTTTCTCTGTGGTCTCAGGTTCGAGTCATGTGATTGCTTATATGATGGCCACTGAAGGCTTATATAGTCGTTAACTTCAAGACCCGTAGGATTAGTCGAGGTGTACGCAAGTTAGCCCGCATACCTACGTTAATAAGAAAAACAGAAAGAAGAATTCTATTTGATGTTGCACTTGACATGGTGGTCTAGTGGGGAAGAGCCTTGTTCCCTTTTTTTTATATTCGGGTTCGATTTTTTTGTGCATATTTGTCATCCCCGCGATGTTTTATTTGTTCACTGGGTTCGTAGAGTGTTCAATGGACCCGTAAATTAGTCGTGGTATATGTAAATTGGTCCGGACATTATGAGTTATATAAAAAAATTATATTTAATGTTTTTATAGATTTTTAATAATGTGGTAATAATTATTTTTTAAAGTATATTTTATTTAAAAATATATTTAAAACGCAATAGAAGACAAAACAGGCCTCCTTGACAGGGTCCTGATAAATCCTTAGGTAAAAGTTCACATGATCAAATCATCTCTCTCTTACATTAATTTGATGCCTTCAGTTTTGACCATTCTAAGAACACAGCTCCATATGTCAGCAAGTTGTACATAACCTTGTATTGCTTCATACTTTTTTATTATAATTTTATTAATTTCAGATTGGAGGACTAATAAATAGATACATCTGTCACAAGTCAGCACTCTGCCCTCCCATGAAAGCTTAGCAGCCATTAATAATTTTGTGCCCTATTTCAAACTTAAATTGACAATTTCCCATCTTGATGTTCAATGCTTCAGAAACAGTCCTTCTCTTCCCAAAATTCTGCATTTGCAAAGAATAAAGAATTTTTTTTTGTTTGATCTTGAGTTTTTAGAGTAATTAAATATTATTTTAGCTTTGAAAATATGGTTAATGATATTTTTCATATTCTTTTAACTAAAAAAAAATTAAAAAATTGATTTTAAGATACCATACTCAAACCTTAATTTGGTGACCAAAAAAAATTATAATAATACATAATGATGTGTCGTTCTTGATATGTTAAGTAAACATATTGTCCTGACCATGCATATTTGATCTTTTTTTAAAATGGACCTACATCTTTTGTTTTCCAGCTTTTTTTTTTCTTTAATAAAATTCTTTTTAAATAAGATTATTAAAATGATATTTTAAAAAAATCCGATTATGCTCTAATTTTCAAATTAGATTAGAGCTTTTTCACATATATTAATAATTATTTTATGATTAATTATACATGAAAATTGAATTATTCATTCTTTATATGGTCATATAAAAATCGAGACATTATTTTTGGTTTCTTGATTGAAAATTGTTTTTCAAATCATGATAAGTTTTTATATAAAGAACCAAGCTTTTGATAATAATAATAATAAAAACATTGCTTGTCAAAATTAAAAAGAACTGAACAAATAATGAAAAGGAGTTTTGCCTTAAAAAAAATACATTTTTGACTCCTAAATTTAAATCATTTCAATTCTGACAATTCCTATTTTAAATATTTTAGATTTGTATTTAAAAGATCATTTTGTTGATAAAAATAGAAGTTATTATTGCCCATTTTTGACCTCACAAAAACTCAAGAAAATAAAAAAATAGAAAAAGAAGATCCAAAGTACAAGAGGACATACATGAAGAAAGCTTAGAAGAATGCGCAAGTTGGTGGTGAAGAATCAAAATGACAAGTGAAAACATTAGAGGACCAAAATATATAAGATTGATAAATTGACAACACAAATTAATTTTATTGAGGACTTAATTGTAAGAAACGTTAATATTTGAAGTCAATTTAGGCTTTAATTGGAAGAAATTAAAGTTTGGGGGTCGAATTGCAATTTTAAAGAGTTAATTCAGTCAAATCAAGGGCATAATTGCATGCATATTGAAGTTTGATAAGCAATTTGAGACTTGATTGAAGAAATCTAAAATAAAGGACCAAACTTAAAAAGGCGAGTGAATGCAGGGGTTGAAAATGATCAAATCAGGGGCCAAAATGTAAAAAAAATAAAATTTTGTTGATCAATTGAGGGTAAAAATGCACAATTTCATAATCAATGACTAAAATGAAACAAGTGGTCAACTTTGAGGTTGACAATTAAGTTTGGTACCGGTGAAATTGTATGAAATTAAAAGTTTATGATACAATTACGTGTGTAATTAAAAGTAATTGGAAGAAAAATGACTAAATTGTAATTTTTAGGGTTTAGGCTAGACGACATATTATGTGGTTGAATGTGACATTTCTGACCACCTCAGGGGTTGTAACCACCACCATTCGACTGAAAAACACTTGCTCTACAAAGATCAGCTACTCTTATAAAAAATATGCATTCTATTTTCTCCAATTATCTAAACAACATCTTGTTCCCGATCAGCCTTACTGCATTGTAAGATTGTAGGTTAATCGAGGTGGCACATTCAAGCAAGTGAATGTGAAGCTATAGGCCTCTAAATCGAGTAAGGTTGGATCTATAAGAAATGTGTGCAGCCCCTCTACCAACTTCAGATGGTCTTCAATAACGATAACGTTAGAGTTGCTCCGATAAAGCCTCGAAAATAGGTAACTTGGTTATTGATGGCTGTGATACTCATTTTGCAAAATCACTAATCTTTTTCATGTATTCATACTTTAAGCTTTCTCGGTCGATTCTTATCAAAGGTTGGTCACGTTTCTTTCAAGATCATAAGGCTAAAAATAAGCTTTTGGTCTCCAAGTTTGAAAAAACAACCAAAATCTCAAACACCATGTTTGTTGCAAAACCACCATTATAAAACCAACATAGGTGCAAAGCTTATAGCTATAAAACATACCAAAAAAATCTCCCATTTTGATCAGAAGGCCAAGCTTTTATGAAGAAAGATCAATTTTTGATTGAATTCTAGCTTGAAACCCTATAAATACCCCTGAAAAATCAAGGTAGAGGAGCAGCAACGAAGACAGAAAGAAGAGAGAGGAAGATAGGATAAAAGAATTCCAAGTGTGAAGGTTTAAGAGCCTGGTACAAATATTTCCTCAACTTTAAGATAAAGTAGCAAGCTTGGGAAAGAAAGGCCAGCAACCATATTAAAAAGTATAAAAAAACTCTTCTAATTCAGCAGGTGATGTCCATGAGGCACACCTCTAGCTCTTCATTGCATGTTTCAATGGTGTTTTGAACTTGTATTTGTTAATACATTGTATTGATCTTGTATTTTGATTAATGCATGAAATGTTGCTTTTCTTTGCTTGATTTTGATCTGAGTTGTTTGTTACTGTATATTGGATGTTTAAGAAATGTTTTGATGTTTATTTTGCTGAAATAAAAATGGTTTTTATTTTCTGCCAAATATAGCAATATATGTATTAGTGTATTTTCTTGGTTCTTGAGCTTGAATTGGGTCCTAAGTTATTTAGAGAGTCAATTTTGAATTGAGATTTGATGTTGTTACTGGCTGACATTAGGGATGCAGTTATGAAGGTGAAATCTAATGCATGATTTTGATGATTTGATGTTTATTTTATTAGTTCTTTTGATTCGACTATGTTTGGTATTGGTAATGTGATTTGTGAAACCAAAAATAGTGTGTTTAGAGGCCTAAAATGCCACTTCCAAGGTTTAACAATGTAGTGGGTTTTTCTAGGTTGTTGGGCAGTGTTGTTAGGAAAAATATTGTCTTAACTCTATGATTAGGATTGGTTTTGATCCATTTCTTTGCACTAAAAACTTCATGATATTTGGCTAGTTAACAATCTAGGATTTATTGGCATCAATAACAAGTTTTTAATGGGTTTAAATCCTATGGTTTTGACTTAGAACCGAAACCTATTTGGACCAAATCATGATGATTATTTGACAATCGAAGTGAATGGATGCTAGATTATTATCATTGCATGATTCACAACATGTTTGTGACCTTGGTTTGATCGTATTTGATCCAGTTGGAGATTCATGTTGCTGAATCGGTATGAATGTTTTTCGTATTCTTTATTTTTTATGTTTGATTCATTTTTGATAAAAAAAATTGAGTTTTTCTATTTTTTTAAGTTTGATTCGTGTTAAGTTTTGGTTTTGTTTTTTATTTAGTTTTCGGGTCAAGCAATGTTTTTGGTTTGGTTTATGGTCGGACTAAAGATTTTGAGTCAACCCGGTCAAGTCAAAATTAGATAAAAGATCAAGACCTTGTTTGGCTGACAATGTTTTTGCTAAGGGTTTTTTTTTGTTTTAAGGTTATATTTGACAAACACTTCATAAGCCTATTTTGATAGTTTTGGTTTTAAAAAAATGGATTGTTGCCAAACATGGCCTTATAGAAATAAATAATAATAATAATAAAAGAATAATTTTTGCTTGTTGTATACAAACCAATTCTTACAAAAATTGCATTTTAAAAAGAAGGGGAAAATGGTTTTTTAGCATTGTCTTAGAAAATTTATGTGCATTTTTTAAAAATTCAAATAACTTTGTAAAATTCCTTAAGAATTTTACCAATATTTCAATAACCCTAAAAATTTTAATTTTTGAAAATTAATGGTCAACATTATGATATAAATGCTAGACCTACCAAGAAGCTTGTATTTAAGTACTAGGAGTTGACTAGAAAATTCATGGTAGAATTGGTGGTGGTGAAAGTGGTAAATGTAATGAGGTGAAAGAGAATGAGAGTCACGAGTTTTGTGCTGGAATGAGGTGCAAGAACATGTAAGGAGGCAAAGATGTGAGGGAAGCTTATGGTGTCTAGATAGGGAAAAAGGTTCTCCGAGGGAGGGGAAATGAGAAAAATAAGAGGAAAAAGAAACAATATTTCTCAAAAATAGATTAGTTGCTTACGCCACTCCAAACAAAAAGTATTGGTTGTGCACCCTACTAGCTTAAAAACCTGTTTGTTTTTTAGGTTGATTTAATATTTACGTTGAATCACATGTATTTAGTATTTGGTTACAAAACCAAACTGTGTTTTTATCTATAGGACCCACCAATAAGCCAAGGTCCAATCTAAGTTATTATGAAGCATTTTCTACCAGCTTTTCTTGCTGGGGCTTAGTCAGTGTTATACCTTTTAATTTTTTTGATTGTTTGTTACCTTTTAAACTTACAAAAATGACTTTTTTCCTTCTTTTTTTTCCTTGCGAGATAAACTAGAAATTAATAAACATCTTTTTAGGTCATTTCATTATTAACATCAATTCCAACTTTATTTTTTAACCAAACACGTTAGAGATTTTTTTGCCTAAAAATAATTTCAATTATAATTTTAACCAGACATATATTTTTATTAAATTAACTACTACTAAAAGTAATTTTTTAAAACTTACTTATTTCATACCACAACTATTAAAACTACCATAATATCAATCTCATTTTAAAAATAATTTTTCTAAACTTATTTTTTTATATCATAATTATAAAAACTACAATAATACTACTCTCAAACTCAACTAGGCAATTTTCTTTGGTTATACCACTTAGGTTCTGTTTGTTTTTGCGTTTCAAAAGCGTTTTTTTAAATATTTAATTTTTATTTTATTTTATTTTATTTGTTTCAAATTAATATTTTTTTAATATTTTCAGAATATTTTGATATACTAATATTAAAAATGATTTTTTAAAAATTAAAAAATATTTTTTAAATAAAAAATATTTTAAAAAACATTTGTAATTTTTAAATAGTTTCTTAGTGAGGGACCAAAACCGCTGGGAAAAAAAGGTGTGATTCACAATTTTTTTTTTTTTAATTTTCAAAATAATTTTTTATGACTGCTATTTTTTTTTGTTTTAAAAAAAAAAACCCCTCAAAATACGGTGTTTTCTTTTTTTAATATTATGTGACCATGACACTGTAAAGCTGGGAAACAATGCTAAGTCTTGTAAGAGAGAAACCTGTCCATTTCCATAGTCATAGGAGATTGCTAAGAGAATGCAAGAACGGAGGCATTGACCATAGATATAGAAGACTTTGAAAACTCCGAAACAGCCTCCTTTCTGGGGATTTATTCGATCTCTTCTTTTCCCATTACTATTACTATTGATGCACACATCAGTTTTTCTTCTTCTTCTCTCTTTTTTATTCAAGCTTGGATTTTTGAGCCAAAAAGAGATTGGCCCAGATCAGTTTTAAACAAAAAGTAAGCTAACCCATCAAGGATTTTCAATTCTGTTGAATGTTTGTTTTAGTTTTTTTGATGACCCAGTTGAGGATTTGGGTTTACTTTTGTGCTCATGGGAGCTTCCTTTTGTATTTTTGTGCTGTTGTTATGCCCCATGCAAGTTATTCATGTTCTCTGAGTGGTTCTTTTGATTCTATGGATTGGTTTGAGGAAGAACTAGTTAAAGCCTTTTAAGTTGCTGTGATTTGTATGAGATTTGTTATTAAAGATTTAGTAAGCGTACCTGTATGGGTGTCACTTCGTGTTTGTGATTTATTTATATATTTGTGGCCTTCTTCATGATTTTGTTGTAAAAAAAAGGTTAGCTTTGCTTCTAATTTTGAATGAATTCATCTGGTTATAATTGATTGCTAGAAATTTAAATTCAAAACTATTTCCTCAATGGTGTTTCCTTCTTTGCATTAGTTTCCTGTTCCAGATTGCTATGCTTTCTGCATAACATATTTACATGGGATAAATTCGATTTTCATTTGGCAGAGTACCCAATTCAGAATCTTGGTCAAATATTTGTCTTTGTAAGGACCCAAATCAAGAAATTTAGAGGGCTTGATTTCTGATAGAAAATTCAATTGAGATAGAAGGTCCAAGTAGAGGTGGGTGCCTTGATTTTGAAAGACTGAATCTTTGAAAATGGCTGTGGTGCAAGATCAGCTAGAGATCAAGTTTCGATTAACTGATGGATCAGATATCGGTCCCAAAACCTTTCCGGCTGCTACAAGTGTTGCAACCTTGAAGGAAAATATTCTTGCTCAATGGCCTAAAGGTTAGAAAAGCTTTAAAGGATCCCCCCCCCCTCAAATTCTAAATTATTGTCTTTTCTCTTGACTGTTCCGTTATGAAATTTTGCACAAATTTTATTAAACTGTGTCTATACAGACATGTATTGATGCTGGGCTTCTCTTTAAAACTTTGTGCAATTTCTGTCTATCTGTGGTTTACTATTCGGAAGCGACAACCTTAACAAGAGGAAGTACCATAATTGTTGCCTTATGCTTTGAATCAATATGTATACACATTCCATTCTTTGGAGTCAGGCTACTGCAAAGTACTATGTTATAATCAAATTGATGATTTCCCAGAAATCCTTGATTTCTTCAGTTCCAATTATAGGATACATAGACTTCATGCATTTTTGTTCTTATGAATATTGATGAAAATTTGTAACGAAATTCTGAAATCTGAATTGATATACTACACATTTTGCCTCAAACAAAAACTGAAGTAACAAATTATTTAGCTTAGTTGTTTATTCATCTTTGTTGGTAATTTGGATTTTCATACTCTTCTTTCTTCAGTTAAATAATTTACGAATGTAGATGGAATAGGATGGCACCTCTGAGACTCTAGTTTGGGTTGTGAACATGGTTGTTTTTGTTCATTGGCAATCCAGTGGGAATGCAGCTCTGTAAAGTGAATGCATTTGAATTTTCAGTTGCTGGTTATTAAGAATCACTGTCAAACTTGATAGCATAGCAATCAGATTTGTCATGTAATCTTGCTAGACAACATCTTTTAAGTCTTTGTTTTTGTTGCTGTTTATTCCCTAGTAAAGACAAGATTTTACACTTGTGAACTTTGATGCTTTCTATAGTTTTAAGTACCTCCAAGAAATATTATTCAAGGTACTTAAAAATCTTAATATTTATTTGACCAGAAAAGGAGAATGGTCCAAGGACATTGAAGGATGTCAAGTTGATTAGTGCAGGAAAAATACTGGAAAACAACAGAACAGTAGGGGAATGCCGGAGCCCACTGTGTGATATCCCTGGTGGTGTTACAACCATGCATGTTGTTGTTCAGCCATCTTCTGTAGAGAAAGGTACAAGCATTATCCATCACCCGACAATAATGATGGCCAAATTTTTAAATATATTCTTTGTTTCCAATCGGCTGTTTCTTGGAGCCTTTTGGAAATAAATTATTATTTTTTATTTGAGCACTGTGCAACTTGCATGGCTTGTTTTGTTTTTTGTATAATTTTTGTAGATTCCCATTTTTTTTTTTTTGTGAAAAAGCCTAGTTTGTGGTTTTGAGAATGGTACCCTGTCCAATTCTTTACCCTCTTTTGGTCTATTATGTTAGACAGATGGCTATTTTTGTGGCTTCGTATACCTTGTTATGTTACAGACCAGGGATGCCATATAAAAATGGTTGCATTTCATTGAGTTCCCAAGCATCTTATAAATTATCAATGCAATAGTTTATGTCAATTCAACTCAATTATTGGCCATTTCAAAGCAACATTGATGGAAAGCTAACTTTTGCAAACTATACGGCGATTACATAATTTTTTTGGCATTTCCCTGTTGTATAGTATATTTGAATATCGATTTTATTTCTAGTGTCTTATTAAAATTTGTATCCCTTTGTGGCGGAGCAGGGAAGAAAGAGGCAAATCAAGCAAAGCAAAGCAAATGCGTTTGTGTTATATTATAATTTGCACCACCAAGAGCAGGAATGACATAAAGGTAAATTAGATACATGACAGTCCATTTCGTCTTCAATAAAACGTGGTGCTCTTTAAGTTGATTTTTGTGTTTCTTTTTCCTCCTCCTGTGTTTCTACAGGAAGAGAGTTTGGTGCTTGTATGAGATAACAAAGTTAGCAAGTTGTGGATTTGATGAGAAGCAATGACATTATGAACCATTATAATAGATCATACATAGGTCAGGTCATACCCAACCCATTTGGTATACGATGATTGTAGTTAAGTCAATTCAACTCTGCTTTCAGGCAACTAAATCTCATATTTAGTTGACAAATTCACACAGGCATGTATCCCAGATTTTACATTTTGAATTTGTGTCACCTTGTCATGTATCGGTCATAGTTGTACAATCTGAGGAGGTATTACAATTCATGTTGGCGGTCATCATTTACCTAGTTGAATGCTGAAAAGCTCATGACTGTTATGGAATGCAATAAAATTCTTGTTTCATTCTTGATCAAGTGGATGGGGTTTCAAAGTCTAAGGTCAAATGTAGTTTATGAGTATTGCTTTCTTAAAGAACTTTCATAGTATGAGTTTGTTGGTTTTCCAGTAATTATTCCGTGCCTGAGAACCTTATATTTGCCTTTAACGTTTGTTGCACTTAATTGTCCCAAAGCCACAACATGTGTATAGAATACCATGCAAGAAACCAGAGTCTTTCTCAGGTCTCCACTTGGTGCCCCCAGTAGACTTGTCAAATTTTGATGGAGCTATCAAACACCAACTACCAACCTTTACCACTTTCTTAGTTTTTTCTCAGGTTCTTACAACCTTCTTGCCCAATTTGATTGATGTTCTGGTTGTTTAAGGCCACCTATTTGAATCTCACATGCATATTGTTGGAAGGTTTTGTCTAGATGCTGGCTTTCAAACTTCTATCTTCCACATGCTTGGTGGCACACTGGTCATAGATCTAAAATAACCATTGATGGGTCAAAAGCAGAGAGCTAATCCTAACTTTTCCTTCACGGTGAAGGTAAATTATGTGTAGGTGGGTATGAATCATGAAAATGTCAAATATGGTGGGTTGATGTGATTTTGGCGCATTCAAAATAGATTCATGACATGGTTTACATGTTTACTTGATGATCACTCTCCTTGCTTTTGCATCCAATCACTCTTAGATCCACTCTTTGAGGGTCAAGATATTAATTAATTTCTCGGAGATTAACAATATCTTTTTCTTTCATTTTTAAATCAGTTTGATCCATCTGTTGATGTGTTTAAATGTGGATCTATTGAAGAAGTCTATTATATTCGAAGATCATCATCTTCATTGAACCCTAAATAACAATTGTTGCTAAGATATTCGGATGTTAAAGACAAGAAAAAAGACACAAAAATCTTTTGTAGGCCCAATAGATAGATATCTTGAGTTTGATTTCCACATTTCATGATTTTCATCAAGAAAAGATCTGTTACTACCATAATTCAAATAGACAAAAACTGAGATAGACAACAATCTTGTCAGTCGACTCAGGCCACCTCCCAAGCCCAAGCATCACAAAATTACCTCACAGGGTCCATACAACCTCTTATGCAAACTCCTCAAGTGGACATATCTGGTCAAAATTAAAAGTGGATTAATTTGAGGTTAAGATTTTATTGGAAAGCTTTCTCCAGCATAAGATATATAAAGTACAATATTATTATATTTAAAATCAATTATAAATGAATGAAATATTGATTTTGGTTGGCAAAATTATAAAGATCACAAACTTTTTTAGTAGCTGATGTAACGGTGTCGTAGAATGTAAAAATTAGATATTATGGCATCAAAATTTTTGAAAGGTAGACAACCAGGGGTAATATGGGCTTTTGTGTTAAAAAGTAGACAACCAAAACTTTTAAAAGATCATAAAATTTTTATAAGGCAGCCCATGCTAGCACTAGTAACTCCAACAGCAAGAAGAAGATAGGGTTAGAATTATAATTATGCCCCGATCTTTGTTTAGGGTTTTTTTTTTAAGGTATTCTACCCTGTAACTTATATCTGATTAATTTTAGATATATTTGGAGGTAAAATTATTATAATTTTAAAATTTAGTCTGGCAGGTCGATCCGGGGATGGAACTAGGCCGGATTTAAGAAAAATAGAGAAAGTCAAAACCCGGGGCGACCCGGTCAAAAACCCGGTTGCAATCCATTAACTTTTTTTTTTTACTAAAATGACGTCATTCTGATTTAAAAAAAATCAAAATTGATCCGGTCAAAACCAGGGACCAAGGGCTTGGACCGGTCCGGGTTTAAAAACTTTGGAAATTATGATTTTAGCTCTTCATATATAAAATAATGATTTTATATTAGAATTGAAACCCTAAATTAAATTAATTATATAATTAATTTTTCTAATTAGATTGGGATTGAATTAAAATATTTAATTCAAAATTTTTTAAGTCTTGTCATATCCTAGTAGGGTTAAGATTTAATTAAATGATTTAATTAAATAATATTTAGAAAAATAGTTTTTATAAAATAATGATTGTTTTTAAAGTTGGAATATCTTATTTAATTAATCCTAAAATAGTCCAGGATATTAATAAGAATTTTAATGAGATTAATTTTCTTATTAAATTTTGAAAAATGTATTTCATGGAATTTATGTTAAATAAAATTTGTTTTGTTTGAGAAATTATTAAATTAGATTTGATTTAATATTTATAAGTGTTAGAAATATTATTTTATGGTAGCATATAAATCCAATAATTAGAATTGAAGCATGCAATGTAATTTATCATTATATTAAAATGTTTTTATACATGATGGATGATTATGGACATTAAAGACCGATATGATTGTGTGTTTTATTTGATGATTGAATGGTTGTGATTTTTATTAAATAGAACTTGCGTGTCTTGTCTTATCTTTATTTTTCTTCTGAATTGTAAATTCTTTTCTCATCTAATTCCCCTCAAACGTAACTCGAGGTTTCTTAATTAATTATGTACATGTTATGTAATTTAGAAATATAAAAATTTAGATAGAAAAATATTTTGTAATCCAAGAAAAATAAAGAAATGGTGATAAAGGCTACAAAAATATTTTTGTAATCCAATCACGCTTGAAAATGGTTTTTGGCCAAATAGGATGTGGTGACACCCCTTAGGATCCAAAACAAACAAGGAAAAAATTCTTCCTTAGGCTTTTATGTTTCCACAAATAATAAGAAACCCTTTTATAATTTTGGAATTTATAAAACACTTGGAAACACATAACTCTATAGTTGTTGAATGGTCCTCTATGGATAACCAATGATGCAGAAATTAATTAAGCTTAGGAAGTAGTTTGACCAGACCCTTTTTATATATATATTAAGTTGACTAGAGTCTTATCATTACATATTGAAGTTGTAGCCTTTTTTAAACTTACTTTGATCCAAATACTCTGAATAAGCTTATTGAATATATTTTTGAGCTATTTTGCTTTTGATCTTGTAATTGACCCATCTGAAACTTTTAATGGATCTTTTGATGTAGTTTGAATCATATTATCCCATCTTTTATCAAAAGAGCTTGATTTTGAATCTTCAACTACATTAAACAAATAGAGATAAAAAAATATTAAAAGTAACAATAACATTATACTTATCTGGTAGATCTACTTTATAGGTATTGTCATTAATTCTTTCAAGGACTTAAAATAGATTATCTCCTCTTGGCATCAATTTAGATCTTCTACGTTTAGGAAACCTTTCATTGTATATATGCACATAAACCTAATCACCTGGTTTAAAGATAAACCTTTTTCAGCCTTTATTAACTTTAAATGCATATTAGTCATTTTTTTTTTCTGTATTTACCATCGTACACTCTCATTGAGAGCCTTCACTACTCGTGCTTTTTATTGCTATTAAAACTAACCCTTTCATCGATACATAAAGGAATCAAATCCAAAAAAGTTAATGGATTAAAGCTATAACAATTTTAAAATGTGAATAATCTATAGTAGAATACATACTCTTATTATATGCAAATTTAACAAATGACAAACAATCTTCCCAGTTCTTCAAATGTTTTTTAATGACGGTTATTAACAATATAGTTAAAGTCTTATTAATTACTTTAGTTTAACCATTTATCCATGGATGACAAGTGGTAGAAAATAATAATGTTGTTTGTAACTTACCCCAAAAAGTTTTCCAAAAGAAGCTAAGAAATTTAACATTACGATCAAAAGTAATACTTTTAGGAACCCTATGAAGCTGGGCCATCTCCCTAAAGAATAAGTCCACCATGTTAGTTGCATTGTTGATTTTATGACAAGATATAAAATGTGTCTTAGAAAACCTATCTATAACCATAAAAATAGAATCTCTACTCTTTTTTGACCTAGGCAAACCTAAAATAAAATCCATAGATATATCAACCCAAGGTTCTATAGGTACTGATAAAGAAGTATACAAACCATAAGATAAAACTTTAGACTTAGTTTGTTTATTATTATGCACCTATCAAAAATTCTTTACATATTCTTTTTCGTTTTAGGCTAATAAAAGTGCTCATGCAAAATATCTAAAGTCTTAGTAACCCTAAAGTGTCCCATTAAACCACCCTGTGAGCTTCATAAATAAGTAATTCATGTATAGAACAATTAACACATATAATATTTTTTTTCTTTAAATAGATAACCATCAGACTTATAAAATTTATCAAATGCCAAATTCTCACATGCTTTATATACCTTGCCAAAATCAATATCATCAAGATCCAAGTCTTTAACATAATCAAATTCTAATTATTTAGTACTCAAAGTTGAAATAAATACATACCTTCTTGATAGTTCATCAACCATTATTTTCTTTACTTTGCTTGTATTTTATCACATATGGGAACGTTTCTATAAACTCAATCTACTTGGCATACCAACAATTTAGCTTCATTGGCTTTTTAGATGTTTCAATGATTCATGATTTAAATAGATCACAAATTCTTTAGACCATAAGTAATGTTGTCAAGTTTCCAATGCCCTCATTAAAGTGTAAAGCTCCTTATCATAGATAAGATAATTCAAGACTGCACCATTGAGCTTTTAACTAAAACAAGCCATGAGGCATTTTTTTTTTATTAAAATTGCTCTAATCCTCGGTGAATCACATTCAATCTCAAAAGTTTTCATAAACTCAGGTAATAATAACAATGAAGCCAAAATCAATTTTTCCTTTAACAAATTAAATGCATGCTCTTGTTATTTACTCCATTTAAATCATAGTGACTTCTTTACAATTCAATTAAAGGTGTGACTAGAGTATTGGAACCTTTAACCAATATCTAATAAAAACTAGCCAAACTATAAAAAATTTTTACCTTTACGATTGACTTAGGTGAAGACCCTTTTTAGATAGCTCTTACTTTTTTCTCGTCCATCTTAATATCTTTTACACTAACAACATAACAAAAAAAGATAGATTTTCTCCATGTAAAAGTTATATTTTTTTTATATTAGCATATAAACATTCTTTTTCTAAAACATCCAATACATTCTTTAAATGTTCAACATGCTCATCTAAACTCTTATTATAAATTAGAATATCATCGAAATAAACCACAACAAATCTACCTATAAAATTACACAAAATATGATTAATTAATCTCATGAAAGTACTAGATGCATTAGTAAGTTCAAAGTATATAACTAATCATGCATACAAACCATATTTAGTTTTAAAGACAGTTTTACATTCATTTTCCTCTTTCATTCTAATCTGATAATATCTATTTTTCAAATTAATTTTAAAATACACACAGGATCCATCCAATTCATATAACATATCATTAAGTATAAGAATTATATATTTATATTTTACAATAATATTATTGATTGCATGACAATTAATACACATTCTCTGAGTCTTATCTTTTTTTGGTACCAAAGTCATTGAAATTGCACAAAAACTCATACTTTATCTTATATAACCCTTTGAAATTAGCTCATCCACTTGCATTTGAATTTCTTTTGTCTTGTCAAGATTACTTCTGTAGGCTGATTGGTTAGATATTGTTTCTTCGGGTACAAGATCAATTTGATATTCAATTCACCTAATAGGTGGCAACCCACTAAGAGTCTTATTAGGGAAAATATCCTCATAATCATACAATAAAGAAACATAAATACTAGGAATACAATAATTAAGTTTATTAGTGTTAAATTCCTTCTTATACACAATTAAAATCATAGGCATGTCAGAAAAATAAACATTATTAATCTCATTCATTTTTGCATAAAAACTAACTTGTTTCTTTATTTTTTTCATATTCTTTATTTTTTCTCACCCTTTCTTCTCTCGTCTCTCGGGCAAAACCCTATTTTTCTTTACTTTGGACTAATTTTCTCTCAATATTCCCATTATTTTCACTCTTCCTCACATCCTCACATAGTTGTTCTGAACCTTCAGCTTCACCTTCTTTTTTCATTTTTAATTGATCTTTATAAATATATCTAGGTGATAATGACACGACACAAATGAGAAAATCTTTTCATCCTTTACAATAGAATAGCTATTCTTAAACCCATAATGCATTATCTTCCTATCAAATTGTCAAGATGCCCCAATAATAAATAAGTAGCATGTATAGAAATCACATCACATAAAACCTTAACCTTGTATTTTCCAACTGAGAAAAAAACCAAAACCTATTTAGTAACTCTTACTTTACAACATTCATTACCATTGAAGTTTGTAAGGTTTTTCATACTTAATAATATTCAGATTCAATTTTCTAACAAGTATAACACTAACAACATTAACACAACTTCCACTACCAATTATCATACCACATACCTTGTTATTTATATGACATCTAGTATGAAAGATATTATCCCTTTGTTGCTCCACCTCACCATTTTTAATCTGAATATTAAGTGATCTCCAAATTAACAAAGCTTCTTTATCAATTGGATACTTAATATCGCTATAATTCTCAAGTGTTAACATCCATCTTCTTTAGATTTGTCACTTTCAAATTCAGTATCTTAATGTTCTCTCATAATCATAACCTTTTTGTTTGGATATTATGAAACTAATGTCTATTATCGAAACACTGAAACACTTAATATCATGGTTATAATTAGTTTGAGTTTTGATTTACCTTTTAGTTTATTAGCTAAATCTCTCTTCAATATCTTAATTGACTCAATTTTGCTTTTCATGGTATTCAACTTTGATCGGGCAACTCTTTTTTTTATAAAAAATACAAAAATATTCGTTTTTTTAATTAACACCCTCTTTTATTTTTAAATTATCTATTGCATGTATATAGCTTGTAAAATTAACCTCACAAATAAATAAATAAAAACATATGAAATAAAAAGGATAAATAAGATAAAACCTTTTCACATATATTTATTTTGTTTATTTTTTTCACAAAGAATATTAACTTTTATTCGATTTAATTTAATCCCTCAGTTTAAAAATTCATATTACAAAAAACGAGTCTACCATTTTTTTATATTAAAAATTAACTTAAAATATTAGCAATCCGTGAAAAAACGAAAATCCCAAATCATTATAAAATGAAATATCTCCATCAAATCAAAAGTTCATGCGTTCATTCCACCATCAAAGTGCCACGTGTTCGAACACAGTAAAATCACGCTTTTCTACCAATTTTGAGAGCTTTCAAGAAGTCTCCACAGACCCCTCTCTCTCTCTCTCTCTCTCTTATCTTCTCTTCTGTGTTTTAACAAACAGCACAGTTTTCGCTTACTCGCTGGTCGCTACAGCCTACGATATATAGAATTCTTTTTTATTTTATTCTCTTCTTCATTCTCACTCTAAATTAAAGTAAAGTCCTTTTCTTTCGCTTTAATCTCTTCCAGCTCCCTTCTCTCTTCTTGTCAATCTCCAAGTTGTATTACTGGCTTGCCACCTGCTCAGCCAAAATGGCAACCACCGCTACAGCGGCGTCGTTTACCGGAGTGAGCCTGTGTCCTTCCTCATCATCTCCCCTTTCACATTCAGCTTCCATTAGGAATGCTTTGTTGCCTCAAAAGTCTCTTATTAGTTTCGCTGGAAGGCGGATTTCTGTGAAGTCGCTTGAGTTGAAGAGAAATGGTGCCCGTTTTCAGAGGACTTGTAGACCCACTTCCTTTGTTGTTAGATGTGATGCTTCTAATGGAAGGGTAAGTAAGTAAATAAGTAAGTTAACTATCTACAGTAGTGATGCCAATTATTGGATTTTATTTTTTATTTTATTTCTCGACAGATTACACAGCAAGAATTTACAGACATGGCATGGCAAGGAATTGTATCTTCCCCAGATGTGGCGAAAGAGAACAAACATCAGATAGTGGAGACCGAGCATTTGATGAAAGTCCTCTTGGAGCAAAAGAATGGCCTTGCTCGCCGTATCTTTTCCAAGGTTGGGGTTGATAATACTCGTCTTCTTGAAGCCACCGATAAATTTATCCAACGCCAGCCCAAGGTAATTTACTACTCTTTTATCTCCTTTCGTGCTTATTAGTACCCATCTAACATGTTTTTGTGTGGGTTCAAGTGAAGTTTTTGGCCAAAAATTGCCTTGCTTATGGAAGTTGAGATGCAATGTGGTGTTGCTCAATCATTTGATCCCTGAATATCAAAGCTTTCTTTGCAATGTGGTGTGTAGGTTGTCAATCTTCAATACAATTTAAGGCATTGATTATAAGATGTCTTAGAAATCTGACCAGCACATGATTAGTACCTTAGTGTTAAAGTCATGAACACCAGGTTTGGGCACTAGAAAAACTGGCTGACACATCTTACGATCTGTATGTGGACCCTCCCTCATTTGAAGCTAAAGCATGAAATGTGATCATGTCCACGAACCTATAATTTCACAGGTTTGAAATCTCATGTCTGGAGCTTTTATGATAACCACATTATCACTTTATTTCTCTCTGTCTTATTATGCTAGGTTCTAAGCGATTCTGCTGGTTCAATGTTGGGACGTGACTTGGAGGCCCTGATCCAACGAGCCAGAGAATACAAGAAAGAGTATGGGGATTCATTTGTTTCTGTTGAGCATTTGGTTCTTGCATTCACTCAAGATCAACGATTTGGGAAGCAATTATTTAAAGATTTTCAAATATCTCTACAAACTCTGAAACCTGCAATAGAATCCATAAGGGGACGCCAATCAGTTATAGACCAAGGTTGAATACTTTCCCTTCGAGCGTTTTGTGTGTTTGTGTGTGTGTATTCAAGATAAACTTGAAAGCAATAAAGCTTTTTCTTTCTCAAGTTTAAACTGTGATATGATTCAAGTTCTTGTTAATGGAACAGCATGCCGGGGTCAGGAGGCAGGAACTATTAACCATCTGGGTTGAACTAATGTTCCTGGGACAAGGAAAAATTTCTATTTTTTCAATATGATTGATGGTTGCTAATAAAATATTGTTTTTCATGTCTCTGTACTCAGCTTCATATCTGTTGATAAATGATTCATAGTTTTGTGTTTTGTTTCTCTCAATGCTTAAAATTCTGCATGAAGCATTTCTGAAATGTTGTTAGTTTGTTACAGATCCTGAAGGAAAGTATGAAGCACTGGAGAAGTATGGAAAGGATTTGACAGCCATGGCAAAAGCAGGAAAGCTTGACCCAGTTATTGGCAGGGATGATGAAATCCGTAGATGCATCCAGATTCTCTCCAGGAGAACAAAAAACAATCCTGTGCTAATTGGCGAACCAGGTGTGGGGAAAACTGCAATTTCTGAAGGGTAAGCTTTTAAATGCTTGATTTTTCACAGAGGCAATATCATTAAAGTAGGATCAACTGGGATTCTGGGTATTTCTGATAAATTGGGTTCTTGATCTGATAAGTTTCTGGCTTTACTTCTAATCAGTAATTGGCCTTACAAGTTAGTTGAAACTTTTCTGACTTGCAGCTTAAACAAACATCCTCAGTGTTATTCTCACTATATTACCTATATCATAGAACATATTAAAATAGTGAAAACAGTACTCAAAGTTTGTGTTGAGTCCCAAGTGAAGCATGCTTGTTTTACGGACCTGGTTTGAGCTTCTGGATGCAGTAGGATGTTTTCATAGGGGGTGGTTAAATATTTTTTTGTCTAGTTTGACTGCCTTAACTGGATCTGCTTTACATCTCGGTGGTCTATTTCTAGAATGTATAGATTACTCTGACTGTACTTTCGGACAGGCTTGCCCAGAGAATTGTGGAAGGGGATGTACCTCAAGCTTTGATGAACCGCAAGGTGCATTCTATATGCCCATTTTAAGCTCCACTCACTGGAACTTTTTTTTTTCCTCATGTTATTCAGAGGAGAGGCTGCATTTTCCATAACCTGTGGCTACTGTTTAACCTGCTAATGATTTTGTTAGATGTTGCTTTACAGCTAATATCCCTTGACATGGGTGCACTCATTGCTGGGGCAAAATATCGAGGGGAATTTGAGGATAGATTGAAGGCTGTACTTAGGGAAGTCACGGATTCAGATGGTCAGATTATCCTTTTCATTGATGAGATTCACACAGTGGTTGGTGCTGGTAAGCTGTATATCAGATACCCGTACTTTATCCTATTCCTTTGAGCTCATATGTCTTTATGGAATTGAATTCTCTCAAAGTAGAACTAAATGTATTTTTTTGAGAATGCCATTACTTCGTGGCACATACCTGAAATGTGGATGAAGTTAAAGATTGGAAGCAGATTATTCTTAATATAATAGAGAATGTGAATGTGGTCCAGATCAATACTAGCTGTCCTAAATGTGAGATGAGGTTTGTTAATGAAATGTTGATAATATATCTGATAACAATAATGACCTTCTAATACTTGTCTCAGGTGCCACAAATGGAGCGATGGATGCGGGCAATCTCTTGAAGCCTATGCTTGGCAGAGGAGAGTTGCGCTGCATTGGTGCAACAACATTGGATGAGTATCGTAAGTATATCGAGAAAGATCCTGCATTGGAGCGTCGTTTCCAGCAAGTTTTTGTTGATCAACCTACAGTAGCGGATACAGTATCTATACTCCGGGGACTGCGTGAAAGATATGAGCTGCATCATGGAGTCCGTATTTCTGACAGTGCACTTGTGGAAGCAGCGATTCTGTCTGATCGATACATCAGTGGAAGATTTTTACCGGACAAAGGTAAAACTGATGCACATAGATATATAACAGCCTACAAGGCTGGAAGATAATTTATGTTGTTTAGATCATTCAATGTTGACTTCCTATAATGCATGTTCGTCATTATCCCAAAACTAATGTTAAATCTCATTATCATATGCTAAATTTACATAGAAGAGATATCAATTGTCCATAAAGTTTGTATTTAAGTTTTATATTTGGTCCATAAACTTGTGTGGTTTGCATGAACATGTATATCATGCTCCTACAACGCCAAATGTGTCTACAATTTATTTATAAGAAGTACAAGTCCACAAAGTGCTCATGTATTTTCAAATTGCAGCTATTGATCTAGTTGATGAAGCAGCTGCAAAACTGAAAATGGAAATTACTTCAAAGCCTACTGCCCTTGATGGAATCAACCGTTCAGTATTAAAGCTGGAGATGGAGAGGTTATCTCTTAAAAATGATACGGATAAAGCTTCAAAAGATAGGCTGAGCCGCCTTGATGCTGAGTTGTCCCTGTTAAAAAAGAAACAAGCTGAGCTGACAGAGCAATGGGAGCACGAGAAGTCTGTCATGACACGCATTCAGTCAATTAAGGAAGAGGTATTATTTTACCATGAATGTTCATCGGAAGTTAACTTTCTCTTCACATACACTAGATAAGTCAGCATGAGAACGATTCTGTTGCACACTGCCACGCTCACAAGTTTTGAAAAGACAAGCATAATGGAGTAGTGAGTGTGAACTCCAATGTAATTTAACTATTATCAAAACAAATTTTCCAAAAATCATTAAAAAATAAGTAATAAAATGCCTATTGATGTGACAATCTCAAAGCTAATGTTTATTCCTTTGCTTTATACAGATTGACAGGGTCAATCTTGAGATTCAGCAGGCTGAGCGAGAGTATGATTTAAATCGTGCTGCTGAATTGAAGTACGGGAGCCTGAATTCTTTGCAACGCCAACTTGGAAGTGCTGAAAAGGAGTTGGATGAGTACATGAAGTCAGGAAAGTCCATGCTGAGAGAAGAAGTTACAGGTGATGACATTGCTGAAATTGTTAGCAAGTGGACTGGCATCCCTGTTTCCAAGCTTAAACAATCTGAGAAGGAGAAGCTATTGCATTTGGAAGAAGAGCTGCATAAACGTGTGGTGGGTCAAGACCCTGCAGTGAAAGCAGTAGCGGAGGCCATTCAGCGATCTCGTGCTGGCCTCTCTGATCCTCGCCGTCCAATTGCTAGTTTCATGTTCATGGGCCCCACTGGTGTTGGAAAAACAGAACTAGCTAAAGCCCTAGCTTCCTATATGTTCAATACTGAAGAAGCCCTTGTACGAATTGATATGAGCGAATACATGGAAAAGCATGCAGTTTCACGATTAATAGGCGCCCCACCTGGTTATGTAGGGTATGAGGAAGGGGGCCAGTTGACAGAGACAGTTCGTAGGAGGCCATATGCAGTTATTCTCTTTGATGAGATAGAAAAGGCTCATTCTGATGTATTTAATATCTTCCTTCAGATTTTGGATGATGGTAGGGTGACTGATTCACAAGGTCGCACAGTCAGTTTCACAAACACTGTCATCATTATGACTTCAAATGTGGGTTCCCAATATATACTTGACACTGGTGATGACTTGCCAAAGGAGGTAGCTTATGAAACAATTAAGAGGAGGGTAATGGATGCTGCTAGATCAGTCTTCCGACCTGAGTTCATGAACAGGGTTGATGAGTACATAGTTTTCCAGCCTCTGGATCGTGATCAAATAAACAGCATTGTCAGATTACAGGTATGTTGGGATAGTTTGTTTGGGTTGATCATATTTTTCTTCAGCGAATCTCCTTGCAATGTGCTGTAAATTATTATTACATAAAAGTGGTCAGAGCTTGTTTGGTCTATTCTTGATTGTATTACCCAAATTAATAATTGTGTTTTGCATCCTAGTTTACTGCAATCATCTTGCAGCCTGTTAGATTAAGATTGGGACTTGGTAAATGAGCCTGCCTAGCATTTAGCTGAATTGTAGCGCTTGCATGTATATGTTCCAAGGTGTGCTGGATCTTTTACAACTCTTCATGGAGACTCATGGGAAATGACCTCTTTCTTTGTTAACAATGGAGCAATTTAATTTGAATTTCAATGTTAACCTCATTATGCTTTTTACACTGAGTGTAGCTTATTGCATGATGATCCAGTTTTGATGCATTTTACTGACTGCTTATGCCATATTTGCTTGTGCGTTTCAGCTTGAACGTGTCCAGCAAAGGCTTGCAGACCGGAAGATAAGAGTATTGGTTACCGATGCAGCTGGAGACCTTCTTGGGACTCTTGGATACGATCCCAACTATGGTGCTAGACCAGTCAAAAGGGTGATTCAGCAGTATGTTGAAAACGAACTTGCCAAGGGTATCTTGAGAGGGGAATTCAAGGATGAGGATTCTGTCTTAATAGACACCGAGGTTACAGCATTTGCTAATGGGCAGCTCCCCCAGCAAAAGCTAGTTTTCAAGCGTCTTGAAACTAGTGAAGAAAAAGCAGCTGCAGAAAATCGAGTTTTCTCACGAACTGTCTGAATGTTTATACCTTCACTACACTATATAGGTTTTATACATTTTGTGTAGAGGGTTCGTAGCTCATGCTAAATGGCCTTTTCCATCTTGTATGATGTTTCATTATAAAACTAAATGGCTTTTTCCATCTTGTATAATGTTTCATTATAAAAGTACAGGTCTCGAGGTTTATGTTATTTTGTTGTAAGGTATGTACACCGTGCCTGCACTTGTATTTTTTATGCCTTAAGTGGTTGCCAAAGTTGGGGGCGATTAGTGTTCCTGAAGTCTTGAGTGCACAATAGAGCGACGAAATAATCTATTTCATAGACCAGAGTTTTCATGCATGCTCCAGTTGAAGAAATTGGCTATCCATATTGACACCATTGTTTTGAATATTTCATTTCAATTAAGCTATATGAATCATTTACGAAATTTTGTGAACTGGAGAAAACAATGGCAAAGGTGCGAGTAAAAATTGATCGTAGAAAGTCGTTTCTAATGTACTTGGTTGTGCTGCTATTATGATCTGACGAGTTGGCCAGTGCGTCTCTATATTCTTGTAACTCGGAATCTCTATATCATAAATTGCTTAAAGTCATGACCTTAGAGAAAACATCACGATACGATTTCCACGTCTTCTGTTGATTAGCAGCAGATATCTCTTAAGCCGCTGATGTCATGTTAGGGAGACAGTCTTGCTGCCAAGAACACGTTCTGCCATTCCACTCTACAAAATGGACATGAGACAATAGCCAAGACATGTTCAGAGAGATTGTCATCGATATTTCTAGACAAGAAATAAATACTCTCTTCGGTAGATTGTTCAGCACATGGGCAATCAGGGGAATTCGGAGTGGTTCGGACTGCTTAATTTGCCAGCCCGCTTGGCTCACAATGCCTTCAATCATAGAATATAGAGGATATACCATTGTTGCCTACTTTAGAATCAAGGAAGAGGGAGCATTGGAACTGGGATTTTTTGTATAGCTAAAGATTAGACATGGGTAATTTACTTTGCTATATCATGGCACAACTATGTCCCGTGGTATTTGCAGAGGTCAAAAGACTCAAAACAACGATCGACAGCATGCACTTTCATTTGTGTTCTCTTCCTAGATGGTCAAGTTACAGTACAAGGATATGATTCCATGTGGATTATCTACGGCAGGTAGAAAACCTGCTTTTTTTAGTTGAATTCTTCCGCAAGTTCTGGAGCCTCAAGGCCCCATCTGGTTTTAGACCGCTCTTGCCCATTTTCATGTACAGCTTCTTTGCTGATTCAGTCTTGCCTCTTAAGCACATTCCATGGATTACAGCATTGTAGAGGGAGACATCTGGTGCAGCTTGCTGCAGATGAAACGGAATTTATCAGTTATTTCTGAACCATTGGCAATGCTATAACAAGAAAAGGTCCAGATACAAAGGTCATTCATCCATGTCAGTTCTGCACCTTAGTTTACAGAAAGGTTTTGAAAGACCAAATTTTGCACTTGGAATTTAACTCTAAACTATATAAGCATACAGACTTGGACCAACAATTCACAAAAAATTCTTTTTCTGGTTCGTTAATTATCACAACTACTAGGGTAAAATATGATATTGATAAGGAACTAAATTATTCTGCTCCATCTACAAAGGATATTCAATACAAGAAATTGACTTGCAACAGACAAAACTTTTATGAAACTAAAATTCGGTAAAGCTAAGCAGCTCATCTTTTATGCTCCTGATTCCTTAACAGAGTCCAGGTTATGTGAATAAGTTTATCTAGAGTGAATTCAGAGAAAAGCACGGAGTTCATGAAGAGTGAAGGCTTGAAGACAGATTAGATTAATCTTTGTATGCGATTATTCTCGAGCACAAAAAGGATAGAATGTTCAGAAATAAACTTACATCTAGTATTTCCTCCACCTTATCCCAAAGAGATGCCCAAATGCAACTTCTTATCAACGACAAATAGGTAAATGTGTCTGGAGGGCACTTCTGGTGAACCATGTGCTCATAAACTTCCAAAGCAACTTCTGGCTTTCTAGCAACTTCACAAGCACCAATAGCAAGATTATAGGATGCTGTTGAAACTGAAAGCCCAGAAGCTTCCGCCTGCCATACAAGCTGAAGAGCTCTATCCCATAAACCGAGTTTCTGGCATGACATCAGAGCAGTGTTGTATAAATGTTCATTTAATAGAGAATTTTGTTCTCTTTTTAGTCTCTCAAAGAGCTGAAGAGCATCAACATGTTGATTTGCCCTGTATAGACCACTGAGCAATGCATTCCATGTGTACTCATCAGGTGTATGACCCAAAGACTTGAGAATTTTAAAGACCTTAAATGCTAGTTTGATTTCCCCTGGTTTCCCAAGTAAATTAATCAATGCATTACATGCAATAAGATTTGGCTTCAGCCCATGATCCAACATATTTTGGAAGATATTCAGAGCCAAGTCCCAATTTCCCTTCTTTGAACATGCACCAATAACAGCATGCAGTGTATCCTCTCTTGGTTTCAAACCATTTTGAACCATTTCGCTGTAAGCTTCAAGAGCTAGCTCATTCTGACCACAACGAACAAAAATGCTAACTAAAAGCGAGTAAGTAACTTGTGTTCCATGATAGTCATTTTCCTTCATACTTCTCCATATTCTTTGAGTTTCAACCCAATTTTTCTCCTTGCCACAAACAGATATCATTGTGTTGTAAACAATTACATCAAAATCCTTCTTCTCTCTGGAAAATGCTTCCAATTCAGTAAACATATCAAGTGCTGAATCACAACCCTTGGTACTTGCAACTGCTTTCAGTATTAAGCTATATGCATGGCCTGTTGTGATCTCATTTTTCTTCATGTACTCAAAAACTCTCAAAGCATCCTCATGCAGTTCGTGTCTTATAAGGCAAGAGAGAAGAGAGTTACAAGCATGTCTGTTAGGTTGGAGGCCTGAGAATTCCATGGACCTAAGCAACTGCAGTGCACTTCTAATCTTGTTAGATCTACTAAGCATCAAAATCCTTCTTGATAACTCATTTTCATCAGTTTCCTCTAAAAAATGCACCCTACTTTCATTCACAGTAACCCTATTGTTTAAAAGTGATGGTGACTGAACAATTTTTTCATTATTAATATCTGATCCCTGCTGAAGTGGCAAATTCTGTCCACAAGAATCCATGTCAAATTGGTCTTTTCCACTCTCAACCAAGTCTTGTTCTTCCTTTTCATTAGAAACCAACTCAGAATTGTCACTGACAATTCCCCAAGGAGGTAATTTTTGTCCAAGAGGATCCTTATCAAATTGGTCTATTCCTCTTCGAATCAATTCTTTTTGTCTGTTATCTTCGGAAACCAACTTAGATTCATTACAAGCTACCACGCCTGATACAGCCAGCGAATTTCTCATTGTAATGGACCCGAATTGCAACCCCATCTGAGGCATCTTCAATCGAACACATCCAAACCAAGTAAGACCCTTCATTGACACGGAAACCACATTGAGCTCACATGTTGCCACATGAATTCTCCTTGTTTTCATAGCTGAACAACCATATCCATCACAGCAATAACTTCTACAACAATTTCTATCTTTACCATTGTTTGGAAAATACACACCCTTTTGACAAGCAAGCCCATGCCATTTCATGGTAACTAGCATTGAGTTCCTCAACAATTCTCCCGGAACTGAACTAACATAACATAAAAAGAGAAATATGCAAATATTCACTTCAATCTAAATCCTCTATAACAAGAACAAACCAAATTGGAAGCATCCCAATTGCATTACACACACACTATACAATCCTTTTCATAAAAAAAAGGAACTATCTTTGCTTCAAAAGACTAAACCACCTGCAACTGGAAACTACTTTCATGTAAAATACTAGAAAGTTTCGAAAATAACATCAAACCCACAAAAGTTAAACTACTTGGGCACTTACAATACTTCAACAAGAGTGAGAAATGAAACAGCTATGTAGTTTTCAGAAACAACCGAATGGAGAAGACCCAGTTCAGTCACAAATCCTGATCTTTTAAAGCACTATCTCTGTAGAAACAACGAAAAGTGACAAGTGAAAAGTGAAAATAGCTTTAGTGAGGGGGAGAGAGAGGAGGAGGAGGAGAGGGAGGAGATATATAGGATTATCTGAAGGGAAAGATTATTGTATAAAGAGGCAAACGAAGCCGTTTTATAGAAGGAATATTCAATAACCATGTTAAACGTCATCGTTTTGTGCCTCTTTGTATGTCACCTTTGAAAAAGCAGCTTGCTTTTTACTGCAGGGACTCCTTTGTTAACAAAACAAAGCAAAACCCTATATTTGGCCATAGTAGAAAAGAGAGAATCAATTGCAAGAAAAAAGGTTCAGTCTTTTTCTTTGCGTAAAGAAGTTTAGTTGATGGGTAAGGTTCATTTTCTTTTTTCTTTTTTCTTTTTTTGGAAATTGTTTATAGTTTTATTTCTGCTTCTAAAGTTTATTTATTTATTTTTACATGCATACCATGTTTTATAGCAGAGGAAGGAGGGGGAGAAGAACAGTTTGAAGTGGAATCATCAAAGAGTGAGAAAGTGGAGGTGGTGAAGGAAGGAGTAGCTTCTATAGCATTATTGCCATCTGGGTCCATTTCCGGTCACTTCATTCAGCTGCCCCACTCCATTTGCTATGGTCTTCATGGCACTGGTACCCCTAATCCCCACCTCACTATGTATATGTATGTGTTTAAATGTATGCTTATGCCTAAGTGGGTCAATGAAGTGTTACTGGTCTGGAAAAAAGAAATGGATGCAAGGTCTGTACTTGAACTATGGACAGGAAAAGAGAAAAACAAACCAAAGTTTCAAAGTCTTTTATCCGCCAGAACTTTTGGTGCAAGGGAATATTTGGAACTTGGAAGAGTGTTATTTGTCAATAATATTTATTTCTCAAATTTTCTTATAATATTACTACAAATTGGTTTTCTTGGTGTTGTTTGCGAGAAATTATAGATGCACCAACGTAAATTAGTGCTTTTAGAGGTCTTCATTTACAGTGTATAAAGATGCTAAAAATTATACGAAGCATGTCTCTTGATACTTGGTTCTTGCTAATTTCTCTTTTCTGTTTTGGCTGATTTGTGAGAAGACGAAAAAGAAGAACGAGTTATTTTCTTGTATTATTTATGCGGGAAGAAACTGAAACTATTTTAGAATCGTAAAGTCACACTGAAGCTTTTTTGTTATTTGAATGCACATTCTGGCATAAATTATATTGCTGTTTAAGACTTTCTGGCAGCTCCATATGCGGTACTAACATTCCAAATTCATTTGATGTTCTCGAGCACTCATTGCACTACCTGATGGTATTCACCAATCGCACCTTAGTGGAGTCCTGCGTTTGAACTTGCAATGATGATATAACCTATACAATTATGAAAAGGAAATGTATACATGTGACATTCTGAGTGTTTTGACATTCAAATAACAAGTGAATCCAAGTGCTTACACGTGCTGGGGAGATATTTTTTCATGACCTGGTCTATTAGACCAAATGAATCATGTTGGGGCATATCAGGTTGGACATATTACCATTGATGTGCCAGCATGATTGATTTGTTTTACAAAAACTGAGTCTATGTAATAATTCTCCTGGCTAGAATGTTTCCAGATCTTAGAGATATTTTCTTGAAACAAAATTTCCTTAGTGGCCATCTTCTGTAAGAATTGATGTAAAAATCTCTTTCCATAAAGACTTACTTTTGATATGTTTCCGTGAATTATTTTCCTATTCTAAACTAATTCTTTTATGGTGAAAAGAATTAGCTTGTGAGAGGGAGTGTAGCAGAGGAGAGGATTACCGCCTGATCAAACTTACAATTGTTGACTTCAACGTATGGCGTGTTTGTTTCTTTGTTCCTTCTGCAATTCTTTTCTTTTTTCCGGGCTGTTGTTAACCACCCTTTTGTTTGTTTTGGTTGTCTCTAATTTATAACAGAGTGGGAAAGAACAAGCTGTTGTAGTTGAGTGTAAAGGCCATGATGCTGCTCGATTCCATAACGTTGATCAAGCTCATGGGTAAGCCATCTGGGATTTACTGTTAGTTTCAGATTAACATCTGAGTTGGGAATCAGTTCCATTTCATGACTCTTTTCTTTTATTTATTTTTTTCTTTAAAAAAACAAACTTTCTGATGTTTTTAAGTTTGTTTTAACTCATGCAAGTTTATTATCTTCTGTATTTGTGCTCCATAATTAGTTTGTGCATGCAAGTGTGACATATGTTTGATCAATTGGATTATGGATAAAATGTCAATAATAGACCTCATCCCAGTAATTAGCGATTACTGATTTACACAAGCTATATTCTGATTGACTTTTAGCAATTAATTCAAGTATAGTTCATAAACTTCCATGTGTTCCTCAGAAATTATTGAATTATTTAAGCTTGATTCTGATAACATTTTGTGACAGCTCCTATCACTCACTCCAATTTAAATTGTAATCCCTCAATGTATTTGAGCTTACTACTAGATCCATCTCTTATTAAGAAACTGGGATTTGTTTCTCTGTTCAAATATAGACCCTTGGCGATGAATTATTGCACTAACATGTCCTATGTTGTGTGTAACAGCTGGGAAAAGGATATTGTAGGTATGGTAGAAGAAAAGCATGGGAAGAAAAAGATTCATGTTTCATTTGAGTGTGAGACACTGAAAGCTGACAAAGCAGCTGAAGACCACATCAAGCAGTTCATGCCGAAATTGGCTGGGCTAGATGCTGTTGGTACTTTTTTTCTATCTGACCTTACTGCCCACTGGATATTTTTTGAATCTTTTATTAGCCCAAGCAGTAAACGTCAACCCCTATGTGGCATTACAAGAAATATGCACCATATTCATCATTTAACTGTCTTTTGACTGATTCAGCTAAATAATAGTTTTGTTTGACGAGCAAAACAAACTTAGCTTGTGTTCATGTCAATTTTAACAGAGAAAAGTCAGCATTTAAATGTCACAAAATTTTCTGATTCTGTATCAAATTACTATTGACTTTCCAGAACAAGCTTAAATAATTTGTGACGCTTTAAAAGACATTCAAATTCACTGCGTGTCATTTTTGCACAAGTTTGAGTCCTTGATCACACTCATCCTCAATTTAACAGATAGGACAGAATTATACATATTGAATTATGGTCATGGCAAGTTCCTTGGAACACAAATGGCATATTGATTCTTATACTTGCTTTCACATTGACATATGGTGTCCCAAACTTGGAACTTCTTTAAGTAATCTTACAGCATTTGGTTTACGCAAGGCGATATATGAACTGTTTAGAGCTTGAAAAGCCTTGTAAATCAACTTGCTGAAGTTTGAAATTGTGCAGTTAACATTGGGAGGATGAGCATTTCAGGATTGGACTTTGAAGCAGAGGATGCTGGTGTTAAGCAGACTATGATTCAATAGAGATATACCTCTATCCTTGTCTGTATATGCTACTGCATACTATATGTTAATCTATGACAAGAAGCTAGTTAATCACATGCAGCTATACCTTTTTTGCGTTATCATAAAATAAGCAATTTAATGCTTGATTATGCAACCAAGTTTATTGAGACAAGTCTTCTAGATCAAATATGCACTTCGAAACCAAGGCTTTGATGATTTACTGCTTCGTTTCCCTGATAAAGAAGAAGGTCTGCTTCAATTCCTTAAAAAGTGATTATTAGATTATTTTGTTTATCCTATTATTCATATCAGGGAAAATCCATCCAGACATCTTGAGCTTGAGGGCTCTGTTAAATTTCGTTACCAATTCTTTTTACAGCTCGATCGACTTCCATCCAAATTGTGCTCATCTTGTGCACAATGAACAAATTCGGGGCCTGCTTTCCAAAGCGCAATTTAACTAACATTAAGGCTTTCTATCTGGGGGAGCTTAGGAATAGCCCTTAATGCCGCATCTCTTCCTAGACGCTCGTTGCATAGGGGAAAGGATGAGAAGGGCAAAAAAGTTCAGATAAGTTCCAAACCCAACGACGGGAGAAGGATCATTTTCTTTGTCAAGTCAACCTGAGGTCTTGTCACTTCTGTGTCCAGTTTCAATAATAAACCAACTGGTTTGCTTATAAGAATTTGGAAAATGGCATCGCAGAGGAATCCATTTTCATACGGCAGAACTTAAATTCAACCAGAGGACAGGCCGGCAGCCCTCCAATGAGAATATTTGCTAAATTCCTATTATTATAAATTATAATTATTGAAAAAAAAAAACAAATAGGTATCAATGAATCCACTGCTCATTCCTACAGTGATTTCCCTCTCTTTTTTTTCTCTTTTATTTTTTATGCTTTAGTCCTTCAATTTTTTTTAAGAATATGAAGGTGTCGAGAAAATATCTTGTCACACAGTTAATTCTTAGTTTTACAAAACAAAATTTAATTTAATTAATTTAAAATAATTAGAACTTCTACAACCATATTTGAAGCTTAAAGGAATATCCAATCCCTTTTTTTTTGGCTAACATCATGGATTGATTTTTACGGTCAATGGGGGTTCATGTTCCTCTTTTTTTTAATTTCGGTTCCTCAACTTTTTTTCTTTTAAATTGATCTCTCTGTGTTGTCTTTATTTGGGATTTGACTATGTAGTTTGTTTTGATTGTTTTAATATAGAGATCTTGCAATATTAAGAAAAATGTTTTAGTTCAGTTGATGCTTGTTTTTACAAAATAAAATAAAATTCAGCTTATTTAAAACAATTAAGTGTTAAGTGATCAAAATAGAAATTAAAAAAATAAATGTTGAGTGAGGTAAACAAACAGGTCAAATAGGCTAGCAGGTGCGTTGCACTTGTTAGTGGGTGGGAGGTGTCCACGAGATTCAAGCGGTCTTGAAGAGTCTCCAAGTGATCAAACGACTTCCACGAAAGTGTTGGAAGTGTCACCCCACACTCTTCCCCTCCCTCTTTTCTTTCTCCTCTCTTTGAGAATTACACTAGCCTATCAAAATTGAAAGATGTCATGTCATTTGTTTTTTGTATCAAATTTAATTTTTATTCTATTGATTGTTATTTGTTTTGTTTTTTTATCATTTTTTGATTGATTTCTTTTTCAATTTCATCTCTCACACATTTGGTTTCATTTTATTTTTATGTCAAATTTGATTTTCATTCTTTTAATTGCTATTTGTTTTGTTTTTTATTATTATTTTTTATTTTTTTCTTAAATTCCATTCCTCAATATTTTATTGATTGTGGATTTGGCTTTGTGATCTTTATGGAATTGCCTTTTATGAAATTAATTATTGTCTCATGACTTGAGTTACTAGTTTCAAAGATTAGCTCGAGTTGACTTAAAAAAAATTTTCGGTTTTTTTTTCAATTTTATCCTAAACATTGAGTTAGTTAAGGATTGAATTTCATGATTTTTTTCACTTTTTTTTCTGAGATCATCCTGATTTTTTTCACTTTTCTTTCAATTTCATCTCGGTTTCACAACTAAATCACATATTTATGTTATGTTGCCTAGAATTTGAGTTTTATTTTTTTATTTGATTTACTTTTTATAAAGTTATTTCGATTTTATGACCCAATCGCGTATGTCATAAGCTACCTCGAATGGTCTCAATTTAGTTTTTTTTATTTTTTTAATTTTATTTTGTCCTACAATATTTAATTTGCTGAAAATTAAGCTTTGAAATTTTTTCATTTTACTTTATATAAAATTATGATATTTTTATTTGAAAACCTTATAAGAATATTAAGAGAAAATCTTTTCATAATATTAACAAACATTTATTTAATTTAATATCATTACCTATTTTTTAATTATATTATTAAATTAACCACACCTATTAAATCAAAATAAGTCAATGACATTAATCTCATATTTTTCTTGCTTCTTATCCCTCAGCATTCTTTTATTTTTTTAAGATTGAGAAAAACGGACCCAGCCGCTTCCCAGCCCGCGGCGCAGAGCATTTCTATAACAGTCGGAGAAACAAGGAACACAGTGGAGTGTCAAGTTGTACACACGTACTCCATCCTTCACTGGAACTAATATAAATTATGTCACGGAAGCAAAATATAATCCTCCGCAGAGGGCATACAGGAGGTTGAACCTTCTAATTTGTATCAAGATTTTCATAGAAAATCGAAGGGTAAAGCAACTGATCGATCATAGACAACAGGGGTCTGTGAATTATTGCATTTACCAATCTGCAATGAAAGTACAAATATGGGCATACATAAAAAGCACACAGTATTACACGCTCACAGTAAGTAACAGATGATTAAAGCTCGTCAGCAACAGCCTCCAGCCCTTCTCTATGAAACAAGTGACCTGGGCAGGAACAGGAAGCAATGTTGTTGAAGTCTAGAAGAGATTGTGAGGGTTGGTTACAGCTTCAGGGCAATATAGGGTAGCCTATCCCTTCTCTTCCACATTTGCTCAGTCCACAAGAAACAATCCAAGCCTGCTAAGACAACTGTTAGAAAGAAAGAAAAAAAACTGTCAATTGTAGAAATTTCTGGAAATGAAAAGCACATAAAACACCTTAAAAGTCAGTAGCATCTAATTTCTCAGCAGAAAACGCATGCTCTTCCATGCCCGCACAACCAGACACTGAATATCGTCTTACAGGTTGTTACTTTGTTGTTCATGGCAAATCGAAGATGTCTCTTTGACAACAGTCAAAAACCCCCCAGAATTTTATCCCAGTTCCTTTCTAACAAAGAGTAAATTACTCAGTAAAGGAGGGTACCTGCATGTACTCTGATTCACTCCAGCTCAGAAACCTCCTCGGAATCAGACAATGGTAAGAGAGTGCATATTCCAAGAACATGTCCATTGAGGCACACATAATATTCAATGCAGTCGTCATAGGCACCCAGTCTGCAGCTGGCACTCTGTGGAATCATTTCAGCTTGCAGCATGCTCCACAACTTCGCTTTACAATAAGGACACACCTCGGTTGGGTGAAGCTGGGCCCCCCTTTTAATCAGCATTTTCCGGACCTTTGACATTGAGAATGACTTGAAAATTCCTCGGAAAAATCCTACATCCCCTTCATCCCCTTGGTCAAGATGTTCGCAGGGGTCAGATACATACAATACATCTGTCCTGCACTGTGGCAAAAGAAAGCTCTTCCCTGACGTCCTAGAAAACCGAGTCCTATAAACAAAATGACCAGGAATGTGAACATTATTAAACAGGCCACCCTTGGTACATCCTGAGCAGTAAATAAGCAGCTTCCCAAGTGCCCTCCAATTCCCATCAACGCTGTGACTTCCACTGGACTGCAGATCAAGCATCATCTTTGGAGCCCTTGCTCGGCAAAATGCCTTCCACAATACTCGCTTGGCAAAATCATCAAACCATTTGCATACACACGACAGAGTAGCAATCAACTTAGGGTTCCAGTTCAGCTGTTGAAACACTAAAAAAATCACATCTTCACTTAGATGCCCTTTTATGCATTGACAGCTGGAGGAGTGTACGCAACGATATTGCTTTGTTAAAATCATTGTCTCCACCTAGTAAGATAGTAATATATGATAACAAAGATAATCAGTACTTGTTGTACATTCCTATCAAGATCAACAATTAAAAGTCAACAGTTATAGCATTTGACGACCAAATTTGTCAAGTTGAAAACAAAGGTCAGGCTGATTTCTATTGGAGAAACAACTGTTTGACTGTGCAATTCAGGGGCATGAAGCTAAAGGAAGAAAATAGCACTGGAACACGGGGCAAAGCGAACCTGTAAAGACTAGATCCATATGTTGTTTATATGTATAATATAATAATAAGAAATGCATATTAAATACCATTCATATCGTAGTCATGGATTGAATACGGTTCACTTATGGAGTCATATATACCAACAAATTAACCATTCAAATCATCTATGAATGAGTGCCAGCAATAATGATGTTAAGTCAAGAAAATTCATGAACTGTGATCTTAATGAATAAATCTACTATCACCTGCTATAATTAATCTAGAAGTTAAATGGAAAAAAAAATGTAAAATTGAAAGCACACAGCATCATAATCTTCAACGGAACCACAAAAGATACAACTGCAACAAACTTTAGTTGAAAAACGAAATCCTATCAAACAATGTCCAACGTTAATCTATATGTGAGTACTAATACAACCTTCTGAGCTACATATGCATTGCTCAGTAAAAAAGAAATCCAGCGCTTCTGTTCGAAAGTGCACATGCCTTAACCATGCATAACATTTTATAGAAACTTGCCACGGTACAAGTTGACACTTAATCCTAACCATTAAAAACTTCAAAACTTGTTTAAGTTCCATCATCTCAAGCATCACATAGCAAACTACAACAACGATTTTCTCAATGCATGTGAGTTACCCTCCAAAACTTAGATCCACAAGAACAATTTATCAAACTGCAAGCCACTTAAACCAAAACAATAAAAATAAAAATGCAAATCACTTAATCTAAGAAAAACCCACTTCACATATTCACTTGATTATGCAAAAACGGCACTCGAGGTTGAAGAGCTAAAAAAGACCCTAGACCTCATCAAAATCAAACAAGAAAAAGCAGAGAAGTTAAAAGTGGATAGGATCGTAATTAAAATCACATCAAAAACCCAAAATTTCCTACCTCAGCAAAACAAGTATCCTCTTCTCATACCCTCAAAAACCCTAAAAAACCAAATTTACACCAAAAAAATGAAGCAAAGATTAGGCTTTTTGTGAAGCACTGGTTAAAAAAAAAAAACACTTCACCAAAAAAAAGCCGGAAACTGTGACCACTTACATGCACATAAACACCTTGAGACGTATTTCGGTCCAAAGTGAGAAATAACGCACTCCAGAGAGAGGAGTATGGAGAGTAAAGGAAATGCAGAGACTGGAGCGAGAGACAGATAGAGCAGACGGCTTTCTTGAGGCTGCATATAGGAGAAGAAAATAGTTTTATATTTCTTGAACAGATACAGTTACGTGCTTATTTTTATTTTCAAATCAAAACCATTCATATTTCGCCACGCAAGAGTATGAAGAGCAAGTGGGTTCTTACAGCGGCTCATGTGTTAGCAGCTCATTGGTGGTTGTTTGGGAGAGAATGACAGTCAGGTGGATAAGTAGAATCCATACTTATGGGGTATTTTTAAAATTTGAGGGAAATGAAATGCCAAGAGCACTACTACTACTACACACTGTCCACAGGAGAAAGATTCTAAAGCCCCAACATTTTTCCACGTGTCAGGTGTAGATTTTTTCACAGCATATTTTATTATTGGATTGATGACCACTGTCTGTGTGCCTCTTTGGCATCCTTTGATTGGGTATATTTCCTTGTTTCAGATTGTGTTTGAGATTCTCTCTCGTTACTGTTTGAGCTGATTTGTTTATTTTTCAAGTAATTTTTATTAGAAAATACATTAAAATAATATTTTATTTTTATTTTTTATTTTTAATATCAATATTATTAAAAAAATCTAAAATATTAAAAAAATTATTTTAAGTATTAAAAATTTCAAATTTTAGGCAAACATTATTTTAATCCCATGTTAAACTTTATCTAGGGGCATTTAAAATTGGGTTTCATGCAATGTTTTTTAAAAAATTATTTTTTCATGTTTTTTTATTTAAATTACAGTATTTAAAAGTTCATTGAACCTCAACGAATCTAGTCGAGCCGGGATGATCTATTAAAAGATAAAGTTTTTCTAATGATAATGTACTCAATTCACGAGCCTTGAATTCAAGACCTTATTTAAGAGAAATAAACATCAAACCATTTGAACCAACCATTATTAATTTTAATTGTTTTAATATGATGATATTAAAATAATTTTTAAAAATAATTATTACTATTCTTTGAAATAAATTATTAATAAATTATAAAAGAATGTGGAAATTGATTGAAATTCCAGGGATGATGTTGCTGACAACATTTGCTGACAAAACATACATGGATTTTGCTGACAACATTTGCTCTTGTTTGAAGGCTAAACCTATTTGCAAGCATGATTTTGTGCGAACCCACCATGCATGATTAGAAACAATTTTATTTTTTTTTAATTTGAAATTGAATTCCTAATAAAGTTGCATGATACTAGGTGGCGGTGCTATAATGTTCATGCAAATAACATCAATAATAAATAATTTAATTATTTGTTGAATGTCATAAATAATGTGTTAGCTTGTTATTAGCTACTTAAATAGAATTACTTGATGTGATGGTATTTCTTGCACCGACATAATACTATCATGGGCAAGTAGCATCCCCTCTTTCAATTTTTTTAAATGTGTTTTAAAAAAAATATTTTTTTATTTTAAATTATTTTTTTATGTTTTTATTCTGTTTTTATTCAATACTACCTTTAAAATATTTTTTATTTAAAAATTATGAGTAATTTAAAAATATAAAAAAATAAATTTTAAACAATAAATTTTACCCAACCACCGTCTGTAACGCAGTAACAGGTGGTGTTTCGAGAACAGTAAAAGCAAACCATTTTCATTTACACAGAATAGAGCCCCTGCCTGCTATCTGAGAGGACAAGTAAGAAAGACATGCAGCGGCGTCATGAGAATGACACTTGTGAATGCCCGACTGACAAGGGGAAGGGCTTTTGGGACAAAACCTTCTTCTTGCTCGATGACGCCTGCTAAAGGCAGATGTGCCATGCCAACCACTTGCTGGAATTATGGGTGTACCAGCTGAAACGGGCACAGCATATTTAACCAGGGCCCCATTTCATTATGTCCTGGATTCTCATCACCCTGCTATTTAAATTGATATGAAGTTGAACACTCCCATTAATGAAAATTCAAAAGAAATTCAAGGATAATGCAAATCAAAGGCTGCTATTGAGCAGGATTTTATGAAGATAGAAAATGTTGCAAAAGCACAGCAACGATCTTCCGTGCTTGAAAAAGAGATTCAAGGATAATGCAAATCATGAGGTCGTCATGATGATTCGGGTTTGTAATTTCAACTGTTCTAATGCTGGCTAAAAGCAAGTTCACACAAGGTTTATAGACATTATCACTCCACAGAAGTAGTTTGGGAAAGGATCTGGTCTGCCCTATGTAAACACATCATGATAACAAATGGAAGCAACGGATTAACGATGAATTCAATCACAGAGAAACATGAAATCTCACAAAATACAGATTACACATCACATTTAACAAGAGAAAGCTTAACACACATGATAAATTATGGAAGGATGAAAAATCATGGCCTGCAGCTTTCTTTTGCAAGTCAAACTACACGAGTATACTTGTTTCATTCACAAATAGAATCCAATCATATTAGGTACAAATTTGAAAAAAGAAGATGCATACACTCTGTATATTAGGCATGTCAAGATCAATACTCATAGGACTTTCCGTCCAATTCTATATCCGCAATCTAATGTCAACCGAAGCAATCGTTTTTACACTTCCACGACTCATAAGCTTGTTAACCACACTTATCAGTGCAAGCTTGGTCTTATTTTCCTACCAATCCTTTGAAAAACCAATGGACTGTTAATGACCAAGCATTCACTTAGACTTAATTGTTTTTTAGAAATTTTTTCTTATTTTTAGTTTAGCAGTCCTTTCCAATTCAAGAAGCAGCATTTGCAGAGGGTTTGCCATCTTGCAGGGAGATTACCGTCTCGAAAGCACCCACCAAGGCCTTAACCTTACTTTTCCTTGTCTCTACAAGTTTGCTTGCTGTTTCTTCTATGACATTATTAAACAGACCCTGCGCATCTTTCTTTCCATGAACATCTTGATGCCTCAAAACAAATTTTCCTGAATCATGTTTGCTGTCAATCACATCACCATCAGCTCCTCTCCTCTTGAAGCTTCTTCGGCCATCAGCTTTGAGATTTTGGTTATCCCCCAACACTCTTCCTCGCCTGAACTTCAACCTCCTTGGACTATTATTCTCAGACAGAATATCAATCACCCTTCCCCTCCTGAAACGTAATTTCACAGGGTTGCCATCTTTGTCCTCAGAAAGAACCATCCCAGACTTTCTATTCCTCCCTCTGTGTTCTGCTTCCAAAGTCTCTGTCTCTTCAATGCACTCAGTTTCATCGTATTCAGAGGAAGTGTCATCTTCTGCTTCTGTCACAGTATACTCAGACTCTTCTTCATCTTTTTCACTATGGGACATGGAGGAGATAGATTTTGGGAGGGATGGAGACTTTAGTGAAGACAGCAGAGGTGGTGATGCCTCGACAGAAACATTCTCATTGTGACCAGACTCCACATATTTGTTGTCAGCTTTCACCTTGATGACATACAACGTTTTCTCCTGGATCGTGTCACCGTTGGATTCTTCAAGTTTGCCATCGGGTTGAATAAGATCGGCATTCTTATGGGAATTCTTATTCTTGTGCTGCTTATCATTAATTTCTTTAGTCTGAGGCGTGAGTTTCAAGCTCCTATTCTTCTTTTCATTCAGGCATGCAATTCTAATAGGAGAAGGTTTACTGGACAATGAAGCTCGTGGGGATGCTAGTCCTCTAGCAACACCACCGACTGACCTTCTAGGAGAAAATGAAGCCCTTGGGGATGCTTGTAAATTCTTTGCAACTGCTTTGGAGGTCCCTGTACGCCGTTTGATCTTGATGTCACCATTTCTTCTGGCACCAAAAACTCTGGAAGCATCAGGAGAAGATGATTTTGGATTCAAAGTACTAGCGTATTTTGCAGATAATTTTACTTCTTTAGCTTTCGACAACACTTGTTTCATAGAGACCCCTGGTTTTTCAGAAGATGATGCCAAATCCTGCCTAGTGATGCTTGGGTATGAATTGACCTCTGAATCCTTCTTCCTCCCAACAGCTGTTGTCTTTGTCTTCATCCAAATTTCACTTGACCCTGAACCTTGGCCGCCATCTAATTTCGTTGATGAATTGATTTTTGAATTCTCCTTCCTCCGCACAGCTGATGTCTTCTTCCTCATCCAAATCTCACTTGGCCCTGAACCTTGGCTGTCAGCTGATTTAGTTGACACTTCCTGTGTCAATGTCATTTTCTTGAACAGAACTTCACTTGAAACTGGACTTTGGCCATCAAATGATTTTGTCAGAGGTAACCCAGTTGACAATTTTTTCTTGGCCAGAACTTCTTTTGAAACTGGACTTCGGCCATCAAATGATTTTGCCAGAGGTGACCCAGCCGATGATTTTTTCTTGGCCAGAACTTCTCTTGAAACTGGACTTCGGCCATCAAATGATTTTGTCAGAGGTAACCCAGCTGATGATTTTTTCTTGGCCAGAACTTCTCTTGAAACTGGACTTTGGCCATCAAATGATTTTGCCAGAGGTAATCCAGCTGATGATTCTTTCTTGGCCAGAGCTTCTCTTAACATCGAACTTTGGCTGTCAAAAGACCTTGCTAACAAACCTGCTGGCGTCATCCTCTTAGTCAGGACTTCTTTGAACAGTGGAGTTTGGCTGACAACTGATTTGGTTGACACCTCTCGTTTGATGATCTCAGGACTATTAGCACTGGGAGATATGGAATTGGGACTAGATTTGACCTTAACCACTGATGTACTGTAGTCCTCTGTCTGAGACTCTGCCAAACTTTGGTCATCTGGTAGTTTCTTTATAATCCTTCTTGGAAAGGAACACCTTGCCTTCTCTTCAAATGCATGTTTCCTCCCATATTTACAGAAATCATGACATGAACCAGTAGAAGCTCGAAGATAGTGAGGAAGAATCTCCTTGCTTGTATCTGACAAACTTGATTTTCCCATAGAATTTCTTTTTGAATTACCTCTATCTGCCTCAGCTATTGTTGGGGTCACTGCTAGACTGATGCTTGGCTCAGCCATAAGATACACACAAGATGAAGAGAACAAAAGTATAGAAAACGCAACCCTGCCAACAAAGAACATCCAGTTATGATGGTATAGTTTGAATGCATTATCTAGAGAGAAAAAATTCTGGTATTATCCAGAATCTTATTCTAATATTATAACCAGGAAGCGAACTCACAAAAATCTAATCTGATCACGCCGAGTGAAAAACTTTGGACTGGAGAAATCTCAATCTTCAACCTGGAAAGTAAACAACAATCCATTTATGTTTTGAGATCAATGTAAATTTCTTGTAAACCACAGAAAATGATAGGAATATCCCACATGAATAGTGAAACAATAAGGAGTAATATAATAATGATTTTACAAATTTCAAGAGAGATGAGCAGAAGAACCAGAGACATGTCGCTTATTTTACTTTCTGAACTTTAAAGAATTCAAAAGCTCAAATACTACCAATTAACATGCTTCAATTGGTTATGTTTGAATTGTTTTACATATCAGATACCAACGATGTAAAGAAATCGAAAGGGACAAGAAATCAACTTTGACACTGTTTTGAAGGATAGAATCTTTTCGAGGATTGGATCAAACAGAGTAATCAAGAACTTCCAAAGCTTAAAATGAGATAGCAGAGCACCACACAATCTCATAATAGGCAAAGCAATATAAATAAAGAACATAAACAAATAGATAAATGGAATCACTTCATTACCCAAGAATGAGAATTTTAACACAAAATCAATCTAATTCAATTCTATGCTATTCCAAACATCCTGGAAACCAAAATAAACCATCCACAGCACCAAAAGCATACCCACATATGGATTCTCTTATTCATTTAAACTAACTGACAACTGTTAAATACATTAAAACTGAGATCTTTCAATTTCTCAAACCTACTAACAACAATATTCTTCAACATGCTATTTTCATAGCCATACTAACTGTTTAACAAGGAGACGAAACAGTATCAATATAACATGCATTTCTATTCATTTCTTACCGCATACATTAACAAGAATGAGAATTACAATAAAAGCAATCAAACCACAACACACCAATCAAATCCAAATGAAGCTCTCAACCAACATATCACCAAAATCCTAAAAGTTCATGCCACCAAATTAAAAACAAAGATACAATCCAATAATTCACTAAACTAAAAAAAAAGAAAATGAAAAACCCTACATTAAAGCAGGATTTTTGTAACAGAAGACACAAATAAAAGAGAGAGAATAAGAACAGAAACGCACCAAGGACAGGCTTTTTCTCAAAAACCCATGATCAAAACACCATTTCCAAAGGAACCCATTTTTGCAAAACAAAAACCCATCTCGAATTTGTCTAAAAAAAGGAACTTTAATATAGAAACAAAAGCAATACGAAAAGCTTAAATAAAGAAACGTAACAAAAAGGCAAGTTAGTTTTTTTTTTTTACATACCTGTTGAGAGAAACTGTATATAAAACAAGGGAAATGCAAGTGAAATGAGAATTTGGTCAGTTTTATTTCTTTAATGATTTAGGGTTGAGAGATCATGCAAGCAACTATGCTTCGTTTTCAGGTTTTGGTATTTCGTATTGGTGGGCTAAGTTTTCTTCTCTCTGTCTGCAATATTATGCGGTAGTTGCCACTATATTTTTACATGTCTATGAGAGAGAGAGAGAGAGAGAGAGAGATGCGTGTTGCACTATATTATAATTATACTGCCCTTTGCCTTTGCCTTTTTTCTTTTTTGGCTTTTTATTTTACTTCTAGAACTAGCCAAAGTCAAAGATGGAGTTTTTGGGAGGATTTACTAACTTATTTTGGTGGTTAATTTGGAAAAATTGTTGAATTTATTGTATCAATGGAAATTAGGCCTAAATTAATCACGTTTCTCATAATTAAAATGGAATTTCATATTATATTAAATGATGAAATTTAATATTGAAAACTATTTTGAAAATAAAATATGATTTTTCAGATTACTTTATAAATTAATAGGTTTTTTAGTTTTACTTTTTAAAGTATTTAGGCACTGTTTAGGAACGCAATAAAAATTCAAATTTTTTTATTAAAAATTAATTTTTTATATTTTAAATTGTTTTTATATGCTGATTTTAAAAATAATTTTAAAAAAATAAAAAAAATATTATTTTTATGTATTTAGATAAAAAAAACGTTTTAAAAAATAACCGCAACCACACTCCCATTATTCTCAACCCAATAATTAAATGTTATTTAGATACATTAATTTCTTAAGAAATTGATTGTTAATAACTCAATAATTTAAATTTCAAACGTTTGGAACCGGTTTCCAGTTGTTTTTTTTTTTTTTAAAGCATTGGGCTAGTAATTAAGAAGTACATACAAATTTTGAAAATTGAATTTTTTTAATTGTTGCCATATTTAATTAAAATTAATTACTACAACTAATATCTTAAGGAGTATTCTCAGGACACGCTTTAGTTTTTTCATTTTCTTTTTATTTGGTGGAACCATTTAATTTTATCTTCTTTTTTTTTTTTTAAGAAAAGAGGAGAATTATGTATACCTTCTTGGCGATCATTCACCTCGTTTTAAATAATTCTTAAAATAATTAATGGTTTTAAAGTATAAAATATTTATTTCTCATTTTGGATATTTTGCAATCTATTTTAATATTAAAAGTTATTGGGATTTCAGTGTAGCAATTAACAGTGAATACTAAGATTTTTTTTTATTTTAGTCCTCAAATTTTTTTAGGGTTTTTTTAAAATTTAAATATTTTTTAGTCATTTAATATTGGATGGACTGATAATTGAATTTAATATTTTTTTCTATAAAATTATTAAAAATCTCATAACTTGAATAACAAATTTTGTAAATTAATCCAAATTGATTCAAGTCGATCTAATATGTTGTTATTTTGATATTTAAAAAAAGATATCATCTTAATTTTTTCAGTTAAACTATATTTTTATTGATTGTTCAGATTGTCTTTGGATTTTCTAAATTGATTAGATCACATCAAGATCCATCTCCGTATGGTTTCTTAAAATTTTTCTATCAAAAAAACATATTAATAATATTTTAATATTTTTTTATATAAAAAAAATAATCCGATATGCAACATAACTCGGAAGATGATCTAATTAACAAGAATTAATTAAAGAGGGGACATCACTGTTACCCTTTTCTCATCATTGAAACAGTAATATAATTTGTTTATTTTTTATGTTTTTATTTTCTTTTTTGTTGTAATTTTTTTCATCCCTAATTTTCTGATTGGCAACATGTTTTTATAATCTAATTTGATTTTTCTCGTTAATTATATAAGCAAAATGTAATTTTCAATTCTTAAATTAAAAACAAGAAAAAAAACAATCCAAATATAGAAGGTTTTTTATAATTATATAAAAAAGTGGGTTATTAATATTATTATATAGACAATATTTTGCACAAAGAAGATTTAATTTTCCATATTAAAAAAATGGGAATCAGCAGGCATTGGATAATCTACAGTTTATTTTGGGTTGGTCGGCTGTAAAGATATTGTTGACTTTTTTAAATGGTTACTTCCATCAGTTAATATCATTTCTTAATCACTTCTCAGACTTGGATTCTGTGAGATATGCTTCCAGTTTTTTATTCCTTCTTTTTTATATGTGGGAAAGGATAGCTTTGAAGAAGCAGTGCCATCCCCATGTGGGCCACTGCCCATATCACAAAATCAGCAACTTCTGCTTTGGCTACCATATGTTGTTCTACCGACTTTTTTTTTTTAAATAAGTAATATATTAAAATAATATTTTTTTTATTTTTAAATTTTTTTTTTACATCAACACATTAAATCAATTTAAAAATATAAAAAAATAAATTTAAATTAAAAAAATCAAATCTGATGGAACGCGGTTTGCGGTTTCAAATGAGACCAGAGTCACATGTAAAACACACAAGATTGGAACAACTTCGACCTGTGTAATTGGTTAGTGTTTGTGTTTTTGTAGTGATTATTTTTTACTTTTTAAAAGTGTTTTTTTATATATTAAAATAATAATTAAAAAACACACAAATTTTTTTTAATTTGAAACAAAAATATTTTTAGTGTCATCAAAAAACCGTCAAAAACTATCTCAAGATATGATTTATATTATTCTCTAATAAACTATGACTATTTAGTCATCAAAACTCTGATATCATATCAAGAAATCAATTCAATCTAATAACTTAAATGGTGAGATAAAATCTTATTTATATTATTCTCTCCGAAAACTAATTAAAGACAAACACTGCCTTGTAATATCAGTTTGGAATTCAAGCTTAATTGTTCGTGAAACCTACAGTGGTTTAGTGTAGGAATTAGTTAAGCTTAATTCCTGTCTATATACTTTGTGTCTTGTCGACGTCATCATTACATCAAGATTTGTGAAGATGCAAATAGAATGGTCTGGTTATGGATATGATTATGCATGAATTGATCAGCAGAAATGGTGGGTGCCTATATGATTTGGTTTGCATGAGAATTAAGATTTCATGATGGCAGGTATCCTATGCACCGTAAATTAATTATCATTCTTCTGTAAAGTAAACAGTAGGAGTCTGAAATTTAGTTTTACACAGTATTTTATGAAAATTTTATTTATTTTTTAAAAATTAATGTCGGGAAATCAATTTCACGAAAAAACTAAGTTGTTAGATGAGGTTACAAGATATGATTTATATTATTCTTTAATACATATCTCAAGTGAAAGTCCTTTAAACTTGAAACTTGTAAAGAATCATATTATCTTATATTTAATTTTTATCAAATAAATAGAGATTGTGATATTCAAACTCGTAATCACTTGGTTATCAAGGCTCTGATACTATGTACAAGAATTAATTTAACCTAAAAATTTAAGTTATTATTAAAGTATAATATTTTTAGATATTTTAAAAAGTAATCATTAATATACTCCCAAGCTCCTCCTTGATCTTATAGCATCCTACTTCAATTAGTGTAATATTGTCATTGCAATTGTAATCTCCCCTAATCAATCTACAATAAGTTCTGATTCATACAGTGTCTAGCTAATTCGTTGGCAAGTTTTTGGCTTGCTGCTGTTTCTCACGCTCAAAAAGAAAAGAAATAATAAAAATCTGCAGTGCTTTATGCCTGACATTTCACAGACTTAAAGGCTGGACAAATGGCTTTTCCAAGATAAAGGCCCTCGTAGCTAGCCTTACTTCGTGGGGAAAAGTAATGTTGCTTGAACGTTCTCTGAGAAGCATAAAGTATGAAAAGAAGATGATTGCATCAGTCCATGGAGGCATGCCCTAAAGTTTCTGTCAAAGTCATGACCCAAATGGAAGAAAAAAGAGGAAAGAGACAATTGAGTAATAGTAAAAGTCACTTTGGATTCTCTCTAGCTCTCTCATGGTCCATGACACCCATGTTTTAACTTTCAAGATCTAGCTAGCTAGCCAGCATCTTCTTTTATTGCTGCGGTGTTCATCTCGAAGACAAGTTACTCTCTGAAAAGTTCTGTGCCCCACGGAAATGGAAAACAATTCTCTGTTTGTTTATACGTTTATCAATGAGTGGTTTGCACGAGCGTGTATACTCATGCCCGCTGAGAATGAAATTTCAACACAGCTGGTGTGATCTTGTTTTTAGTTGAGGAGAGGGTGACCCTCCAACCAGAATATAGGTTTTCAAGTATTTATGATAAACAGTGATCCATTCCATATTTGATTTTCTGGTTGAACAAGTGCCAGGAATCCATGCACAAGAGCGGACATTGCCTCTCCAGAATCGGCACGATTTTATTGTCAAAGTTGTTCATCGAGTCATCTTCCTTGAATGCTGGACCCATGGAAATATATTATTAGATGTTTATACTTAAAATTCAACATGGTAAGTAGCTAGAACTTAGAAAAGGGTTAATGGTTGTTTACGAACTTCAACTCTAGTAGGCCCAAGCTTTTAATATATGACCCCAAAGGTGTGGTAGAAGGCCATTCAAGGCAAGGCAAGGCTATTAATTTTCAGGAACATGAAAGATTGATTCCCCGACAAGTAATTTCCACCTTTGCGGAAGATGCAAGTGATTGACACACACGAAGCTTCTAAATGGATAACATATAAATTGCTCAGGAGCTCCTTTCACTAGAAATGAAGGATAGAAACAGTGCGAGCAGGCAAGTTCAAGGAAGATGCAAATTTTGTTCTTTAAGGAGGGAGTTTGCTTTCTTGGTTATTCCATGAACATTTGTCTTGGCAGGAAACTCACTCTCATCCTCCGAATTTCTTAATGATTTGGTAATTGATCATTTCTCGGTCGTGTTATTGTCACTAACATGAGAAGATGCTAAGCCTGGTTTAGAGTATCGAACCAGCCAACCTTCGCATTTTCTCTGGGAGTCAATTTAAATTTCATGTGATTGGTAATATAATGTGTGTTTTTTAATTAAAAATACATGTAAATGATATTTGTTTTAGATTTTTTTTTTAATTTTTGATATTAATACATTAAAATATTTCAAAAACAACTTAAAATGTATTAATTTAATGTTTTTTCAAGGAAAAAAAACACTTTGAAAAATAAATTGTAACACAAAAACAAATACCCACCAGAGAGGAACCACAATCATTGACTGAGGAGACTTTTAGGAATTACTGTGACTATAATTTTTACTCGTTGCTTAAATGGCAAGTTAAAGCTGTAGATGACAAATAGAACCTGTTTAATTTGATGAGGCGTAATCTGCTTTTAATAACAAAGTGCTCGCAGAACAAGGCTATTTCTACAATTGATCCTTTTGAATATCGTATCATTTAAAACATCTGCAACTAGGGACATCAAAACCATATATTTTGTTACTCTATTAGGATTCTAGGACAGATGATTTATTGAGAACTTGATATACATGCAAGTGAATTTAAGGTGGTGAAACTGATTGGCTAAATTTATGTTTCATGCAGTTTTCTTCCTGCCTGAGACAGTCTTCTTCACTGCTCCCACTGAGACTAAAAACTGATCAAGAGATGATAAGGTCTTCATGTCATCTGGTGGGAAGTAACTGGCTGCCTTGCCCATAATTGATGTAAATAGAAGAGAAAGTGAAGGCCGAGTAACATAACGCTCTCCCAAGAGGTCATCTAGGAATGCAAATGCAGCTAAAAATTCAGACCTGCCTGCGTTTATTGGAGCAGCAAAATGAGCAGGAATTATCCTCTTGAATTTCCAGTCTCGGACAATACTATCAATCCAATCCCTGACCTGCAGAATTAACAAGCACGATAATGGTCATATTTTAGAACAAAGCTGAACGTACTGAAATTGAAAACACTTGTGCGGACTTTACTTGCTCTGGAAGGTTGATAATTCAAATGAATCTCGTCATATGTTTATTCTTTGGTTGGATAGTACTAATCGTGGTATACCATAACCAGACAGATGATGGTCTGTTGTTGTTCACTTTCTAGGCCTACAGAATCATCTTAGCCCAGCTATAAGAGCTCTAATATTGCATCATAGTCGTTTCTTTACCTTTTCAGGAACTTTGCTGAAGACCAAAGTCTTCACAATGGGTGAAACAATCAACTTTTGTGACATCTGAGCGAAGCTAGCATTAGGTTCCAATAGATTAGAAGGACCAAGAAACAAGATCTGGAGGACCATTCTTTCCCAACCTGCACCAAGAACTTGATTTCAAAGTGATGCATACACACTCTCACCCTCAAACTGCATGCAACACCATATTCGGTTTCCCTGATTGGAAGTGGGATTCAAATACTAACCTTTTTGCCGGCTCATCTGGTTATCAACAACTGGTTCCTGAGGGACTTCCTTCCCTTTACTAAGAATTTTTACAGCCAAGCCATTCTTTGCTGATGCTAGCAAGGATTCTTTGCCAATACATTCAGGTGGCATTCTTGGCACAAAAATCACAGCATCTGTTACCAGTAGTGATCTTGAACGCTTGTGATAGAAAGCTACCTCGACATATGGTCCAATTCCTGAGATAATACACAACAAATTTGTTCGAATCGTGATTCGTTAAATGAAGTTTAATTCATTGCATGTGCAATCTACATTACCAACTTCGGGCGAGCTTAGGACTTTTTGTTCAATCTCATCAGCCCAAGGGGTAGACATATCCTCATCCGTCAAGGTTTTGGCACGAAAAATTCCGAAGAACTCAAGTGGCAAATTTAGGGGCCAGCTCCACTGCCTTGGTGCCACCCATATTTGGGCCCGTGGAAATTTTCTCGAAAATGGGCCAACAAAGATTTTATGTTCATAAGCAAATGTAGGCAGGACAATGTATTCGACTGGAGCTCCCAACTCCTTCAAAAGCTGGCAGAGTAAGACCACTCATCAGAATGTGGCCAATTTTGCTTCAGGGGATACATTAAATAACCAAATATATGACTATTAGACATAAATGACTTCCCTTCGGTTGTTTCTTATTTCCATCAAGCATGAAGACAATTTAATAGTGACAAATTCTGAGGTTTTAGGAGCACATGTCGCCATTTTTCTTTTATTTTGAATTTTGAGGTAGGAAATAGAAGCACTTCCTTTAACAAGGATGTACTTTCCTACTGTCAAGAAATCAATGTCTTGACATGAACTAGCATCCAACAGCTGGTTTTCATGTAGGAAAAGCAAGCAAAGATCAGATCTCCTGCAACAGGTTCATCTGGAATAGAAGTGAGGACCAATAGCTAATTCTAACAATTTTGCACCTCCTACTTCCTACATATATCATATACAACTGTATAGTTGATAAAAAAAAATTATAACTTAAGGCAATGGTAAGCCATTTTGGTTTGCTATGTACGAGTAAAAGTGGTTTTATTGGATAGTCCTAGAAAGACAGATCAGTTTTGCCCCTAATAGTGGGTAGCCCAATACCAGACTTGAAGATGCAATCAATGGCACTTGGCACTGTCCTTGAATGAACTTGCAATAATGAGCATAAAAAATAAAGTAACAAAAATACATTTCTTGCGTTACAGAAACAAACTAAAATCCACATACACTCAAATCCTACATGCAACAAAATAAGACTGACAGTATCTAGTTAAAGAGTAAAAAAAGGTACACAAGGTATAACCTGAATACACTCCTCTGTTGGAGCAATGGGTGCGTGGACCCATAATCCTCCAGATTTGAGTTTGATGACTGTCATTCGAATGTTTGTTGATACACTGCTGAAGCCTAATGCTTGTTCTTGTTCGAATAGCCATATACAACTCTTCACAGCCTAAGGCATAAAACAGAAAAAAAGGGGGTCACACTTAGTGTAATGAACAGACCTTCTAGCTACAGCTTATATTAGCATACAAAAGAATTGTGTCTTTTACAATACTTATGTTTCCCATGCATATCGAATACAACTCTTGCTCTATTTTCTGGACTATTTTAATACGAGCTAAAGACCATTTCTTTTTCCCATACTGATAGAATTTCATCAAGTGGGGTTTGAAACTGAGGACCTCACTATGAAGGAAGTTCTGCTCCACCAATTCATCCAGAGTTGCTTCCCAGTTTAACGAGACATATAACAATAAAACAGAACATTTTACTTTACATATATACCCATCTTTTAGGCTGACTTCTTTGGTCTCATAATTCATACTCAGCCATGGAAAGGAGCTCCAGCATTCAGGGGTTTGGTGATCTAAATTGCACCATCCAATATGTTATTGGTTTCCAATTCCAAATGCACAATATAGAAATTCAGGAAATTTTATTTGTATTTCAGTTCCTTGAGGACAGTATAAAGTGATTCAGGTGTCTGATTTTATATTAAGTTTTTTTTTAGAGAATAAGGCAAACCGTTATAGGGTTCTTGGAGACCACAACGTAGATAGAACCCAAAGGCTCTACAAGGGAAAAAAAAGTGCTGAAAAAGAATCGTTGTTTGAAAGCTTTTTATGCTGCCATTGTTCTGGGTGTTTCAAACACAACGTTTTCGAAGTATATTACTGAAGAGCTTTCATGATTTTTCTAATGGTATGTGAAGAAGTAGTATCTTCAACCACAAATTGAAATTGAGACAGCTTACTTTATAAAGCATCAAATTCAGTAGACGGTTAAAAAGTCTTTTATTTCTTCATCTAAAAGACATTTCTAGGAGACCTCATAGATCAAGAGTCCTTATTTTTTCCTCAAGAAAACATTCAATATTGGGAAAACATGTTAACTGAGAAGAAGTTTCCAATCTGCTCATTCCACTTCACAAGTTTTTGTTAGTGTAAAAACTTGAAACACAGCAAATATGGGAAAAAAAAAAGAAAAAGCCCTATCATAATTTTTATTACAGACAGAACACCTGCTAGAATGATGCTTCACCTGATTAAAGTTAGCAATGTGTACAACAATGCAGCATGAAATATAAGCCCGTCATGCAAGCAAAAACATCAACCTCCACTCATTTGCACATCAACAATTAAAGAGCAGAAACCAGATTATAAAACAAACAGTGACATTATGATGTAATTTATCTCTCCTAATAGGTACATAAAGTCTATAAGATGCCAAATACAAGAGACTGCGAGGGATAAAACCTGAAGACAGACAAGTTTGTAAATACGCATAGCAAAGGAAAACTAAGCATTAAGCATTATTCTTGATCAAAATCCTTAGCAACCAAAGTTACCGATCATTAAATTTTATTTAGACCAAGTTGAAGATAAAGAAAGTTACCTCAGTCCTTATAGTGCGCCTATTAAGGAAAGGACCGAGAGGGAAAGGAAACCCAGTAAAGTTTAGGTAAAACCTGCCACCACCACCGCCGCCGCTGCTAGTGCTAGTTGTGGTAGGGGTGTTACTTGCAGCAGCAACCACCAAGCTGAAGCTGTCTGGTCTCTTGTTTCTGGGTTTTAACTGAAAAGGAACATCCTTCAAGGACCCACCAAAAAAACTACAACTTGAGTCTTTTAAAGTGGTTGGATTCTGCAGGACTCTCGATTTTGGGCAAGAAATGGTAATGGCTGCCACCATTTTTCTTGAAACGGTGTCAGATTTTACCAGAGCATAGATGTTGCAAAAGGTTGTAGGGGGTGTCCACTGTCCATAGCGTTAAAAGAATCCAGAGTTGGAATTTCCCCCGCTATGTTTGCGACACGTGTTTGATTTTCCTACATGTAATTTTCTAAAAATTTATTGTTGGCGGGGAAAAAAGGGCAATGGAATGGAAATTATTGGTTGATTTATAATATGTTTTTCTTTTTAAATATATTAAAATAAATTAATTTAAAATAAAAAATATTTTTAAAACATGAAAACCAACAAAATATTAACTCCGGAGAGATAGTAGCCACGAACCCTTAAATCATAATTGAATTTATTGGCTAAGAAGATACATCAATGTCTAATTACAATTACAATTACAATCACATTAAAAAAAAATTAAGAGAGTTGGCGATTTCATTGTATATGTTTGCATGCACTGTTTATATTGTGGATTGGAGGCTTTCTTTTTTTTTTTTTTTTTTCTGGTCATTGAACTTTTCTTTTTAATTCAACTGCATCATTTTATGTGTGGCTTTTGGTGTTTAGATCCATTATTTTCATATCAATTTTAAACACTTCGTGCAATTATTTTCAAGTAATTTTGCTATTTGTTTTATCTTATTTTTATTTTATTTTATTTTATCATATTTTATACAAATCAATTTTATTTTTTACATATCAAATGTAGAAGTAGGTGTTTGATGGCTTTTTTGTAGGTTGCTAATGCATGTTTTTGATTCCTAAGTTTAGTTTGGCCTCAAGTGTTTAAAAAGTCAGTTTTAAATTAAGTTTTGATGTTTTTGTTGGCTCATAATACGACTGCAATTTTAAAAGTTGAAATCATATACATGTTCTTGATGATACAAGGTTATTTGTTAGTGTTTTTAATTCAAACATGTTTATTTATTTATTTATGATAATGTGGTATGTTGGGGCTAATAAAGCTTGGTTTGGAGGCCTAAAATGTATTTTCTAGGTTTAACAATATATGCTGGGTTTTCTAGGCAACCTGGGTTCATGTTCTTCATGATCATCCGAAAAATATTATCTTGAGTGCTAATTATAGGTCTTATTTTGATTTGATTTTCGCGTTGGAGGGCTATGAATGTTGTAAGGCGCCTATGGCTAATTACCCTCCTTGTCTAGAACTCGGAAATGAAATAAAACAAGATGATTCGCGAGTTCACAACCCAGACTCTTTTCGCTTCTCAAAGGCGATCAATTCGACTATATTTCATCAAAACCAAACACACAAACACCTTTTAAACATCCCAGCAACATTAACAATAACATCAAAACAAGATTAAGCAAACAAGACAATATTTTTATTCATTAATCCAGATAAATGCTAAAACACAAAATAATGCCAAAAGGATTTAAAAAAAATCATTACACATCAAAAAAGCATGAATGGGCAAGTCACATGGACTCCACCCTTGAGTTTTCACATGGTTATATTTGGTTTCTGCAAGTTCGTATATCATCATTTGTAAATAATCTAGGGTTTTCATGCATTAATAACATGTTTTGTAAGTTTTAATCTTAGAGTTTTGGTTTTGAATCGAAACCTATTTTCGATAAAAAGCGTAATGTTTGAATAATAATCAAAGCAAATGGATACTTAATTCTTGATGTGTGCTTAATTGTGAATAAAACCTTGCATTTTATTGTTTGAAATCTAGTCTGGTTTGATATTTACATTACTAGTTTTGAGTTTGAATGTTCTTCATTGTTCTTCATGTTCTTTGTTTTCATTAGTATTTTATTTATTTTCGTTAGAAAATTTTATGCTTTTTTGTGTTTTTTTTTTTAGTTTTGATTTTTTTTTTGGCTTAAATCTCTCTTTTGATTTAGTTTTGGGTTAAACCTTAGTTTTTGATTCAGTTCATAGTTGAACCAATGTTTTCGAATCAACCTAGTTGGGTCAAAATCGAGTCAAATACTTAAGACTTTGTTTGGTTTACCACTATTTTGATAAAAAGAATTTTGGCTTAAGGGAGTGTTTAGCAAATACATCCTTATGCTTGTTTTGAACAAAAATATGATTTTGTCAAACATAACCCTAAAATTTTTTTATTGTAAAAATCAAAAAATAATTTTTGCTTATTGTATATGGTCAAACCCTTATAAAAAATTTCATTTTATTTATAAAAAAAGAAAGAAAAAAAAGTTTTTTTAGGATGGTTTTAGAAAATAATCGTATTGATTTTCCTTTGTGTTTTTATTCTTTTGAAATTTACAATAAGTTTGTAAAATTCCTTAAGGATTTGACCAATATTTAAATAATCCTAAAAATTTCAATTCATGAAAATTAATATTCAATATCCTGGTTTAAATGCTAGACCTATAAGTAGTTTAATATTTAAATACCAGAAGTTGACTAGAAAATTTTTCAGAATTATTTTAGATGTTCACTAATTTTAATTAGGAGTATTTTTCACCATAATATATGAGTTGTGGAGAACCCTTTTGCCTTTCAGGATAGGTGAACTATGTTAGGGTACCTATATGGACTTTTTCCATAAGAATTTATCTAGAAATACGAACCCATAATAAATTTAAAATGCCTTATTTATTCATGGAAGTAAACTTTTATTCCGAGCCATAGACAGACTACCAACTATAAACCAATCAAAACTTTTAAACTATATCTAGAACACATAATACAGCTTATCTCAGGTAAGGTGCGTAGGGGTGCTAATACCTTCCATAGCCATAACCAGACCCTTATATTGAAATTTCCGATAAGACCATTGCATCTGAGTTTTTTTATTGATCATGAATTAAACAACTAGATGGTGACTCATTGACCTTTAATTATAAATGAGTTTATTGAGGCATTTATGATGTGTTTTTAGATATTTTTAGATAAAATTAAAAAAATAAAATTAACAATGGATTTCTGGTTTCTTTTGGGCCGTATAAGTTGGACCTCCACTCTTCTACCTTCTAGCATTTGAGGTTGTTGAAATTCAACTGTAGACAATGCTTCATTTATTTCATTTGTCACTTCAAAGGACACTTAACATTTTTTTTTTTAATAAAAAAGAGAGTTGCACACAAAAAAGTAAATAAATGATTTAAAGCTAGTTGATGACAACTGATTTAAAGCTAAAACCCCATGTTCAACAGTTTCATTTCAAACCAAAGAGAACCAAGTTGCATACACAAACAAACATGATAGGTAAAAGAACCCGTCCTCTGCAAACAAAACTTAGGTCTGTTCAGAAGTATCATCCGGGAAATGAATAAGAACCTATTTCAATTGTATTCCCGGAAGAGCTTCAAATATATATAAAAAAGAATTCAATTGAAATAGTATTAAACACAGAAGATTAATATGAAACAACTCATGTTTTTGTCGCCTTGTTTCAAAATCCATCATGACACAAAAGAACCATAATAAAGATTCTATAAAACATCAGTCTCCACACAACCAAGAAATCAAGCTTTTGGGTGATAGCCCTGACTTGATTAATATTTCAGATACTTACAATAGCATTGCATATCCACAAAGAGACCGTTTTTCTCGCAGGACCATCATCACAAACAAACCTCCAGAAACAACATCCAGCCCTGACAAGCCAAATCCTACATTTACAGACGAGCTTCTAACCAAGGACGATACAGGAATAGTGGGATTGAGGAGCCTCATACCCAAAGAATTAAAATAGTCTTGGAGACTGGATAGTCATTGAATAACCAAACTCACGGCACCAAGATAGAGATGTGCCACTTTCTTGGAGCAAACTTCTATTCAAAATGCTTGCAGACTAAGACGCTAATTTGGATATCAAGTGATGATTTCTCTGACAAGCCAATCCAAACTAGGATAAGCAAAGTACAGAATGAGAAATGATGGGAGAGCAAACAAAACAGTGATAAGAATGTACAGGGCCAAAATGGCTGCACTGGCAGGTATTGCATATAAGATGATCAAAAGGAATATGATGACCAATGGGAACTTTGCTGTCAGATGAACAAAGAAAACCAGTGACTTCTGAAGGGAGGAATGTATTCTCCTCACATTGAGGTAACTGTTGACATGATAATGATCATGGTTTGCCTCTGATGGTTCAGCATGATGAACATATTGTCCCCTCCTGATGTTCCCACGGCTTGCCTGATTTCCAAGGGCTAAATTACTGTCTGATGACCAGTGGGGTTGTTGATCTTCACAGAAGGTGCCATGAGACTTCTCTCTATCACCATTCTTGCTCTCAACCATCCAAAGAAGAAAATAATTCTTGCGAGGGAATTTGAGGTTCCCTCGATAAACAAGGCGGAAGGATAACAGATTGCACCATGGACAAGAAATAAAGAGAGGAAGCTGAATTGGTAATGTAGGAAATTTCACAACAGCCCATTGAAGCCCTAGGATGCAATTTTTGCAAAGAGTATGGCCACACCATAAAACATAAGGCACATTTTCAACAATGTTGAAGGATTCCCAGCATATCGGGCACTCTAGGCCTTCTTCTCTGCTTACAACAGAAGATGCCTCGTCGTCTGAGTATTCTGAAGGAACTTGAGCTGGCTTTAGAGAGTTGTTCAAACTAACACTTCCAGCTAGGCATTTGGATGCAAAATTCCACATTTTGATTGGAGACAAATGACTATGCAAACATCATCACTTTCAATGGTTGTAGAAGCTGAAACCTACAAGTAACATTAACCATTAACTCACACTGGATTGTCTCCTCATGCTTATAAATTTCCAAGTATTTCACTAGGCAGCAAAAATAAGAATTAGAAAGAGAATTAAACTAAATTCCATGTAATTTAGGCTGATGTTCAGTTTAACATCCATTTTCAATTTTTCATTGCAATCTATTATGCATAATAGAGTAATCCAGCGTTTAATTCTGTATGTCAAAACAGAACATTTTCATTTCATCAGACTACACTATTATCTCCAAAGGTGGAAAACTTATTAGAAAGAAGCAGGTTAAGATGATCAAGAAGGGTAATCCAAAATGAAAAATAAAAAGATGCCAAACAATCAACTTCATGGTGTCAGAGCCTCTAGCTATAACACCATCACTTGTAATCCCAAATGCAAAGTAGAAAGAAAAGGCTAAAATGAAAACAATATAAGGGCATGTTTTCCAATAACAAAATGTCATGCTGATATTCATTATTTTACATTTAGACAAATAAATTTACTGGTTAAAGAACCCTTGATGTTATTAGAGCAAGCTGCATCTTTAAAACGATTTACATTCTCCACATGCAATACTAGCTAGCTATGAGCTACAGTTAACAAAGCAGAAGTTTGTACAACATATAGTGACACAATGACAAATACCAATAAATTGAACTAGATCCATATTTGCAAATTCTAATGCCAAACGGATGTTTGCTACCCTAACTATGCCCTATACTTCTGATCTCTGCTTGATTGACCATATAACTGATAAACGTATTAAGTCACATCACAATGATGCAGTAACAACTAGTTGGGAAAATTGATCATAAACTTGTTTTCTGGTGTGAGTAGAAAATACAAATTCTTATATTCCATCAGTGGTGCAAGGGATGCAAACGTAGAGAGAGCTAATTCAATATGTGCGACAACTTTCTATCACAGCTGTCCTTATTTTTCATCCAAGCTTGCTTATGGATGTTAACTTGAACGCATGTGTGCAGTCACAAACTCACAGGAACAAATCTTTTTGACCCAAAACCATGCGTTTATTTCTGTTATCTTTACCAAAAGAACAATCCCATCAAATAATGATATTTACGCTGAAATAATAGACCAATAATCTGAAATAAATCAAACACTCTCCCTTCAGAGACTCAAGCTCGACCTCAAAATCACCCAAATCAACCAGTTAACGATTGATGTGCTTAAACCAGTTACCACCAGAAAATCTCTCAATCAGATTCAAAAGCTGTACCAGAATTGTACCATTCCTTACAGAAACTGCAACGTTAACCATACAAACATTCTAAAGACAAAACTAAAAACAGTCAATGATCATTACAAGAAATAAACTCTTGGATTTAAACAAAGAAAATTCATGAAAACAATCAAACAAGAAACCAGAAAATTCAATAACAAGTAGTAATTTGAGAGAAAACAATCAAAGCCCACTTCTTTTTTATTGTTAAAGAAACATTCCTAACAGTCAACATACAAAAAAATAAAAAACAACCGATCCATGAAAATCCAAGCTCGATGTGGTCATATAATTATACAAAGCTAACAACTTTCAACGCCAATCAGTAAAAAGAAAAAGAGAAGAAACAGTTCATGACATGGCCTTACCAGTTTATCAAGAAGGGGGTTTAACAGAGAACGAAAAGAAATTAAGAGGGGTTCCCCTCCATGTCTTTCTCCCTCTGTTTTCTTCTAAGGATATGAAGCTATAGACAATTTCTTGGGGGGGCTTTTCGAAATTGTCGGGTCCAAGCGGCCGACACTGCTTGCCAGGATGGCCCATGCTGGTGGTCCTTTTCAACGAGAATATGGTGCCTATTTTTGTAATTCCACATTGTAATTCATTAGTTTTTTTTCCTATTTATATTTTTTATTAATAATTTATTTTATAATAAAATAATATTCAAATATTCATTTATTTATTTATTCTAAATTTATGATATTAAAAATTCAAATAATTTGATATAAATCTTGGTGATTTGTATCTAAAATAGTTAACTTTTTTCAATTTATACAATAATTATAATTTCACTAAGATAAAAACTAAGAATGTAAAGCTGAATTGTTACATACATACATATATCTATATTCTGAAATTGCAATATGTTCTGCTATTACAATTAATATTACTATTATTATGTTTATAAACTCTTTGTTTTTTTTTTTAATTTTATTTAGAGGAGTTTTTTAACATTTTTTTTAATCTCATGAATAAATAAGTTAGGTGATGTTATTGAAAGCTTTATCTATACAACCCTATTAACATTTGGTGAGATAATATTAGCATTATTTGTTAGAGAATAATATAAATCATATCCTGAGACCTCACATAACAGCTTAAGTTATTGGGTTGAGATAGTTCTTTGACATGGTATCGGAGCCTTGATGACCAAACGGTTACGAGTTCGAATCTCACCATACCCATTTATTTAATAAAAATTAAACACAACGTAATGTAGGCCTGTGCAAATTTCAAGTCCAAAGGGCTTTCACTTGAGGGGGTGTGTTAGAAAATAATATAAATCATATCTTAGGATCTCACTTAATAGCTTAAGCTATTGAGTTAAGATAGTTCTTTGACATTATTATTTTTAATTTTTTTTTAATTTTTATGTAACTAGAATAGATTAATTCACATGTATGAATAAAAATTTATTTAGAAAATATTTTTAATGTTAGTATAATTTTCCAAAAGAAATGGCGAAAATTTTATGAAATCATTCATTTAGATAAAGTTAAAGGATACCCAAAAAATAACCAAGGATATATCCAATAAAAAAAAGTAACTAAGAGTTCAATGTAATAATTTAATTTGGATTTTAATATTTTTTTTGTTATTATCTATATGGTTTGATAATCAAAATAAAATGTGAATAAAATACTATATTAGTTAAGGATGATTTATATTAATTTTTTATTATTGTAATAAAGATACAAAGTCATATTGAACATGTATAATCAAACAACAGATTTATAAAATAATTATGTGAATCAAAAGAAAAAAAAACATAAACTTTAATATTTATCTAGATTCATTGGCATCCAAAATAGATTATAGATATGTTAACATAAACATTAATTTGATCTCCAAAACAATTCATTTTCATAGATTAATTAAGAATGATTGATTGGCATCCTCTAAATGATCCAGAGCAAATAAAAAATGGTACACTTATTTATGTTAATATTTAAGTCATATAATTAGAATTTTTTATAGATTAAGAAGATCTTTGAGTTAAACCTTAATCTTTTATGAGATTTAACATATAGATATATAGATTAATTGGGATTATCTTTGAATAAAAAATAGAAAGGTGAAAAGAGAGTTGAAGCTAGGATGGAACATAAAAGTAAAAAGAATAAAATTCAACTTAACTAAGAATTAAAGAGGAAGGAGATACGAAATTAGTGACTTTATGAACATTTAGATCTTGACCCGTGATTTTAGCTGGCAAGAAAGAAGAAAAATACTCATTTATCAACTTAAAAAATATAAAAAACAATCAGAAATATCCAAATCAAATTGGATAAAAATTTTCTTTCTCGATCTAAATAATTTTTTAGATAATATAATTTTTTAGATAATATTAAGATTCAAAACAACCACCATGAAACTTCTTTATCTGATAACACTAAAATTTTTTTTAATGGTTGAAATCAGTGCTAATCATGATTTGTTCTCTTTTCAGTTCAAATTTAGTGACTTCTTTTTCTCTATAACATAGGGACTAAAAAATAATAAAAATAAGAGTTTGTATAAAAAATAAATTTTAAAAATCTATAGGGACCACAAATGTATAATTGAAAAAGTAAGAGCATCAAGGTTATTTTTTTTGCAAAACTTTAAAACCATCACCTATTTTCTTTGTTTTTTTCACTTTGATCCTCTACTTTTTATTGTTTTTCTTCCTTTAACTATCTTACTTAAATCAACACTTAATTTACTTTATAAAAATGAAATTAAAAAAAAAATAATAAAACGAAAAAAAAACATTATGAATAATCAGTCCATAACATTTTATGGGAAGATTAAGGTGTAATTTTGCACCTTGAATCTCCCAAGTCTTTTTTTTAGAATATTATTAATAAATTAAAGTTTTACTGGATTATGGAATCAAACTAGCAATGTCTAATAAAATAAGGTGAGACTCATTGTTGTTGAGCATCCGAGAGTGAAAGGCTTCAAATATTCTGTACAAATTAATTTCAAATCCATGAAGATCCATCCTTGCATGCTTTGTTAATGATCTGATTGCAAGATCAGGATTTAATAATATATAATAATCTTAAATTACATTTTAAATCTTTTTTTTTTAAAAAAGTTATAAGGTCATATATTTTAAAATATTATTTAGAACCCCTTTTTTGTTCAATATTTTCATTTTTAAACCCATAAAGTTTTTAAATTATATTTAGAACTCTATTTTAAATTAATTGAACTTTCCCCAACGTATGCCCCATCTATCCCTCCTGTTTTCAATTTTTTATTTTTAATTTTTTTTGGTGTACGCAAGCATATTAAACGTATTTTATGAAATATAAGGAGCATTTTGAGCTAATTACCCACTGATAAATCCATAAACTTCGACCTCTTGAAGAAAGAATATTAGAATAGCACAAGCTAGCTCTTAAGCTGTGTATAGTCCTGATCTTACAATTTTCATGGAAGATTTAGTGTCTAAATCTTATTAAAGAAGGTAAAAGATCAACCAAAATAGCAGCATCAATTGCATATAATTTATTGGAAGTGGTCATGTGGCCTCAGCGACATGAACATTGCAGCACACAGCCGAAGACGGTTCTCCATGCTTACATTTACCATGTCAGGAGTCGCTAGACCCCGCTTCCTAATCCTGTATCGTCGCCAAGCAAATTGTATGTTCACGGCTGCCCATGTTCGCCAATTGGATGAGTAATATCTCATTGTTCGCTTGAGTCTCTTGCTGGCAAATCTGTACCTGAAGTGTTCTGAGATATATCTCAGATCATATGCATCCAGAACAAATGCTTCTGTTGGTTCCATACAGACAAAAGTTGCGGATGAGGCTGGGAGGCGGTCTATAAATGGGCGGCGAAGGCACCACGAGAGCAGCTCATCACCTAAAAAGCCTCCTGGCTCAAGCACACTTGTGGCTACCATGCCTTTGCTAAGGCATTGACTGTATTTCACACGTCCGTGCACAATGAAAACCATCCTTAGCACAGGGTCTCCTTCTCTTAAAATCTGTTCTCGGGGGCAATAATATGTTCAATAACTTAATACAGTGTAGCAGTTTAATTCCTTTTCTTGCAGAATTATGCATGCATTCAGTATGGATTGTTGCATAGAAAATAAGCTAACAGAATGATTTTAACTTTATGATCATATCGAACCTTTTCATCTTTTGAGTAGACAAGGAGCTTCACACGATCACAGATGTTGTCAAGGATAAGATCATCCAAGTTGTGAAACAAAGGCACCTAGAGTAAGAATTACTCCATTTCATAAGTATTTAAAAAGCATCCCTTGATGCTAATTAATTTGATTAGTCAATTTGCTTTTGCAAACTCATTAATTATGAGGATATTGTGCTACCTTTTTTATGAGGTCTAGGCAAAGATAGCGTTTAATGTCTCTCCGGAGTCCTTCGGGCAATTCTTCAATCCAACTCATCTCGTCCTCTCCTCCCATGACTCTCCATTTTTGGCGTTCGAAATGTCGAAATCTTTGTCTTAAACCAGTTGGCAACTGTCTTCTCCTCATCCACCATTCCACATCTTGGCGTCTTAGCTGCATCTTTTTATTCTTTGCCATGACCACATGCAAAAATACCTATCAAACGATAACAATTCCTCAATTCTGTAAGTATTGTTTTTTATATATATTCATTCAAAAGAAATCAGTGCTGAAGTTTTATTACCTGGATGTTTCCTATCAGTAAAGTGAAAAGAGTGAAACCACACAGCACAATGTAAATACTGAACATCACTTCTACCAAGTTACTTGTTGGAGCGAGTTCGTTGCCGAAAGAGCTGCCAATAAAAGCATGATATTAAAAGAAAACCGTAGTAAAGAACCAGATCAAGCTTATACAAGCCTACATTTTCCTCATATTATCTGTAGAAAATCAGATTACATTTTGGTAATTCATGGAGTCTAGGTGCATCAATAATGACAGCATGACTATACCTAGTTTACTGTAGAGGTTTCTACAAAAGTTCAGGAAGATGTAGTTAAATGTGCAGCTATTCATACAGAAAGTTGGAAATCTAATTGTGAAGTTTAAACTAACATGTTAAGCATGCCTGAAAAGAAACGAGAGAGACTCTGGTATACACTAGCTCAAGATTCGACTCCTATCAAAGATGCCCAGGAAAAATCTGTGCACAAAAATCTGGAAGATTAAAAAGGCCAAGGCAAAGGCAAATGCAAATGACTATGAGAAAAAGCTGACGAACCCCATATCAGAAATTATTTGCAGCTTTTGCACTAAATTAAGTAGACTAATTACCTAAGGTTTAACAAGCCCCAGAATATGGGATAAAGGATCTTGACTGCTAGAGAATTGCTGGATACAACTAGAAGAGCTGGCGAATAAATCCCATAATTGAATGGTCCATTATCATCCAGGCACAATGGCTTAGCAATCCATGTTGAGTTTCTGCCACAAGGGTTTCCATAGTTATCTGCTGGATACATGAACTGATAGCAAACATTCATTGAGCATTGCAAAGTGAGATCGCAGTTTCCATTTCTTTCACACTGTTTCTTGAGACATGTCGCAACTCGTTCTGTTGCAAGAACATACCAGCATCCTCCTGTGACCTGTAAAATCTCAAGGAAAGGTGCCTTTTACTATCAGATTGATGTCATATGAAGCTTAAAGATTCATTTCTCTAGTGAGATTAAATTAGACCTACATGAGAGGCAATTAGGTAGGCAACGAGATTGAGTCCAAAACCCCACCAAATTGTGCCAAATATATAACCTGTGACTTTCCGCATTCTTCTAGCCAAGCAAAAGCTATGGTAGACCTTGGGAAGGAATTGGAATGAGAAAGTCACTAATAACATCGTCAAGACCTGCTTAATCTTTTCTTCCCTTATGAGTTTTGGTACCAGCAACCAAAATATTGCCTGCAAAATGAAGATATTAGAAGCGTTAATCTTTTTTTTTCTCCAGATGAATCGCACCAATTTGCCCTCGTTTTCTTCAGCAAATACAAGGAATGAACTTCTAATTAGAAAATTTGTGAAGTTGGATCATCACTCCTGTAGTTCTCTATAAATTATTCTGTTGTTTTGCCGACATAATTAAGAACACACGGATATATATACCACTCCTTCCAGATGTTGATATTAGCCACAGCTCATCATTCCTTGAAGATCAAGTCATCCATAAAATCTCAAGAACATCGCAACTAGTTTCTAATTTTTATTTCTAAGGTTTAAGGATTAGATATTGATTAGAGTATTTTCAAATCATTTTTTGTCTAGATAATATATAGATAAATGTGGTCGATCATGCTATTAATTTTTACTAAACTTAACTACCATAAAAGTCTAATATATATATATATCGCCGGAGACCAAATCTCCTTTGGCATTTGTTTAAATCACTAGCACAACAACAAAGGGCAATCACCAAATTAAAGCAATCGTACTAAACCTGGGGGATCGGCAGGATAACAAAAACATCGAACCAAAATCCTTTCAGTGACCTCACATAATGATAAGCAATGGCACGTGCGTTCCACACGAGTTTCCCACACCCAAAAACAAGGGACTCCCTCGACACGTACGCCAGCCTGAATTGCAGCCATAGATGCCAAAGATGCACCGCATCCACGCACGAACGAGCAACTGTCACGATTGCTGCAAACCCAATATTCACATACAAACAAGGGGCCCCACCTTTTCCAATCGACAGTGACAACGCGTAGAAGAAAAGAGGATCAATGGCCAGCGCAATGCCACGGGTCAGCAGCAGCACCCTATTCCATTTCTTGACCCACTTGCTACGTGGATCCAGGATGGACCCAAACGGGCCCTTTGTGGTCTGGGTTTGACAGCGGGCAGGTTTGGATATCGGATCGGATTTGGCATGGATAGGTACGAGGGAGGATCCAGCTAAGGCTTGCCATTCGGGTTGGTGGACACTGTCACAGCTTGTGGAGTGAAACACAGGGACACCAACCTGAGTGCAAGCATAACATTCCGTGGAATCGAAAACAGCATTGTTGCTGGAGCTGCCGCTGCTGCTGTGTTTGCTTTCATTGCAATATTTGACACTACCTCTACTTTGTCGAGACCAGCTGGGATCATCATAAAAAAATATTTGACAACATATGAATTTCAATAATTACCTACAGGATGCAAAAAGCAACACATTGTATGAGAAAATGAAGGGCGAAAGCTTACCTGGAGAGAGAGAACGACATAAAATGAAATGGTGAGAGAAAGGGAGAGAAATGGCTTAGAGGCAGCTGGAAGTATCGGAAGCAGTTCTAATATGTCTGGCACTATACGAAGAGGGTGCGCTGTCTGGAGCATTACACGAAAGTGATGTTGTTGTGTGGTTGGAGCATTTTGCAGTCAAACTTTTTTTGTTTTATCTGTTCTACCAATCTTTCAGTGTCCTGGCCTGAACCAAAGATATGAAAGGTAAGGACGAAGGACAGTACTAGAACTCACAATTACACAGTTCTATTTGTCCAAGGCTAAATTCAATGACATAAATCCTGACAGCGTAACTTTATAAGAGAATTATAGTCATCAATCTTTCTTTTTGTTTTAATTTTATTATCCCATGTTATGTTCAAACCATTGAACCTCATAATCTGTTTTGACTCTTGCGCTCCATTGTATTTGAGGCCTTAAACAATGCTTCATCGTTAAATTGGTGCTGAGTTTTGAAAATTAAGATTTGATTTTATTAATTTTAAAAAAATTAAAACACTAGGGACCAATTTTGGCAAATAAACATAACAATATACCTTCTTCCCCTTTTACTATTCATGAGGGAAAAATATAGTTCAATACCCCAAGTTTTTGCCCTTTTTTTTTTTAAAAATTTTGGACCCTAATTTTTTATGATTTCATGTTTCAATTCAAAATTACATTTGTTTATGTTTCAATCCCTATTATATTATAGGAGAGAGAGAGTTAGTTAGTGAGCTATATTCTAGCCACTAAAAAAATCAATCTTTAAGTTAATGAATTTTTATTGATAAAAAAAATATTATTGATGTGTTTTTAAACTTTTATATCATCAAAAAAATAGTTCAAGCTAAGAAAGTTTTTTTATTCGATTTAATTTTATATTTTTTTATCAAATTAGGAGAGTTTTGAGTTTTAAAATTTATTTATTAAGTTTTTTAGAGTATTTATTAGATGTTTTTAGATAAAAATATATCAAAAACATTAATCTTAGGATCCCAAAAACCCAAAACCTGAATTTTCAATAAACTCTATTTAAATTTTCAATTATTGTTTTTCATAATCATAATAAATATTTACTTGAAACACAATGCTTCTCATGATTTTTTTTAAAAAAAACATTAAAAAAAATGTGAATAAAAAATTCGGTTTTTGATTAAAAATATGTGTTTATTCCTTTTTAGTTCTAATGGTAATAGTATTTTCTAATATTTTTTATTGTTTTTTTTAATTCAATGAACTATACTATTAATAAAAAAATTATTTTTTTTATCTAAGAAACAAAAATACATGAATAAAAAAAATTAATTTTGATGAAAAATACATTTCTTCTTCGTAATTTCAATACTCATGGGCTTCCTTATAAATGTTTATTTTTTAGTTTCATATAATAAAATAATAAATATATTATGAAAAGTAAAGTTATTAAAACCCAAGTACCAGTTCTATGATCTAGATTCTAGGTCATAGATTTGAGGGTTTATTCAATTCGATTCAGGTCAATTTAGAACATCATCATTTCAATATTTTTGTAATAAGAAATGTTAAATTAATATCATTTTAATTTTTTTTAAATCAAATCAATTTTTGAGTAGGTTAATGTTAATTGAATTGCATATGGTCAAATTAATTTCAATTTAATTTGAAATTCTACCTAAAAAAACTGGTCAATAAATCAACTTATTGACCCACTAGATCAAATCAAGTTTTATAACACTAGAAATTCCCGTCAATAACTCACGAGCAAGAAACTAGCAGGTTTCTATGTACATAAGAAACTTTTCCACTCTTAAGGCAAATCAGCATGTATAGATCAAGCTACCTTTAATGGCTAGCTAATTGTATAGTTAAGTTTTTTTTTTTGGATAAAAATAAATATTTCAAAAACATCTTTAATGTCAAACATAAAATGTATTCATACCTTTCAATTTTTGACCTGCGCCTTTCATTCATTTATTTATTTTTCACAAAAAAAATAAATAAATAACAATTAGAATCTCTCTCTCAACTTTCTTTCTCTTACCTTCCATCCACACTCTATAACTGAAATTCATATCAATGCAAGTGTGATGTATAAATTGTGAACTATATATGGATTTGTTTCTTCACATATATACCTTTCATAAAAGCTTAATTGCACTCAATTGTTTCTTAAGTGCAAGAAAGGAAATAATAGAGAAAAAAGAGAGAGCAAAAAAGCTGCTATTGATCAGTGATGAACAACTAAGAGTAGGCAAAAGACTTGAAGAGCCAAGTTATGGAACTTGAACAAATATAAGCATACCAGCAGTCCATTGCTCCAATAGTGTCATCTCCCTTGATACAGAACGACCAGCTCGAGCTCCTGCTGCAAATCGTTAGACATCAGGTTCAATTTATGGCTACCTTAACATATGCTCCACTCTTTTTTTTACACTTTTTTCTTGTCACCAATATTTCACCATGAAAGCCAGAAATATCAAGCATGGATCTGCAAAACAAATCTCCAACTCATTGTTCCAATGCTATAAATATCAGAGAGATATGAATGCATCTAACTCATTGTTCAAGATTAACAATCATATATATATATATATATATATATATATATATATGTACACTTATAAACCCCCCAAAGCTTAAAGCATGACAGAAGCAAAATTAATGGTAGAGTCGCGTTTTCAGAGAGTTTACCTGCTAGATATATGAAAACTTCACCAGCAGCAAAGCATAAAACGAAACAAAAACTTTTTAAATGTAAGAATTTCTTTGATTTTGTATTGTTAATATGATAAAGAATCTAACATAATTACTTGCATTGTGAAAGCTGATCTCCTTAATCACATTTGGTTAGGAATTTGCACCTATATTTATTTGCAAACTTCTCAAGTACAGCGACCTTTGAAATTCCCTAACGTACGTAGGTAATTTACCAGGAAAATTAAAAACAAAAACAAAAAAGAAGAATCAACTGTTTTCTAATTTTGTCACTAGCTCTAATGTATCCAATCCTAGAAGTTTCTTTGTTCTTTCCTCAAACCTACCAGTAACGTACCTATGTTAATGCTCTTGAAAAGTGTTTGGTCAGCTAAAAGAGCGAAAAGTTCCACAGAGACAGAATAGTGTGGTCTCAGCTAGTTTATTTGGTGCCATTAACATGTGGGTATGATTCAATCTTGGTACAGGTTGTCTAGAACAGTGTAATTAGCTTAAGATCGATGTTCCATTCCTTAACAGGAAATATAAGGTCATTTTCAATTCTAGCAATCTGCATGCAGCCTCTCTTTATTTCACCGGACTTCTTTCTGCCCTCGTAAATTTGTAGGTTGCCTCACGGCAAAGCTCCTTCTGCCATCCTTGTAAATGCCGTAATGGGTGCCAAAATAATGGCTTCTCGTAGTTCACTGTGTTACTTTTATTTTCTAAAAAGAGGATAAATCATTTATTTTAGTTTTTTTTTTTTTACTTGATGTATAAAAGTAATGTTAATGGATAATACCACCTTGATTAATAATTACTTATATCAAGGTCTACAAACCAAAGGAAAGAAACTTAATCTCTAAACAAATAATCGGAACATAAGCTCTAGATCATAAACAAAGGGGGTGGGGCGAAAGATAAAACAAAACAAAATTAAAAACCACAAAGAAGAATGCTAGAAAACTATTGCAAGGTTTGCATAATATCTTCTTTTCAACTCTTTTTCAACTCTTATTTATACTGAATTTTAAAACCAAAATTGATGGCGAATTAATGCTCTTAATTACAAGAATTAATTCACATTATTTTGTCTTAAATACACTCTATAAAAATAGAATTAACCTGATAAATTCTTTTCTTTAACTTTAACCACTTCTGTTCAAATTAGCTATATTAATTGGTTGTCCTATATTATATATTGTAGTATACCATTTTTTCTTTAACAACTTCAGTTCATATTTCAAAAATATATTTTCAAATGGTTTTCTCTTGATAGTATTTTCTTGATATTCTCTTTCTAATATTTTTTGTGCTAATTGTAAATTTTTGAGATATAACACTACCAAAAATTCACTTAACACCAACGGAATTACTGATTGAATAATTCTGTCGATAAATTATGGTGATAATTACTAATGAACACTATTTTGTTCGTAATTCAGTTGGTTTATACCAACGGAATATTGCAGTTGGTATATACCGATGAAATTACAGACAAAATATCTAGAATAAAAAAAAGACGGTTCGCTGACATGAAACTTTTTGTGGGTGATTTTACCGACAGAATCACCGAGGGATTCAAACCCGGATTTCCGTACAGTGACGTGACCAATTCTCCGTCAGAATTGTCGATGGAATCACCGACAGAATGAATCCGTCGGTGATTCCATTGGAAAAAGTGAATATATCACTACTCTGCCGCCTCTCTCCTCCTCTATTTCTCTTTCTTCTTCTCTATCCCAACACTTCCCTCCCAAACTACAAACAACCACCCCCTAAAAAAACATCCCTCTCTTCTCAACACAAGTCATATTTCTTTAAGTTTTGTGGTCACAACACATCCGTGTTCTGATTTATTGTGGATTTTATTATTTTTTGTAAGTAAATTTATCTTTTTTAATTTTAACATTTAAATATCAATTTTATTTTTTTTTTAGTGTATGTTGTATGTACATGTTTTATTGCTATTTCTCAAACAAACTTGTAGTATATGAATGTATAATTTTGTACTTGTTATGGTTTGTTTTAGATTTTTTAAAATTATATTTGTTTGTAAATTGTTGAAACTTTGTTGAATTACCGAATTATATGTGTTGTGGTGAAATAATTAATAGGTTGTTTAACGGATTCGTTTTAATTTTCATCAATGTTATTGCGGAGTTGTAATTTACGTAAATTTATATGTATAAATTTGTATGGATATTGATAATTGATAATGAATATTTATGAGAAGTTGTAATTAGCTTGTTGGATAATCTCGAGGTAAACCAATATTTTTGCAAATTTATTTACCTAACATAGTTAATTAATACATGTTGTTATCATAATTTTATAAAGGTTCGATAAAAGTCATAGATGATCGTTTATGGATGCATCGAGATTCATCTCAAGGATTGCGGAGGATGAATTATTGTAACGGGGTTCAAGGTTTTATTAATTTTGCAACATCTATTCCCATAAATTTTACTAGAGGCGGTATTAGGCATTTCGTAGAGAGTTGCAAAATATTTACTGGAAATGCATCACCGACGTTGATACCAACAGAAACAGTCCGTCGGCATTTGTCGGCGGTCCAAAATTACAGACAGAATCACCGACAGACGGTGCGAATTCCAAAGGGTGGGCATTAATGCATCTCTGTCCTCGTGCACTAGCCGACAAAATTACCGACGGACTGTGAAAAATATGAAGGGTAATTAAAGAATTCTGGTGTGAAATTCAAAATTTACTGACGGAATTTCAAAACATCACCAATAATTTAATTAAAATTAATATTATTTAAATATCCGTAGGTGAATCCATCGGGCAAACTACGCTATAAATTCTTGCGACCGCTCCTTCAGTTCATTTCTTTTATCTGCTTAGTTTCAAAGCTTTGGTTTTCGGTTTTTCCTTTTATTTCCTTAAATTTTTTTTTAGCTTTTAATCTCTACTTGAATCTTCAGCAAATTAAAAGGTATGTATTTCCATTTAATATGTTTAATGATTTTACTTTTTTATATTTTCTTTGTTTTAGCTATTGTTATTTTTGTTGTGTTTTTTTTTGTTTTGGTGTATTTTTATAATGTAGATAAAGTCTTGAAATAAACACAACTAAAGTTTATAGTTTTTTTTTTTTAAATTTGTTCAATATATTTTATTGTTTGTATTGCCATAATAATTGAATACTTTGTTGAATTTTAATTGTTGTTGTTGAATTTACCCTGTAATTAGTAATTGAATATGTAGGAATAAATTTAATTATTTTATCTCAATTTTACTCTATTATTGCATGATATGTGTTTAATTATTTCCATTAATTTTAATTGTTATTTGTATAGATGTTAGGTTATATACAAGATTTTTAAATAGGGTCAATTGGTTATGGCTATTGTTAATATTTACAGGTTTGAAAACTTTGGGTAGTCTCCAATAAAGAGGAGGTGCTGCTGAATTGTTTTTAACAATCGAATTTAATTATGTAATTATTCGTATAAAATTATGTAGATGCGCAGAACGAAATCAACAGCTCGTCGCTCACATTGGGTTGTAGCTAGTTCTTCTAGCAGCGAGGATGACATATCCTTAGATGCCAATCAAGAAGAGGCACCTGCATCGTCTACCGATGATGCCTCTTCCAACATGGTTTCACAACGAAATCAATTCACCTGTAAGTACGAGACACAATGGAAGGACGATCTTTTAATGCAAGTTTGTTTTGGTTTTAGTTTTTTTTTTAATTATAACATATTTATGAACAATTAATCAATATTTTATTAATTTAATTTATTTTCAGTTCACAAACATTGAGGCCGCCCAAGAAATATCATCGATATTTAAATCGTCGATGGAGATTCGATTATTTCAATGGAGTCAGGTATCCAGACATCCTGAATAGATACTGAATATCAATGCATGGTTTGACAAATTTGAGGTTGGTGTTAATTTTCAATTTTCATCTTATTTTTAATAAATTATTATTTATATTTTAAATAAATTATTTATACACAACACAAATTCAAGTGGAACAACGCATTTGACAATGTTGTGAGGAGGGTATGAGAAAATCATGTGGCAACTAGGTAACATCGAAAACAATACGATATATTTTTTTAAAAAAATTTATGTTTTAAAATCTAATTTGTTACTATGAAAGTAGGTTGCGTGATTTTTGGTATGAAGTACAAAAAAAGGTAAAAAAAAAAATTGTAAGAGATAACGGTCTCCAAGGCTGGAAATTCTTGGTGGTTTGGAGGGATTTCAAACTGCTATACATCCCGGGAGATATACGGTCGCAATATATTGAGCATGTCACATCTAAGTGGTTCACACGACACTCATAGTCCGGTGCTGGCAACCAGAACCGGCAAATTCATGGTTCGGTAATAACGCACACTAGCAGCTCCGTTCCATTTGCTGCACATACGAAACAGATGGTAAGATTAATTTAAATGAAATATGTCGTTAAATAGTTTGTTTTTACTTAATTAATTTTTTTCCTTACAGGCTATGTCTCTTGGACGTGAGCCGAGCCCAATAGAGCTGTTTATAGAGACGCACGTGCGGAGTCAAGACCATCAAAAGAGGGTGCAACAGTTTGTTGACAACCACGCTCAACACTTTATGGTATGTTCGTCCAACCATTTTATTTCGTAAGTTATTATTTTTATTGAATTGAATATGATGATTTCTTTTTTCATTTTCAGGAGACCTATAATAGTTGGTTGAGGGAGAGATATGGGGACGATCTTTCGACCCATCCGGATTTCGATCCAGATTTATGGATAGAGGTAGGATCGTCCGGTAGACCAGATAAAAATTTGGTGTACGGGCTCTCCAATACTACGGCTGAGAACTTGTGGGTGGCTTGTAGTGTCTCAACCATTGGGAGCTCCCAATCAGTATTGAGCACCCAATTTAAGGAGTTTGTGGCCTTGCAGCAACACACGACTCATCTCACCGAAAAATACAAGCAACTATTGGCGAATTATGAACAAAACATAGTTCACACGGCTTATCTCACCGAGCAATACGAGCAACTCTTGGCGAATTATGAACAACTTCGCCAAATGGTCATGAACATGACATCACAGAGTGGTGATACATGTGCGCCCCTTTTTTGGCCGCATGGTTCCAGAAACAACCAGCCTCCTCCTCCTCCTCCTCCAGCTCCAGCTCCGCCATTATGCTAATTTAATATTTGTTTGGAAACACATTCAATTTGTAATGAATATTATTTAACTTTATTTTTTTTTATTTTTGGTGTTTAATAAAATTTTATTTGCATAATTGGTTTTTTTACTATTAATTTATATAATTTTATATTATTTATTCTAAATAATTAAAAAAAACAAATTTAAAATCCCTACCGACGGATTTACAAATGGATATAGTTCGTTGACATTTCATAGAGAGTTGAAAAGTATTTACTGGAAATGCCACACTCACCGACGTTTTCACAGACAGATAGAGTCCGTTGGCATTTTACCAAGAGATGAAAAATATTTACTGGAAATGCCACAATCACCGACATATTCACTGACAAATAGAGTCCGTCGGCATTTTACCAACAGCTGAAAAATATTTACTGGATATGCGACTATCACCGACGGAATACATCCGTCGGTATATTTCAAGTAGGAAATTTTTTTTTGGTGCGCATTTTCTGTTTGTAAAACCATCGGCAATATTTTTTTTACCGACAAAGTTAGCGATGGAAAGTGGGATCACTGACGAAAGGCATGCCGACAGACACTTTTTGTTGGTGATTTAGTTGGTAAAAAATTTACCAACGAAGTCTGAATCTCACACCGACGAATTCGGTCTGTCGATAAAACTATGAAATTTTATAGTGTAACATTTAATTGGTTGAGTACTTGCATGTTAGTATAGGTAGATGACATTGTTTATTGTCTTGCTAGAAAAGCCAAGGTATGTCTAGATTAAAATTGACTCCTTTTAAGTCTATATTTACTATTAATGGTTCTGCATAGGAAAAGTTTGTATTAAAGAAGTTGATTGTTTAAAGGTTGAAGGAAAATTAGTTATTGTAATAGATTTCTTAAAGGATTCAAATTGTATGAAGACACTACCATTAAGGCTTTCTATTATTAGTTTTGAATGTTTTTACATTTTAGGTGGTATTATTTTTTCTAAGTCCTATATTGGTGAACTTATTATTTCATCTTGTTTTAATCATTTTAAGATAAAAATATTAGTATTGTGATGACTTGCTTCAAGTAATGAAGTTTCTTTTTAAGAGCTTTTGGGTTTATAGTGATATTCATAACTTTATAACTTATTCTATAAAGTATAGTTATAGCCCTAGTGTTATCTATCCAATCCTTATTTTATGGTTGAATATTAAGAGTTAATGTATAGAGTACATTAGGATCATTTACCGTTATCGTATAATTTAAAAAGCAAGTGATGGATCAATATATTTTAAAATTTTAATTTTTAACCCAAATCCTTGTTTAGAAGGTCTAAAGACAGGGTGATAACCCAATGATAGGCGAGTAGGACTTGCATGCATACCCAACATCTTTAGACTTGGCATAATATTAGGCCATTGTGATATGGGCCTAGCTCGCTTCCAGGCTTAATGTCCTTGGATGAGGCTCGAGCTGATCCTTAGTAGGCATATGTATGGTGAGCTGCTAGACCCAACTTTCTTGGATTCAACTACTTGTTGAGCCTAAGCGGGCATAAGTTTAATGAGTTGTCAAACCCAACATCCTTGAGGTTAGCTACATGTTGAGCCTAAGTAGATGTGAGTATGATGACCTGCCAGATCCAAAGTCTTTGTGTATGACTATGTTTTGAGGCAAAGCAAACATGAGTTTGATGAGCTGCCACACCTAAAATCCTTGGGTTTAACTATATATTGAGCAGATGTGGGTCTACTCACATACCCAACATCCTCGGGTTCAACTTCGTGATGAACCTAAATGGACATGAGTCTGGCGAGCTACCTTACCCAACATTAATGAGTTTAACTACTTGTTAAGACCAAGTGGGCATAACTCTAGCGAGTTGCTATAATTAATGTGAAACATCCCAGAATTTTCTATAATCACACGTGAAAATTCAGGTTTTTTTTTATACAGTTTTCATATAAAAGTCTATCAAAATTTTGGCAGAGTCTCCCCTATACTGAGAGGTCTCAAGTTATTGATAAATAACCTGTTTAAACTTTTAATATTGCACATCTCATAACTCAATCACGACCCAATCATCATAGGTCTAAATCCCACAACATCATCATCGTCACAATCACAAATTTATAACATATATTGAACAATAAATATCATTATAGAGGGATAAATGAGATAAACATGCATTTATGGAACATGATTATATGAATTTGAGAGTTAAGTTCATCTATTCAAGTGTAAACATTAGTTATACAAATTAAGTTATATAAATGTTTTAATATTACAAAATAGAAGGATATACTCTCTAGAACTAGATAACAAAAAGTGAACAAAAAGTTAGAATCTACTTCTGTCATGAATGTGATGGTCTTGAAACAAAATGCATATTATTGAAACATGAATATTACAATAAGTATAAAAACATAAATATCCAATAATTTGAAAAGGCAAACATGTATTCATATTCTATTTAATTCTCTCCTTTTGTTTCCATTGGAACTCTTTCTCATTCAACTACTAAAACTATTTCATCTTTCTTTTTCAACTTCCATTCAAGATTCCATAAAATCAACCACAACTATTTTCACCTAACACATTGCCGATACCAATTTCACCGGTGTCATATCACCCCACAAGCGTCGACGCATAGCGATCTCCTTACTTGGGACCCTAACATACACTAAATGTATGTACATCGATGCTTGGTGATCCCCTTACCCGGGATCCTAACATACACTAAATATATGTCAACCAATACATGATGATCTCCTTACCTAGGATCGTAACATACACTAAATGTATGCTAGTCCATGCCCCATAGGTATCGATGTATGGTGATCCCTTTACCCGGGATCCTAACATACACTAAATATATACTAGTCCATGCCACATATCACACTTCTCATATTTTCTATGTCAATGATACTTTCATCACTTGGCAATTCACATGAAAGACCATTCACCTGGAACACATATACATTCGGGATACTATCCAAAATAACAACATCATTACGTAAACTTTCATTCTTTCATAAAATATCCAACATTCGATAATTCACATTTCATATCAATAACATATTAAATCATGAAATTTAACTAGAAAGCATAGGTGCGGATCACCTACTTGTAGTATAAGTTTCTACTTGTGCTCCCCTATTGCTGTACCATGCCTGTGGTCCCTCCTGTTCCTTTTAGTGGTCTCGTTCTACTAGCTTGGGGTCCCGCAGTCGATGCCTCTCCTAGAAATTACAAACCTACTATGCAAGAAGCATAAATTTTGTTTAGAGTGTTTGTTTCTGATCTCCAATATTCAAAATCTAGATAGCATCTGGAAGAAAAACACATCCAAATTATAGCCAGATCCAACGGTGGACGGAGGAGAAAATGGTTGGCGACTGAGACTGTCAAGAAGTGTATTTTTCCCAGATATTTCCTTAGTGATATCTCTCAATCAGAGACTGATATAGAAGATCCCTCCAGTGAGAATGTACAAGACATGGTGGAGAACAATCTATCCAAATATCATTCTGATCCAACGATGAAAGGTGGAGTTATAGCTATAAGAGTTTCTGCCATCATTGTCTTCTCTCCAGCCTTTTTCTAAACCACCTTATTGACTCTTTTTAATCACCTTAGGTTAACATTTTGGTGTAGATTTCATCAAGGAATGAGAAGAAAAGGTCAAAGAACTATAACCCCTCTCTTGTTCTTGCAAGTCCTTGCAAGAGAGAAAATATAATGGTATTTATAGTGCTATCTTCTTGTTAATTGCACATTTACCCTCACCCCTTTTTATCATTTGTATATAAACCCCTAACCTTTTGTTATTTGAACATTGACCTCTCTTGGTCTTACGTATTCATTTCGTCATCACAAAATTTTCCTTTCTAACAATTTAGTACTATATTCACTTTTTATTTCATTAATTTCACCATTTTTATCTTGATTTAGGTTTCTTTAATTTAATTTAACTCATTTTACTATTGGTTAAATTTCTCATATTTTAATACCCTAGAAAAATTATAACTGGGGGTTTATAGAGAAGGGAAGAAAAATGAGATTTTTATCTTTCCTCTCAACTGAACTTTCAGTTTTAAAGAAGATCTACAAATCGGTCTTACTGATTTTCAAAAATGGTTCGATCATTTCCCTAAATTGGTCTAACTGTTTCTCAAAATGGTCAGACCAGTTTAGCTATTGGATGAATAGTCATTTTCATCCTTAAACCTCTTTTCTTTTATCTTTTTAACCCCTTTTCTTTTCCTTTTTCTTATTTCATGGCATTACTCCTTAATTTCTATTACTTTATTTTTCTCAATTTATCCTAGGGTTCATATTTATCCCTATGATTATGAAGGGTTTTACACAATGCCTTTAGGCTCCACTACGTGTCGAGCCTAAACAGCTATGAGTCTAGCAAGTTGTCAAAGCCACCACTCATGGGTGTGACACCATGCCAAACCTAAATGGTTTTGGGTCTAGCGAGTTGGTAGACCTATTGAGTTGGTAGACCTATTGCCTTTTGGTTTTGCTACATGCTGAGCCTATTTTGGCATGAGTCTGATGACCTTCTCGACCTATCGAACTTGAGCTTGATTATGTGCCAAGCTCAATTGGACATAGATTTGGCTCACTATCATACCCATTGACCATGGGTCTTGTAGTGTGCCAAACACAAAGGGCTAAGGATCCAGAGATCATTATAGGCTTTATGTTAGACCACAAGACCTTGCTTATTTATTTTTATGACTTTTAACATACAATGTTAATGTTAGGGGGTACTATTCTTCCTACACCTATAGGTATACACAAAATTTCTTAAAAACCTATTATATTTCCATCTCATTAATATTATGTAAGGAATATTTATCCATCATTAATGTTGTGTAAGAGATATTTGTCCCTCATTAATGCTATTAGAAGAAAATGACTCTCTAACCCCTCAACTTTAGCAAAAACAATATGGTTCAACGCTATAAATATCCTCTAAACTACACAAATAAAGAATTCACAATTTTTATCCTCTAGACAATAATATTTTTAAATCTCAAAGCATTTATCATACCAAAACAAGAACAATCACTCTTGTTCTTGGAATTTAAGGTTCATTCTCTCATTTATTACCATCTCTTTCTTAAAAATTACTGACTTTATCACCCGAGGGTCTTTAAACCCCACAAAAAGGACTATTTGCAGGTGTTAGTCCTTTTACCACCAACCATCCACTTCTTGAGTTTTGAAGAATGAAATATTGATATGAACATATGATATCACCCATTGTCCAAATACTAAAAAACCTTATTCTTGAGAATATTGAATTTTGAAACATCATCAGTCAATATAGTAAGCTAGTCCAATTTCAATAGTAGACTCAAGAATTCCTAATAATAAATTTTTAAAATTATAACATCTTGCATCTCTTAAGATCAAGAGTATCCGTATACATCCAAACCTAATCTAAATAGTGGTTTAACACTTATATGAATAACTCACACACACACACACACACACATATAAACTTAAAATTAGTTTGCAAAAGACTTTTAATGGCTTTAATGGAAAAGAGTTGTATGGTTTCATGAGATTCATTTAAAGCTCTTATTTTTTCAATAGTTTTTATTGAATAATCTATAAAGATTTTAAAAGAATTTTTTTTGAATATATACATGCTTCTTAATTATTTCGAATTTAGGCATTGACCAATTATGAAGATCTTGTTCTATCTTGGCTATACTAAATTCTTGAGTATTATAATATTTGGGTCTTCTAAATTATAATATTTTGAAAACAAACTACTTGAAGAGACAACACTATATCTTTTTAAGAAAATTAGACGTTATAATACCTATAAGAGAGACTACTCATGTGGGAACACTTAGAATAACAAGCTTAGAATGACTTACCAACACAATTTGAGTTGACCAAAACTAAACAAAGGTTATATAATGTATTTTGACTTTAAAGTAAGTAACCAGTTAAGACTGGGCTTTGATTTTCTATTTGTTTTAATAGCTCCATACAGGCCCTATAGAACTATTCGATCTAGAATGAGCCTCAAAGCAACATCTTTCTCCTAACTTTTGCCTTTGGGATGCTAGCTATGCTTATGGTTCTCACGACCCTCAGACTATCAAGATAAACTAGCAAACTCCATTTTGAAATGTATCTACTAAGGCGTTCTTGGCGCTCGAGGATGACTAGATAGGAGGAGAGGGGGAATGTTGGATCTTTACAGTGGAGGCGAAGGGCAGGAGCAAGAGCAAGAGCATCAGTGAAGGCAGTAACTTACCTTGAACCACTCCCAGGAACACGGATATTGGATTATTGAAGTAGGGAGCAATGAAGATTTTATTTAACTAAGGTTCATCCAAGCCAAAAGCAAAACCTATCAGGATAACCTTCTTTGAGACATTTCGGTAGTGCTTAATCCAAATAAACAATCAAAGTACATAAAGCCATGTTTTTATCTTCTTGTCTAACTAATAGTTCAAATCATTTTAATAATAATTAATTTGATTTGTTTTACTGAGAAGATGTATGGTTTGAGTCTGTATAACCCTAACAAAATTTAAACACAAAAAATTATAGTTTTTATTTCTTCATTATTGTATTGTTTATCGTTTGTAACTAGCCGCTTGCGATTGTTTAATTCATAACAAAATGCACTCTCTTAAGCTTGCTTGCAAGAATTCTAAGACACTTTAACTTTTAGCCTATTCTTGTGAAATTCTTGCTCTTGCCTAGCCAATTCTTCAATACTTGTAACATATCTTTGGCTTATAACTACCTTATTTCCTTCATTACTAACTTTATATTTTATAATTTCATTGCAATACTTTTCTATTTTTTTTTAACATCTAACGGGCTCTTATACCAAGTAGTAATAAATATAAGCCTTATAAAAGTAATGGAAGATTGAAAACAACATATACAAAACACATAGAATTTATTTAGAACTGAAATTTCCAACATAAACAAACATAAAGTGCTCTAAACAATATAAATAATTAAAATCAAACTTACAAAATCTCGTCAAATGTTCTTCCACTACCATAGAATTGCAACATACTGATAGAATATTATGTCGATGTATAAGGAAAGTTTTGTTGGCATTTTACACTAGAATAAAATAGTAAGGTCAAAACTAACTTGTTAGGTTTTTTTATCGCCTATTTTGTCAGCATTTTAAACACCAACAGAATCCTTAATAAAATATTTTCACCTAGAATAAGCTTTGGCTACCCTATTTTCCATTAGAAAATCTTTAGGTGTTTCAATTGCCAACATAATAGGCGATGAAATAAAAAATCTTATAAACTTATAATTACCGACATAATATATTTTCTGTCGAGGATTTTTAATTTTTTATCTGATTTGATTTTTTTTTGTTTTGTGATTTTATGATTCAATAAAAACATATTAATTTAACCCAATTCATCCAAAATTTGTAAAACCTATTAATTTAAACCTCAAATTGTAATGAAACAAAATTCCAACGAATCACATAATCTATAATTAACTCCAAATATGATTAGCATAAATCAATTTATCCGCCCACAAGAAATCCTAATCAGTTAGTTATAATATAATAAAGTTCCAATTACAACTCTTCATGCATTTAAATTAACCTAAACCAGTACATCACATCCGAGGTGTTGAAGGAGGAGGTGGATAGAAAGGAAAAGACACACCCATAACTACACATAATTGAGCCTAATACATCCTATTTTGTTCTAAGAGTTGTGCACTCATCTTCTCCAACTTAACATCTTTTTATTACTAAACCTTTAACATTTTCTTATTACTAAACCTTTTTTTACACAATCTTATCAAATTCCTTGATGAATAACTGGGTCGACATGTGGTTTGCCTAAAGCTAAAATAGTAGGATCCCCCTTTAATTCTCGGGTTAATGTCATAGGTAAACCATAAACCTAATTCTTACTAGGTCCATCACTTGCAGCAGTCTCCAACCACATTTACAATGAATGTGTGGAAGTGTCTTTACTAAATTTCTCAACTATGTTGGTGTTATATCTCTCATATAAAATAAAATTAAAAACAAGTTTAAAACTCAATTACATTTCATATTATTGATGCAAATAAATAATCTAAAATCAATGATAGCTATCAAAACACTTACATTGAATGTGTCCGTTCTTTTATTGATAAAAGTTTTCTATTTTTTCTTTTTATCTGCTTTCTTGATATTTCTCATATAACTCTATAGGAGTCCGTTCTCAACTAAGATTTTTTTTCCTACAAATTAAATAGTTTGTCAAAAGTCTCACTAATAAATAAGTAATTAAAACTTTAAGAAAAAGAATAAAATATATCATAATGAAGTCTTACTAAGTGCTTTACATGGAACATAAATGGAATTGCTCTTCCAGTGTGCTCGCTCATCGAACCATAAGTTTTTTTATTTTAATTTTATTTACCAGATATTGAGTGCTTTATAAACTTTTCTGATACCACAAACTGAATATAGTTTGTCCAATTACTATCCATGACATCCTTTGATCTATACCTTTTCCATATCTTTATATTTTACGACATGACCTTCTTCATTGCTCATACGTGCATTATACAAAAAATCACGTGATTTGGCAAAACCAATAGTAACTCATATATGATTTAAATTTATTATATAAAAATTAGATAAGAAAAATAAAAGAATAAAGATTTATAATAACACAACATTAACAACTTAATTATAAGAATGTATTGAATATTGGTTCTTTAAAATCACCTCTTCACAAGCACCTTGTTACACTCGGACTATAAAAATTTCTACTTAATTGATTTCATACATGAATTAATTTTCATAATTTAAATAACAAGTTACTAGAATTTCAAATTATTTATCTAACCTTAAACTTTCTCGATCAAGAATCTACCATATAAGTCCATTTAGGATGGTCATGAAGCTGACTCCATTAAAATAACGGTTCTTTAAATGACCACTTCATCATTGATGTGATGAAACGAGCAGCTTCGACGTTAGTACGCCTAGAAATCAATTTAAAAAAATCCATTTTCATAAACTTGTAAAACTTAAAAAAACTCGATAAAAATAAATTCATCATGAGATAAAACAATTATATTGAGAAATCGCTTTTCTATCCATTTGCTTGAAATAGGCTCTATCGATGAAGAGATGTCTAATCTATCTTCCAGAATGGTTGAACTTTGGTGGGTACCTTCTTTATTAGGTGTCTTTTCATAATATTCCCTTAGATTCACAACCCGATCACTAACACTACTACTTGATGAAGTATGAGTGCTCTTGTTGAACTAGGACATATTGTTTCTTGAAAACGTGGTAACTAAAAGGAAACAATGAATACAAATTAGAAAAACATACAACAAAATTATCCAACACATTTTTTAATATTAACAAAGATTATCACCGTAATATAATTAACCAAGTACATTAGGCACCCCAGTGCACCTTACCTGAGGTAAATTGCATTGCATGATTTGAATATGGCTTTAAGGTATTGACGGGTTCCTAACCAATGATTCGCCTATGTCTTAGAATAAATATTTATTCTCATGAATACATTTGGCGTTTTAAATTTATTATGGACTCGTATGCCCAAATAAATTATTGTGAGAAGAATCCATGTAAGTGCCCTAACAACGTTCACCTATTCTGGAAAGCAAAAGAGTTTTCACAACTCGTATATTGTGGTGAAAACTTATTTTCGATTAAAATTGGTGAATACCCGAAATAATTCTAAGAATTTTCTAGTTAACTTCTAGTATTTAAATGCCAACCTTTTTGCAGGTTCAATATTTATACCAAAATGTTGACCATTAATTCAATAAACTGGTTATTAAATTTAAAAGTGCATGTAAAGATATGCTTTTGAATTTTTATGTATATAAAAAATGATGAATCATACCATATATATAAAGAAAAATATGCTTTTTATCTTTAGAGAGATTTGACCGAATGCACATCAAATAAAATACATTTTTGTATTTTTGAATTAAGATTTTGTTTTCAGAAATTTTGGAAATTTTTGAGATTTTGACGGAAAACAAATATTTGAATACCATCTCAACATCTTACATTATAAATCTGTAACCACAATATTAATAAAATTACTGAACAAATGTGCTTGGGACCCATAAACAATTTTAAATTGGTCCTTGATTTTTTTAGAATTTTAGAAAATTACTTGGGGCATGTTTGACAAAAAAAATATTTTTATTCAAAACAAAATTGTCAAAATATGCTTAGTAATGTGCTTGCCAAACAACCTTTCAGGCAAAATATTCCTAAAAAAAAAGTAACCAACTAAACAAAGTCTAGGTACTTGACCCAAAACAAAACCAATCAGGTTGATTCAAAAACACTGGTTTAATCTTGAAACGAATCGAAAATCATGGTTTGACCTGAAATTCTTGATTCGACAATAAACCAAACAAAAAACCACTAGTTTGACTTGAAAAATAAACCAACACTTAAACTAGAAACCAAAATGAATCATACTTGAAAGAAAACAAAAAAAAAAACTAAAAAATTATTTGTCAAAATAGATCAAAATCCAGAGAAATTGAAGAACACAAAGAACATCAATGAACATTTAAACCAAACCTAGCAACATAAATCTCAATCCAAACAAGTTTTCAAGCAATCAAAGGCAGGGTTTTGTTTGCCAAGAATTAAACATCCATTCATTTCGATTATCAAAGAATCAACATGATTTTGTCAAAATAGGTTTTGGTTTAAAACGAAACCCTAGGATTAAAAATCTATAAAAATGTTGTTATGGATGCATGAAGACCCTAGATTATCGATTAAACAAGTTATACAAACATGCATAAACAAAAATCAAATAAAAAAGAAACCTAAAACTAGTAATCAAGACAATGTTCTTTGGATGAACATTAAGAACATTTAACAACAAAAAGTCATAAATGTTTAAACTACTACAAAACCTAGAAATTAGGGGTGATTATTTTCGGTTCGGTTCGGTTTTTATAAAAAAAAAGTAACCAAACCGAATAAAAAAAAACTGAATCGAAATTGATTAAAACCGACCGATTTTGGTTCAGTTTAGTTTGGTTTTTTGGACAAAAACCGGTTCAAACCGGTTTGGCTAGGTTTTTTTTGGTTTGGCTCGGTTTTTGTCCGGTAGCTCGGTTTTTTCTGTTTTTTTCGGTTTGGGTTCAGTTCGGTTTGGTATTTTTGGTTTCAAGATTATAAAACCGAAACCGAACGGAACTGGTCGGTTTTTTTAAAATTTTAATCGGTTTAATCGGTTTTTTTTCACGGTTCGATTTTTTAGGTTATTGTTTTTTCTAGTTTTCTCGGTGATATCATTTTTTCAGTATTTTTGCTCACCCTTGCTAGAAATGCTCGTTTGAAGCTTTAAACTTCTAGTTTTTGACCTTCATGAATTTAACAACATCCAAGCTTAACACCATGTGATATCAAAACAAGCCTAAAATGTCATTATACAATAAGAAAGCATGAATGGGCAGGCCACATGGACTTCGCCTTTGAGTTTTTACATGGCTATATCTTTTCCAAGCTCACTGACACTAGACTGTTGTTTTTCCTTTTGGTTTTTTCCCCTTCCTTCTTTCCCTTTCACTCTCTCTTTTCAAAGCTTGTTAGACCTTCCATGTTAGGCTTTAGAACCTTCTTAATAGGGTTTATTAACAAAGAATTTCCCCATGTTTTTTTTATATTTTTTCTATCCCCTTTTCCTTGTCTCTTTTTCTAATTTTCCAGGGGATATTTATAGGGATTTTCTAGGTTTTTTTGGTGGATTCAATCAAATATTGATCAAATCTTAGTTATTTGATCAAAGGGTTTTGGATAAAAGTTAATAGCTGAAAACTCTAGTACTAAACTGATTTTGTAATGGTGGTTTTGGTCCTCAATGGTTATGCTAGACTTGGAGGCGTTTTGATCTTAAGAGGGAGGTTTTAAAGCCCTTGACAAGAACCCTCTCAGAGGCTTTCAAATGTGAACACATGAAAAAATAGGTAGATTTTGGAAAATGGATGTCATAATCAAGGTTGATTAGGTTGACCATTTTTTAGGATTTCTAGAGCAACCCCAATGTAAACATCATTGGAAACCACCTATGGTTGGTAGAGGAGGTGTACATTTTTCTTTTGGATCCAACCTTGCTTAATTTAGAGGTCAGTAGGTTCACATTCATTCTTTCAAAAATATAAACTCAATTAGCCTAGCATTTAAAAATACAAAGGGAGCTGATTGGGGACAAGATGTTGGAGACTTCTAAGGAAAAATTGGGGTGTAAACGTCTAATTTTATGCATATGAGTTTGTAGAGGGGTGTTTTTTCGTTGAATGGTGGTGGTTACAACCCCTAACGTGGTTAGAGATGCTATATTCATTTGCCTAAACATGCTCAATCGATCATTCAAAATTGCCAAAGAAAAAGATGAACAATGGGTGAATGACACGTCATTTAGGTTAAACCCTAGAAATTAGAGTTTTTTTTTAATTTAGGATTTGCCAATTTCAATTTGGTTCCTACTCTTCCAATTCCTTTTAATTGTACCCGTAATTGTCTTCAAACTTTTAATTACATGCAATTGTACCCTGTCAAATTCAAATATCAGCCCTAAAGTTTAACGCCATTTACAAACTAGTCATTGGTTTTTAATTTGTTCAATTTCATCCTTAATTGACCACTACAATTCCAACTCCTTTCAATTTGGCCTTTGATTTGACCAATTTCAACCTCCAAAATTACGCACCACTTATAGGTTGGTTATTGGTCTTTAGAATCTACAATTAAACTCGTAATTGGCCTCTAACTTTATTTTTTCACAATTAAACCCCTGATTTGACCAATTAAATCTTTCAAAATCTAATTTCAATCCTCAAATTTTAATTTCTTTCAATTAACACCCAAATTGACTCCAAAAACTAATTTTCCTTGCAATCAAGTTCTCAATAAAATTAACTAAGTCTTACAAAATTCTCTTTAAGTTCTTAATCATCCAAATTTTTATTTCTTTACCCTAAATAAAAATATTTTCACTAATAGGGCTTTTTGTGAGTCAGAAATGGGTTGCTAATTTTTCCAATCGTATATATTTTGGTCCTCCAACTTTTTGACTTGTCATATTGGTCAGCTACCACCTACTTAGGTAATCTTCTATGATTTCTTTTTATATTTTTGTCTTATATTGTTTTTAGGTCCAAAATGGGTAACAATAAATGCCCTTCTCTTTACAAAGTAAAATCTCATTAAGGTTTTGCATAGTGAGCTTGTAAAGAAAACATGTCTATTTGACTTGCTGGGTGATCCACCCATCCAAAGACTTTTTTTTTATATAGAAAATTGTCTCATTACCATAGTGACTTGCCGCTTTTTTTTTAAAAAAAAATATTGGTCTATTTTCATGGGTGACCTACCCATTTTAAAATTAAAAAATTGGCTGATTTTTATTGGCGACCTACCATTTTTAAATTCCAAAAATAATTTCAACAAGCGTTCATGCTTCCCTGAAATTAGTTTATTTTCATGGCGAACTGCCTATTTCGAAATCCAACAACTGGCCAATTTTCACAGGCAACCTACCATTTTCAATCCCAAAAAGAAATTTAGCAAACCTCCATGCTTCCCTAAAATTGGTCTATTTTTGTGGGCAACCTGCCCATTTTGAAATTTAACAATTGATCTATTTTGATGGGCAACCAACCATTTTCAAATTCTAAAAATAATTTTAGCAAGCGTTCATGCTTCCTTGAAATTAGTCAATTTTCAAGAGCGACCTGTCCTTTTTGAAATTCAAAAGTTGATCTTTTTTCACAGGTGACCTACGTACCTTTTTTTAAATTAAAAAAATAACATAAAAAGAAAGGCCCAAAACTGACCATTTTCATGGCTAAAATCAATAACAACTGAGACTTTCTTGCTCTATAACCAACACCCAACACTTTTTTTATCATCTCTCAAAATTCATAACATAAAGTTCTACTCCCACTATAACAAAATGGAATAAGGTGGCAACATGAAAACCAAAGAGAGCTATCCATTGCCCATAAATTCCTACTAATCCCACAATTATTTTTCCACAAGGCTAGAATATCTCTAGATTTGCCTACGGAGGAAATAGAATTCCACCTAATATTAGCTTCTTTCCATATAGTTCTAACCAATCTATTAGAGCTTTTTCAAACAAAAAACAAGTATCTATCTCACACTAAACAAGCATCATTTGAATAGAAACATGCTTAGCAGACACACACAAAACCATAATAATTCCAGAAAAAAAGCTTCATAAGATCTGATAGAATACCTTACCAAATGACTCCTGGCTTGAACATCTATGGTGTAGCTATCCAGTTTTCAATCTCCCTAATCAATTGTCTCTGAATGTCTGCAGCAAAGATTTTCAAATTATGCATATCACCAAAACCCAAAAAATGTCCATCTGTTATGATCTCCTGGACCTCCTGTTCAACATCTAATTTTGAGAGAGATAGCGAAGCTGCACTATAAAGAAGACGTAGTTTTGATTGTTGTATACAAGGCTCCGAAGAATCCTCTCCTTGCTCTTCCGCCGCATGATGCACTGCGCCATAATCTGACAAAATCTTCGCCTTCCTTTTACTCCTTCGAAGAACCATATGATGTGTGTTGGTTTGTTATTTTGACGTAGACAACCTAGTGATGATTTCTATTATGATTGGATGCAGGGGAGAGCATGGTGAAGAGCTGGCATGCTGGACCACAAAAGCAATGTCAGAGCTCATAGGAAGAGTATGCTAGGCTGGAATAATCTCTAGAGCAATAGCAAGGGCCTTCTCCACCTCATAGCCCACAAGGCTTCCCTCTTCTCCTAAGAAAATACTGTTACTGGAAAATTGGCTTGTAATACTTGTGTTGCTATCCAATTTTTGATTTATTTTTTGATAAGTTTTTGAAAATTTCAAAATAGCAAAAAATAATGAAAACCTAAAAAATATATGTTCTTGATATATTTGTATAATTTTTAGCATTTTCAACACCATCTCAAAAGAATTTAAATTTCAAAAGGTCTTTTGAACGCGTTTAATTTTTAACGCGTTATTTTCAAAATTATTGATTTTTCTCATCGATGCAACGTTGATATTGCTCATTTTTGGAAAAAAATCAAATACAAATGTTTTGCTAAGCATTGAAAAAAATTGACTTTTTTCTCCATAAATAGAGAAGAAAAACCGGTTTAACAAAAGGGGTAATTTTGCACGTTTGGAGGAAAAAAAAACCCTAAGAAACCTAATCTTTCATCTTATCAAAGCCAGCAGCCGCCCCCCTGGCCATCTCTTTTCCTTCTCCCCTCAGCCACGACCTCTCATCTCCATCATCAAGAACCCCTATTTCCATCTATAAACAGTCAACACTCCCTCTATCCTCCCCTCTCTTTTTTTGCAAAAAACCGGAGACTCAAAAAATCAAAGTCGGCTGTCGCTCCTCATCTTCTTGTCCTCCCTCAGCCCCTACGCGCATGACCTTTTCTCTCAGCTGCTCCCATCTCCCCCTCAGCATTTCCCTTTCCAAGACAACCTCTCCATCGTCCCTCTCCACTCTCAGCCAACCACCATCTCAGCCTCCCTGCTCAACAGTTGTTCCCATCTCTACCGCAGCTTCAACGGCCACAGACCCACGGTCTTCACCGCCAGCCGCAGCAACGCCGTCCTCCCCGGAGATCTAGCAACCCACACACGGCAGCGCCCGGGCAACACTCTCTTCTCCACAACGAAGCCAGCCGAATAGACAATAACAACAGCAGCCCCCACTCCTTCATCTCCCTGAACTGGCCTCCAGCAGCAGTTCAAGCACAGCAGAACTCGTCGACCATAAGCCACAGACGCCCTGACCTCAAAGTCGGCCGTCTGAAACAGAGAAGAAGGGGAAACGAAAAGAAAAAGGAGCCGCAGAGAGAGAAGCAGATTTGAAAAACAAAGAAAGGAAAAAACTAAAATCTACTACTCGTGCGTTTTCTTTTGTTGCAGGTAACGGTGGTCCTTACTGCCGACATGGAAGGGGAGAGGGGAAGAAATCAATCTAGATCCCCCTTATTTTCGGGTTTTTTCACGTGGCAGTGGCGTGTGGAGCAGACACGCCGCTACTGTTCTAGCAGTTCCAGAAGGCCTTCCTTGCAATTCCTGGATTTTTTTGGGGTTTATTTTGTAAATTTCAAATTATATAATGTAGTGTTTGTTTAGTTTTTGAATTTTAATAATTTGTAGCATGCAAATGTGGATGTAAAGAAAAACAAAAAAGAAAAATACAGTGAAAGTGGATGTGTGTGTTTGTATTTTTTTATGGATGTTTTTTATGATAAAATTGCAAAGAATAAAGAAGAATTTAATGTTTTGATTTGCTCATGGTAAAGGATTATAAACTTACAAGTAAGTTGTATTTCTAATATTCGATGAAAAGATAAAATTTTTAAAACTTCTTTATCATATCAAAATCACGAAGCAGTTTACCTCAGGTAGGGTGCGCTAAGGGTGCTAATACCTTCCATAGCCACAACCAACCCCTTACCCTCGAATCTTTGACAAGTCCAGTACACCTGGGTTTTCTAGTGACCCCGAAATAAATACTAGGTGGTGACTCCCAAGAATAAGCAAACGAACAAAAATCACCAACAGCGAACGCTGCGCGGGGACGTGTGACACTTTGGTTCAAGATCCATTTAGATAAATGAACCATCATGATTTCTGGAAATAGGATCTCACCAGGAAAAGCTAAATAAATGGTATATCTATCCCATTGGTGATTGAGAGAAACACCAACACTATCAAAATACAAAATAGCTTGTTAAAATGGCTTCTTCCATTAGAGTACCACATGAGAAAAGAAAAGCTAAACAACCCTATTCAAAATATTATAATGATCATTTGGCTCTTTCAAATGGCTTTTGTCACTGGAAATACCTTCAAAATAAATCTTTATCTCTTGTTTAAAGGGTTGATCGTATTTTTAAGTATGGGGATTAGAGTTTTGTGCTAGAGGATATTGGGGGATGAGGGGAAAAGGAATGATTTTATAAAGAATAGGTTTAGGGATAAATGCCTGGTTATTGTGCTAAGCACAGTAACCAGCTAATTATTTTCATTTGCTGCAGAACGTGAATTGCTCACGTTCTGCATGCAAATGAGGGGAACCAAAGATGAGGGGACAGAGAAGGGGAGAAGATTACTTAGAATAAGGGAGTGTGGTTGCTGAGCTGACGGTGGCTTGCAGTGGCAGCGGCTAGGAAACCCGATGGAGCTGTTGTGCCGGGTGATGGTTCTTCTCCTTCTTCTTCTTCTTTTTCTTTCTATTTTTCCTCTCCTGTCCCTCTTTTTTTTTTTTTTTATCTCTGTTCTTCTCCTCTCTTCCTCATCTCTATTCCTCTTTTTTTTTTTCTTTTTCTCCACTGTTTTTTCTCTTTTTCTCCTTATCTGTTTTTTCTTTTCTTCATCTGTTTCTTCCTCTCTGTTTTTTTTCTCTATTTGTTTCTTTTTTTTGCTGCCCCCTCCCTCTTTTCTGCTCTTTTTTCCCCTGTATTTATAGGCAAATACATGGGGAGAGAGGCCTACTATCCAAGGTAAACAAGGGGCATAAACATGTTATTTTTAAACTAGGTGATTGGGTTTGGATATACATGCAAAAAGAGAGATTTTTAACCCATATAAGATCAAAATTGCAATCTCAAGGAGATGGTCCATTCTAAGTCCTTGAAAGAATTAATAAAAATACATACAAGATGGATTCACCAGAAGAGTATAGTTTTAGTGGTACTTTTAATGTTTTTGGTCTATAAAAGGTCAAAGTTGTAGTCTCAAAGAGATGGTCCATTCCAGATCCTTGAAAAAATTATAAAAATATATACAAAATAGATCTACAATATAAGTATGGTTTTAGTGTTACTTTTAATGTTTCTAAACTATCTTTTTGTTTTTTATGTAAGTGACAATTTAAGGTTGAATTCTTTTGAGAAGAGATAAAATAATACAAATCAGTTCATAATGCAGCTTACAACACCAAATGATCTATTAGAAGTTTCAATTTGACCAATTACATGATTAAGGAAAAAAAAGGTTCAAGTCACGTACAAGTTTATATAAGCGTGGACTTTGTGTTCCTCTAGTTTATTAATATGCAACATTAGTGTTTGAACATCATAGATGGATTTGTTTTCATTTTTTTTTTCATGTTGTCAACTTGTTTTTAAATACTTTGGATTTTATTTCAATTGAGTTTGATGTCAATCCATTAGTCCATTAGGGTTATGTCTTTTCAACATTATAAGTAGTCTTTCGTAAGGTTTTATTTTCATAATAATATTCATTATTATTGCTGTATATTGTGTGCTGGTATGTAAGAGGATTCTCATATATTTATTTCTTCACTGAACTGTTTTGAATCATCAAAGAGTAATTGTTTTCGTGATGTTTTCTTTGTACTTTTTAATCACGATTATTTATAATTTTTGGTTGAGGGGTTCATTCCAATGGTTTTGGTACCTTAATTTAGATAATTATTATTCTTACCCTACATATTCGTATAAGAGATTATTTTAAATTCAATGTTTGTGCTGCATTTATGTGTTTCATGTAACTCCAACATAAATACTATGCCAAAACCATTTTCTCCAATCAATTGTTTTTGCTATTGTTTCTCCAATCAAAGAAAAAACCTAAACGCCTCTAAATAGTGGCTCTGTATAAACTTGCGTACAGAACACGACGATCGTGATTACAAACGTGGTATGGTATAATGAACAGAGACCTACTTATTACATGTTTCCCCCCCTACCTACCTGAAGTGTCTGCATCGGATGTGAGTGGAAGATTCGTCGAAGGTTGAGACTTACCCTACAAAACCATGTTTCTCGGCCAACGATTGATTAACAGTAAGGTAAATATAGCTTCCACTTTTAGGTTTCAATTTTCTTGTCCTGTGAACTTTATCCAAGATTTGTGTTGATCTGCAAACTATAATGATAAGAAATAATGGAGTACAGGTGGCAATACTATTAAAAAAATTGATTGTTGTCATTTCATGGCCAAAAGAAAAGGCACAACGCGAAGCACAATGGAGTTCACTGAAACCTTAGAAGGCATGGGTGATAAAAATTGAAAAATGACAAATTTTTTGTTGGCCTTTAAATAAAAATTGTGTTTGTATTTTTGAACTTCCTATGAAATTTCCGGTATGCAAGTTTTAAACTGGGGATTGTCATTTCGTTACCAATTCAAATACAAATGAAATGCTGACAAATTATTCATGTCAAAAAATAAGATTTTACAGCCCATTTTCCCTTGGCAAGTTCATCATAAATTAATTTCTGACATAATTTTTAATGGTCGATTCATCAAAAAAATCTCGGAAACCTGTGGAAATAATTCAGATCAAACAGCAAAAGAGAGGCTAGAATTCTCAATAATCTTTTTATTATGAATGCTTAGGGTTAACCTAAATACAAAGAAATTATATATAAGTTAAAATGAAAATATTATTCTACCCTTAATAAATAAGACTAAATAAATATTATTTAACATCTCCCTTCAAACTTACGATGCGGCAGCTACAAACATCGAGAGTTTGCCAACTAAAAAACAAAAATGAGAAATGAAATGCGTCTTGGTAAAGAAATCCGCAATCTGCAAGGAAGAAGAAACAAAAGGCAAAGTAATTGTGTCATGCTTGAGATGATGACGAGTAAGATGACAATCGATCTCAATGTGCTTAGTTCGCTCATGAAAAACCGAGTTGTGAGCAATCTGAATAAAGCTCTGGTTGTCACAATACATTGAGGGTTTGCCAACTAGAAAACAAAAACGAGAAATGGAATGCGTCTTGGTAAAGAAATCTATAATCTGCAAGGAAGAAGAAACAAAAGGCAAAGTAATGGTGTCATGCTTGAGATGATGACGAGTAAGATGACAATCGATCTCATTGTGCTTAGTTCACTCATGAAAAACCAAGTTGTGAGTAATCTGAATAGAGCTCTAGTTGTCACAATACATAAGAGAAGGATGAGAAAAGGAAACTCTCATATCAGCAAGTAACCAACGTTGTCGCACCCGACATCGCGACGGCCCTAAAAATTAATCTTGGATTGTGGAAAAAGAACAGATATCTGGCATCTTATTCTTTTAAGGGAAAATGTCTTGTTTAAGGAGTCATCACCTAGTATTATGGTCACTAGGAACCCTAACTGGTCAACAGAGATTCTATGGTTCGGGACTGGTTACGTAAAAGGGAAGATATTATCACCCCTTAAACGTCCTGCCTGAGGCAGGCTGCATTGCTAGTTTCGTCTTAAATTGCTAAATGTTTATTAGTTTACACTATGATAATTTGCTTATAATATTCCTGACTCTGGCGCCAGTGAATATTCGATCTCGAATAATTTCAACTCTGGCGTTGGTAAAAATTCCAACCCCGAATAATTCCAACTCTGGCGTTGGTAAAAATTCCAACATGAATAATTCCAACTATGGCGTTGGTAAAAATTCCTCCACGAATAATTCCAACTCTGGCGCCAATGAATATTCGAGCTCGAATAATTCCAACTTTGGTGTTGGTATAAATTCATAACTACGAAGAAAAATTAGATCAATATTTTTTATTCCCTACTCTAGCCCCAGTGAATAAATAAATAAAAATAAATCTATTTTTATGCATGCACATATTTTTTTTTATTTTTTGTAGCTAAATAAAATAAAATACGACAAATAAAAATAATATAAATTTAAACCGGTATTTTTATTCCTGAATCTGGCGTCAGTGAATAAACCAATAAATTTATGTTATTTTTATTTATGCATACACATTTTTTCATTTTCTCTACCCTTTTTTATTTTTCTGCTTTTTTTATTATTTTTTTTTATTTTTATTTTTTTTTTTTGTTCGGGCCCTTCATTACCCACATGGGTCGGGCTAGACCAACACCACCGGCCTTGGTCATCGCCCAAGCCGGTGACCTACTGGGCCCAAACTAACAGGAGACACGCGTGGAGTGTCTCCACGCGTCATGCAACGCGAAGGTAATTAATTACCTTCGCGCGTCGGCAATGCTCCTCACTTAAATGAAGCAAAGAAAACAAAAGGAAAAAATGGCTTACACGGGCGCAGGTAGCAGAGACGCGATTTAGGACGTCTGGTCGTTGCCTTCTTCCTCCGATTTCGTTCCCTTCACCCTCTGTTTCCGATCCTCTTCTCTCCTGCTCTATCTCTCTCTCTTCTGGTTCTCTGCTCATGGCCTTTTCTCCGTGGCCTCCTCTGTTTCTTTGAGAAGAAACAGGGAAAAAAACTTGGCTCCCCTTTGTGTTCGTTTTTTTCTGTTTCTGCCTCCTTAACCCCCTCCCGGTTTTGCTCCCTTGTTTTTTTCCGGTTCTTGGCCTGTTCGTCCCTCTCTGTTTTCTGGGTTTTATTTGAGTTTTGCTTGAATTCTAGGACTAAACCAAAGCTGGGTTTAGCTCTCTGTTTCCTTTCTTTTGTTCACTCTGCCGGTTCCTTTTCTCCCTGGTTCTTGCTTCCCCCTGTTCTTCCCCTTTTGTTTTCCAGTTTTTCTTCCGTTCCCAGTCTCTCCGTCTCTCTGTTTTGCCTTCTTCCCTGTTCTCGGTCCCCCTCCAACCAACCTCCTGTTTTTTTCGGTGCTCATTCGTTTATATAGGGTCAGGCGGGTCAGTAACGGGCGGCATTACTGCTGCAACGTTTCCCAGCTTTTATTGCAGAAAACGGTTACTGGCTTTAAGAAGAAGAAGATGAACAGCGTCCCTTTCAAAACGACGCAGTGTGGAGATAAAAGGTGGCCATTTTATGTTTTGACCCCTGCAGTTTCAAAAGTCTTGTAATTAAGCCCCTGGTTTAAACTGTAATTGGCCCTGCATTTCGGCGCCTTTTACAAGTTAGTCCTTGGACTTTACTCTGATGCAATCGTGCCCCCAATTAACCCCAAACTTTGCTATTTCTTCAATTAAGTCCCTGATTTCAATAATTTAATTAAATCCAAAGTCCAATTAAGTCTACAACTTATCCATTCTTCAATTAAGCCCCTGATTGGATTAATTAAATTAATTCTAAGCTTAATTAAGTTTCAAAACTTATCAATTCTCTAATTAAACCCTTGATTGGATGAATTAAATTAATTTCAAGCTTAATTAAGTCTAAAAATTTATCAATTCTCCAATTAAACCCTTAATTGGATGAATTAAATTAATTTCAAGCTTAATTAAGACTCAAAACCTATCAATTCTCCATTTAAACACTTGATTGGATGAATTAAATTAATTTCAAGCTTAATTAAGTCTCAAAACTTATCAATTCTCTAATTAAACTCTTAATTGGATTAATTAAATTAATTCCAAAGTTTAATTAAACCCCAAAATTTCCAATCATTTTGTCCTTAACCCAAATTTTAATTCATTCTTCATTTACTTGTTTTTTTCCAACATTATTATTATTTTTTATCATTTTTTCTTTTCAGTAAATAAAATAATAATAATAACAATAATTAAAATAAAATCGTCAAAAATTGGGTTATGACAAACGTAACCAAACAATCTCTTTGGTAGTAGATGTCATGGCACGATATTCTGCTTCGGTGGATGATTGATAAATAATAGATTGTTTCTTGCTCTTCCAAGAAATAAGAGAATCATCTAAAAAGATACAGAACCCGGTAACAGACTTGCGATCTATGAGATCACAACCATAATCAGCATCAGAGTATGTACGTAGCTCTAAGGAAGAGGTGGATGAACGTAAAAGACTCTAAAAAACTGTACCCTGAAGATATCGCAAAATACAAAAAATAGCTGCCCAGTGAATAGTAGTAGGAGAAGCAACAAACTGACTAACAACATATGCAATATCTGGATGAGTAATTGTGAGATATATCAAGCTCCCAACAATAGTACGGTATGAAGAAGGATCTATCAAAGGTAAACCATCAGAAGAAGAGTACCTTGCGTTAACTTCAATGAGAGTGTTTACAGCCTTATTATCAGTAAGTTTAGCCCACTCAAGAATACCTGCAACATATTTCAATTGAGAAAGAAGGTAACCTCTAGGTGAGTAAGCTACCTTAATACCCAGAAAATATCGAAAAGAACCTAAATCCTTCATTTCAAACTGTCTAGCCAGCTCTTTCTTCAAAAATGAGATACCATCATGTCATCACTAGTAATAATCATGTCATTAATATATAAAGACATAATGATACGACCTACATCAGTGCACTTAATAAAAAGAGCAGAATCATGACTACTAGAAACAAATCCAAAAGATGAGATCACAACATAAAATTTCTCAAACCAAGCACGAGGTGCTTGTTTGAGACCATATAACGCTTTCTTGAGCTTACAAACATACCCAAAGTCATGTGAAACACTAGGAAGAGGCACCATATAAACTCCTTCTTAAAGATCTCCATTCAAGAAGGCATTTTTAACATCAAGTTGTGAGAGATGCCATTGACGAACCGAAGCTACAACAATAAGAGTATAAATAATTGTTATTTTTGCAACAGGGGAAAATGTCTTCTTATAATCCATACCATACTGTTGAGAGTATCATTTTGCAACCAACCTAACTTTGTATCGCTCAATAGATCCATTAGAATTAGTCTTGATCTTATACACCCAATTACAACCAACAACACTCTTACCAGGAGGTAGAGGAACCAAGTCCCAAGTATATGTCTTATGCAAAGCAGAAAGTTTCTCATCCATAGCTTGCAGCCAAAGAGGATCAAGAATTGCCTCTTTATAGGAAGAGGGCTCAGAAAGACAATGAACAGAAGCTAAAAAGAAAGTAAATGATGAAGAGTAACAAGAATAAGCAAAATCTGGTAGTTTTGTTGACTTGCAAATGCATATGGATTGACGTAGAGGTGGATCCACAATCTCAGACGAAGTTTGAAGGGCTGTAGATGAGAATGGAGCTTCAGGTGTGCCCGAGAGTAAAGTGTCAGTACCTGTAGAATGATGAGTACAAATTGATTGAACATGGGAAAGGGTATCTGAGGTACTAGGAACCTGTGATGATATATTATCAGAATCCTAAAAAAAAAGGATCTATATGAATAATATCAGGTCTAGTCAAGTTATGAGTAGTGGATGGAATAGAAAAGAAATGTATATGCTCGAGAAAAACAACATGACAAGACATGTAAAGTTTTTGAGTTATTGGATCAAAACAACAATACCCCTTTTTACCTTCACCATAACCCAGAAAGAGACAAATAGCAGAACGAGAGCACAACTTACTGCGTTCTGCATGAGGACGAAGAACGAAACAAGTACAAACAAAAAATCTAAAGGATGAATAATCAGGGACATGCCCATATACCTTTTCAAAATAAGACTAAACGAGAATGCCATAAATAAAAACTAGAAGATGAAGGACTCAAACGAAAGGAAGACAAATCAACAGTAGTAGTAGCAGCAGCAGCGGTAACTGACATTTTTAACTCCAAAATATATAGTACATTCTCCCTATGGCCTGTCTTAATCAGATTGTAAGACTGTAAATCCTATACATAACAAAAAGAACCAGAAAACATGACTAAATAATTATCAGAATCACATATTTGACCAACAGAAGCAAGATTCAATTTGAGTTTTGGAATAAGATAAACATTAGGGAGAGACAAGTGAGGTGTGACAACAGAACCAATACCTGCTAAGGGCAAGAGAGTGTCATTAGCAGTCATAACAAAAATAGAAGATGAAGGGGACACAGAGGTAAAAGATGAAGAATCTGGAGACATATGATGGAAAGCACCTGAATCCAAGACCCATTCAAAATGTGACATATCTAAGGAGCTATGAGGCAACTAACCTATGAAAGAAGAAGCAGACATTACTTATGGCTGTAAGGAGATAAACTTCTGAAATTACTCAACCAGAGTACTAGGATCGGTGATAGAGCTTGATGAAGCTACTGCTGCACTATTATGATGTGGTGTTTTATAACTCTGAGGTGGTCTACAAGCATTAGATTGTGACTGGCTGACATCCTTCCAAGCTTGATTATGTTGTCTCAACTTGGGACACTAAGCCTTTCAATAACCTTTCTACTTATAGAAACTGCACTTATCAAAACCAACCCTTGTTTAAGGCTTATTCTGATGATCAGAGAATGACTTACCCTACAAAACGATGTATTTTTGCCAACGATTGGTTAACAGTAAGGTAAATATAGCTTCCACTTTTAGTTTTCAATTTTCTTGTCCTGTGAACTTTATCCAAGATTTGTGTTGATCTGCAAACTCTAATGATATGAAATAATGGAGTACAGGTGGCAATACTATTAAAAAAATTGATTGTTGTCATTTCATGGCCAAAAGAAAAGGCACAACGCGAAGCACGGTTTGTTTATACAGTAGCTGATTGAAAACGATAATAATGGAGTTCACTAAAACCTCCTACTGATATTATCATTTCTAAGGATAAACTGAAATCTGAGTTTAGATTGCATTCCATAAATCTACAGGTATTTGATTATGATGGTTTTGTTCATAACTCGAATTCAAATGTAGTAGCAATAGGGCATGGTATCTCATCATCTATAAATATTCACACAAATATTATAAATAACTAAGAATCATATGCGTAACTTTGGACACATTCATTTCTTAAATAATAAAATAATCACTACTAGGATAGAATTTTAGAATTTCCGTATAATGTCTTTACTTCTATTCTGTTCTGTTTGAAAGTGTAGTTGCAGTCACTTTTTAAAGTATTTTTATTTTGAAATGCATCAGAATAATATTTTTTTTATTTTTTAAAAATTATTTTTGAGATTAATACATCAAAACAATTCAAAATATAAAAAAAATTAAATTTTTAATAAAACATTTAAACTTTTTTAAAAATATAAATTGACCCGCAATTTCAAACACTCTCGAAATGGACGGAATCCAGTAATTTTTATCTTTTTTACTTTACTGTGGAGTCCTAAACTCCGGCAATCTGCATAGCAATTTTACTGTTTAGTCTTTAGATTTCAATGTAATGATTTTGTTTGAATACGTGACATGACATGGTGTGATGCTGTCTGCGTTTAGTTCCAAGTACCATATATTTAATTTAAAATGTTTTGTTGATCAATACCTGCCATAGGTTTTTAATAAATCTAATAAAAGAATTTCTAGAAATATTAGTTAAGAAAAAACTATAATTTATAATTTTTTTTCAACCACGTCTATGAAAACGATCGATCACACTAAAAAAACACACCCTTACTTAGTTTATTAGAAGCAAATACGAAAGTAAGTTATTTTTATATATACTTGTAACCTATGTTGCTGAAAATCGGATAAGGGTATCGAATTTAAGTACGTGCTTGTCTGATATGAGAAGTTTCATAAAATTAGGACACGAAACTTGACAAAGAAGTGTCCAAAAATTGAAGGACAAGCGTTTATTTTATGTGTATGATCCCATGCATTGTTAATAAATTTGTTTGGTTTTGCACCGTGTTTAAAAAAGTGCGGAAGTGATTATTTTTAAAGTATATTTTGCTCGGAAATATATTAAAATAATATTTTTTATTTTAAAAAATTATTTTTGATATTAGTACATTAAAGCGGGATTTAAAAAAAATATTAATTTCAAACAAAAAAATAAAATAAATTTAATTTTTTTCATAAACATTTAAAAAACGCAAAAACTTACTATATAAATTTATTGTTAAGCAGTCTTATAGTAGGATAGAGCAATCCAAAAGAGCTCAGAATTTATTTAACATAGAACAGAGGCTAACTACGTACTTCAAGAACAACTTTCTGTTTCTTCCATTCTAATTCACTAACGCGAGCACAAAACTCCACTACAGAAAAACCAAGGAGCAAGACAGCAATCTCAAAAACAATAGGTCAGGACATAACAACAAAGGTAAAAGAAGAATCAAACAAATTATTGATGACATAGTGAAAGATTTAAATGATTGGGGGGTGTTGACTGTAAAAGGAACATTGGCAGGCGCAGGCTGAGTTTACTGAAATAGGTGGTTCCAATATGGAAAAGTAGTTCCAAGGCATGGGAAGGCAAAAACTGCAGTAGCAGAGGCAATAAAAGCTTGGCATCGTAGAAAGCAATGAGGGAAAAAAAAGAATTGGATTGACATTACAACAGCACAGCCTTGTGGGTGCATAAAGCATTGAAAAATGAGGGAATGCGAATGAATTTAGGAAAAAAAAACAAAAAAAAACATGTTCTGTCATTGTAAGGTACGTAGTTGTTTTTGAAATGTAGAAAGAACGCAAATGCATTGAAAAGTGCATTGAAATCACTGCAGGAAATTGAAAAATGACAAATTTTTACATGGTACTCGAGGGTATTCCCTGTCCCTCCATGGCTTTACTAATATAGATTTGGCCGGCAGTATTTACTATTGAAAATTTATTGGTGGTTATCTATTGTAACTCAGTAATGCTCCTATCTCTTTGAAATCTGAAAAGCAACGTATTATTGCTACATCCACCGTAGAAGCTGAATACAAGGTTTTGACTGATGACACTAACTAAAATTCTATGGCTTCGTTCGTTATTGTTAGAAATGCTCCTCTCTTCATCTATGACTATCTTGTGGTGCCATAATTTAGGAGCAACGTTTTCATGTTTTTTTCTAAACATGCTGAGATTAACTACTATTTTTTTTTTGTGATCGAGTTGCAAAGAAAAAAATTGAAGTTCTGTTCATCTCTTCAAAAAATTAACTAGTTAATGTCCTTACCAAATGCTTATTTTTTATCCAAGCTTTGAGTGAAATCTCTCTTTTCGGCTTGAGATGGCATATTATTAAAAACTAATCATATACATAATGTAATGATCACGTGCAGTATTTTCCACCACTACTATTGTACACAATCCTAAACACACACACACAAAGGTTGGTTGTTGCTCATACTATGCAACCATTACTATTTCATATAGTTATATGGTTTATTCTATTCCCTAACTCAAAAACTAAAAAATAAAATTAACAAAAAATAATTGGTACCCAACTAATTATTCATCATTTATTCAATTCAATTTATTCAACCTAAACTAATACATTAATTTAATTATTCATCATTTATTCAATTCAATTTATTCAACCTAAACTAAATTTGATAAAATATAATATTGGTACTCATTAAATTACTCATTATTTATTCAATTATAACACACCTAAGTTATAAATCAAACTCAAATTAATCAAATGACAAATAAAATCAATTTTCTTCAAATCCCAAACAAACCCTAACATACAAATCATGCATTAATACAATAAAATTATATAGAAAAAAATAGTAAAACACTTAAATATATAAGCCAATTACAAATACTACAAAAACATTTCAATAAATTAACCTAAAACATAAAAGAGTTAAAAAAAAAATGGATAGATTTACTTAGGTGGTGTACTAAAGATTAAAAAAATATATATAACTAAAAGAGGGATGTTGACACTAATAACAAATATAAATTGACGTTGGTAGGTTGAAAGTTAGTCGGCTTTTAATTTTTTTAATTTGCTGATGGAATTTTTATTAGAAATTATATTAGCATTGATGAGATGCTAAATTGCTGATAAAATTATCAATATAATTTGTTTCTACTAGTTGAGTTTGTAAAGAGATTGAATTAATGTATAATGTGTTGGACCCAATCACAGCAGCCCTTCCTTGATATTAATACCTTTAGGGTTGTGTATAATACAAGGGTGGAATCTATTATACATGATAATTATTCCTATACAAGGTATTTACATATATATAGGACTCTTTCCATAATATGCCCTGTCAAGCTGAAGGTGGAGACTCCACCCGAAGCTTGGATCGAAAGAAAACAAACGAAACTGGAGGGAGAGGCTTGGTAAGAACATCAGCTAGTTGATCCTTGGAAGAGATGAATCGTACCTGAATTTCTTTCTTAGCAACGCGATCACGAACAAAGTGATAATCAACTTCAACATGTTTAGTACGTGCGTGAAACACTGGATTAGCAGACAGGAAAGTGGCCCCTAAATTATCACACCATAACGTCGTGCTGGGTGAAGATGGAAGTCGTAGTTCTGACAATAAAGAGCGAATCCACAAGATTTCAACAGTACCATCAGCTAAGGCTTTGTATTCAGCTTCTGTAGAGGATCTAGCAACAGTGCGTTGTTTCCCAGATTTCCAGGAAATAGGAGTGGAACCAAGGTACACAAGATAACCACCTGTGGATTTTCGATCATCAATACTGCCAGCCCAGTCAGCATCAGTAAAGCCATGAAGAAACAAGGAGGAGTCCCGAGTAATATGCAGACCATAGGTGGCTGTAGCCTGAAGGTAACGTAAGATGCGTTTAACTGCTGCCCAATGGTCCTCAGTAGGAGCATGCATAAACTGACACACCTTGTTTACTGCATAGCAAATATCAGGTCTAGTGAAAGTAAGGTACTGTAGAGCACCAACAATCTGTCTATACCGTGTTGGGGTAGAGTGAAGAGTACCAGGCACAGATCCCAATTTAGACGAGGGAGACAACGGAGTATCAACTGGTTTGCAAGAAGTCATACCTGCTCGTTGGATAATGTCTAGTGTGTACTTGTGTTGACTGAGTAAGAGACCCATAGAAGTCGATTTAACTTCTATTCCGAGGAAGAAGTGGGCTGACCCTAAGTCCCTGAACTCAACAAAGTAATCAGTCGTTGAAGCAAGGCCGAGTCACTCCCAGTTAATAGAATATCATCAACATACACAAGCAGATAGATCATTGCACCACCAAAAGATAGAATAAACAGAGAAGCATCAACCTTGGATGCCTGAAATCCAATGGAGATGAGAAACTCACTTAACCGATTGTACCATGCTCGAGGTGCTTGTTTCAAACCATACAAGGATTTATGAAGACGACACACATAAGATGGAAGTGTAGGATCAACAAACCCAGGTGGTTGTGCCATGTACACTTCTTCCTCAAGAATGCCATTCAGGAAGGCATTATGGACATCAAACTGATGAATTTTCCAACCATGTGTGACAGCAATCGTGATCACAAGTCGAACCGTGGTAGGCTTAACCACTGGACTAAATGTCTCCAAGTAATCAATCCCTTCTTGCTGCATGAAACCGCGGGCAACCAACCGTGTTTTATATCTGTCAATTCGACCATCAGCGTGCCGCTTAATCTTATAAACCCACCTACTACCTACCACATTCATGGATGGATGTAAGGGCACCAGTGACCAAGTGTGATTACCATGAAGTGCCTTGATTTCCTCTATCATAGCATTATGCCAAATCAAGTACCGGTTGGCATCTTTGAAAGAAAGTGGTTCCTGATGAGGTAGAGAAACTACCCGGGAGGCAGGGGAGACACTAAAATTTGCTGTCTTGGATACACGTGGGCGAAGTACCATGGAGTGGGTGCGGGCAGCAGGAGGGGGAGTGGCAGACTCACTAGTCGTGGCTTGCTGAAGGGAGAATTGAGACAAATCAACACATAAATTAATTCCAGGAGAGGAAATAGATGAAGAACCTGGCGATGAGGAGCTCAATACAGGGCCAAGCCGAGAAGGGGAAACAGCAGGTGAGACAGTCACAATTTGTTCACTCCTGGGGAGACGAACAGGGGAGCTGACAGGGGAACCAACAGGGGTGACCTCTACACTTTGTTTACTGCTGGTGGGAACAACAGGGAAGACGGCAGATGAACCAGCAAGAGAGAACGGCAAGTCTGAACCTGTACCTGAGGAATGATCATGACAGTGATATGCAGGTAATGGTAAGGCTGCCTAAAGGGTTGTGTTATGTGCAGGGGGTGCAGGGGGTGCCGGGTGAGTGTTTGGACAGGATGATGGGATGGGCTGTAAAGTAGCAGCAGGAGGTTGTATGGGTGAATCTACAATCTGTTCAGTTTTGTCAAGAGGGAAAACAGTTTCATGAAAACGAACATGACGAGCAAGATAAATACGGTTTGATGACAAATCAAGACATCGATATCCTAAATGAGAATTGCTATATCCTAGAAAGACACAAGGGGATGAGCGAAAATCTAACTTATGAGCATTGTATGGACGAAGAAATGGAAAGCAAAGACACCCGAAAGTGCGGAGGAAAGCATAATCAGGAGTTGATTTTAAAAGACATTCAAATGGTGTTTTATGATTAAGAATAGCAGTGGGCATGCGATTAATCAAATACACTGAACTTTCAAAAGCATAACTCCAATATTTTAGGGGAGCTTTACATTGGCCAAGAAGAGTGAGCCCAGTTTCAACAATATGTCGATGACGACGTTCAACCATTCCATTTTGTTCATGAGTATGCGGACAAATAACACGATGCTGAATACCAATGGTTTTGAAATATGTATTGAGTTTGCGATATTCACCACCCCAATCCGTTTGAACAGACTTAATTTTTAAAGAAAATTGACGCTCAACGAGTGCTTGAAATTGATGAAATATAGCAAACACATCAGATTTTGCAACCAAAGGATAAAACCAGATAAATTTGGTATGGGCATCCATAAAAATAACAAAATAGCGAAAACCATCATACGAAAACATAGGGGAAGGACCTCAAACATCACTAAAAATTAGATCAAGAGGAGTTTGAGTTTGATGACCCGTAGTTTTTAAAGTCAGACGAGAAGATTTTCCCAAAGGGCATGCTAGACAATTAAAATTAAATTGTTTTGACGTACAGGACACCTGTTTAGTTGACACTAGAAAATTCATAATGCGTGGACTAGGATGTCCAAGCCGACGATGTCAGACATCAGTAGAAGTAGAGACACATGTAGACGAGAAGACTTGAGGCAACGACATTGCAGACGATGCAGATAAAATATATAGACCATCTCTACTCCGACCGGAAAGAAGCACCTCCTTTGTCATGAGGTCCTTAACATAAAATAAAAATGGATGAAATTCAAAAAACACATTATTCTCAAGACAAAACTTTTGAACAGAAAGTAGAGGTTTTTTAATGTGAGGCACATGTAAAATATTGGATAAGGTAAATGTGCGTTTGGGTGAACGAATTTTAGAGTGAGCAATATTAGAAATAGTGAGGCCCTTACCATCGCCAACATGTAAATGATCATTACCACAATAAGGTTCTGAGCTCGTCATACTCGCAAGGTCCGGTGTCACATGATGATTTGCACCTGTATCAGGAAACCAAGTAACAGGAGCAGTTATAGGAGCATTATTAAATGCTAAATTGGCATTAGCTTATAGATTATGAGTAGCCAATTGAGAGCACTGCTGGGCGGTATGTCCATAGTCATAACACAGCTGACACTTCGCAGTTCTGTTATAGCCTCCCAATCGGTTTCCTTGTTGCCCAAACTGCTGACCAGAGCCAGATGAAAACCGGTTTTGCTGTTGTCCAAATTTCGGACCTAAACCATAACCATAACTATTATTTGCTGAGTCTGAACTATAGCCATGATTCCCACGATTGTAGCTACGATTACTCTATCTCCAACCCCCACGAAACCGGCCCCTTCTTCCAGTACTGGAACCAAACTGACGCTGCCCAAAAAATGCAGATGGCTGTTGTGATGGAGTTGGTAACAGAGGAGCTGTTACAGCAGGATGGAGTGAAGCCTTATGGAGAAATTCATGTGTGAGGAGATGGCTATGGAGGTCTGTGTAAGAGATGGGATCAGCCTTAGTGGACAGGCTGGTTACCAGATCCTTAAAATCACTGCGTAACCCCCGAAACACATACAAATTAAAAGCCGATGCAGTTCCAAACTATAAGAAATGTAAACTAAATGAAGGAAGATGGGCCAGGAGATTGGTTTTGCTACACAACCGCAGGATTTCTTTTAGTTGTAAGTTCATCAAAACAAGGCCTAAGTCCATCAATTACATGTATTACAAAGGTAATGTCAATTAATCATTCTAACTAAGGAATGCATCGTGGGATTAGGTCGTAAAATCTTGGAATGCACCGTGGACTAACGGATTTTAATGATTTGCATGTAATTGTCCCGTGTGAGATTCTCTTTGCAACAAGGCCGCCGAAGTAAGTGCTAGCGAGTTTCATCGTGTTGTCCAAATTTCTTGAGCCGCATAATCCGTGAGTTTGACGGAAGCCACGGCTGTTGTCCGATTTTGAGAAGTTTTACAATCCACAACTAGATGCAGCACTTCTGTGGAGAGCGAGGATAAAAGAGCACTCATGATTAGATGATCTTGTTGTGTCCATAGTAGATATGAAGGATTGACCGATGGTAAGGATGTTGTAGTAGATATAAAGATGAGAGGGAGGACATGGTGAGGTGCCATCAACAAAGGAGTACACACCTTGGCCCAAGAGAAACGGTTTCATCTGCATCCTCCAATACAAGAAATTGGTATTGGAGAGTCGTAAGGAGATTACCTACTGCGTATTAGAAAGAGGAATGATGGCAGACCTGTTCATGGTATCTAGAGAAGAGTTCATAGGGACTATGCTTGCAGTAGCAGCCGCTAAAGAGGATTGAGAGATTGGTGCAACAGCAGCACCATGTTGAAGTTCTTGGTTGTCCATTGTCAAGAGAGAGGGAGAGGCAGACAGACAAGTGAGGGAGGAAGGGCTGAAAGAAACTACCCTGAATGAAGACGGAAGCAGAGGAGTGCAACGGTCTGGAGGAGATGACCGAACAATAAACCAGAAGCGTGAAAGAAGATTTTGTTGCTGCTCTGATACCAAGTTGAGTTTGTAAAGAGATTGAATTAATGTATAATGTGTTGGACCCAATCACAGCAGCCCTTCCTTGATATTAATACCTTTAGGGTTGTGTATAATACAAGGGTGGAATCTATTATACATGATAATTATTCCTATACCAGGTATTTACATATATATAGGACTCTTTCCATAATACTACTTATTGGCATTGCATAAATATTAAATATTTGTGATAGTTGCAAAACTCATGCTGTGATGCCACCAAAAATCATACAAAAATTAATACAAACTCAAACAGATAAAAGTTTTCCAAAGGTGTGGTCAAGATCGTAATTACCTTGTACTTCTAATTTTTCACAAAACAATATCAATACATGGAAAAGCTACAAAAACAATTTCTGTCTACAGTTGTGCAAAGATGCAGCATTTATTCATGAAATCAAGGGAATAAAGAAGATGGAAGAAGGAGTAGAGCACCATCCTGTCATGATTTGTTTTGAAGCCTTGCTCCTAAAAACTTTGTAAAACATCTGCATAAAGAAAGGCAAAGAAAATGTCAGATTATATTTTTTTATTTATAAAAAAAGCATTTGATAACAGTCAAACACATGAAATAATCCTCGAATATGTAAAACTATTTACTAATAGCTTTGATTTGGTATTTTACAGAGTTATAGTAACCCATTTCAGTAGAAACATGGTGTTCTGTTTTGATATTGCAAGACAAACAAGCACCAACTTTTTTAAAACACTTGAACCAGGCAAAAGAAGTTTCCTTTCTAGTAGAATCCATCTTCGAATGGTTCTAGTGATGATCACCAGATAAGCAAAACTTCTTAGCAGTGTGGGCAGGGAAAGTTGGGTATGGTTGCTTCGGCCATGGAACAATCTTCATGTAAGTTAATATTTGATTCCCAAAGTCTTTATTTTTTCTTATTTTATGGCTATAAACAGTGAACTACAATAACAACATTATTTCTTAAATACCATTAAAGCTTAAAAGGTTCACGACATGCTAAACACCCACCCTTAAGACTAAAATTTACAGCAATCCAAAACACAAACGTTTCTGTGATCTATTCTGCTAATAAAATGTGTGTTATGCAGCAATATTGTTGCTTCCATTGACAGGGAAAATAGAAACAATACACCTCTACTCTACTCCCTCCCTTTTTCATCTTGTGAAACAAAGAAAGGCATCTAAGACGTTAAATCAATTGCTAACCATAAGCTTTTTTTTTACCTTATTTACTTTATGTTTAATCTTCCAGGCCAACCTCTCCTTTTCACTGCTCATAAGTGACTTATCTGCTTGAGGCATGAGTTTATAAGCATTTGAAATATTGAGTGCGATGTAGCAAAAGAAAGCAAGGAAAGGTATCAAAATAGATAACAAGATTTGGTGGAAGAACTTTGTCACGTAATTGTGAAAGGAATCCCGAAAAGACTATTGTTTTCCATATTTATTCGAGAAACCTACAACTGTTACTATTGCACATCCAGCTATCATCAACACCGTCAAGCTTATCAAACGGAAAGGATAAGCTTGACATGTTTGATTATCTTCCGGTATGTCTTTCTTTCATTTTTTTTTTCTTATCTCCGGCCCTGTGGCTACCAAGCACCAACCAGAAGTTTTGCAGTACTTCAACGGAAATGATAGAACAGAAAGAAAACCCTATCCTAACAAAGACCACCCGGGTATATGGTATATCATTTGTTTAAGCTACATGAAGCACAGCAAACTTTCCTTGTGCAAAAGGCTTTTCTTTTCTCCATTCCTTTTCCTCTAAGAGGTAAGAATTCATTGAAATACTGCTTTCCAAATGATCTCAGGTTAAGTCCTTGATAGCAAGTTTTTTGTAAGTTTTTACACAGAATATTCTCCAGAGATTAAAGCTATTAAAATATATTAAAATGCATGATTCATGATTGATATCGAATATCGACACTGCCCATATCAAAACAATACCCCACATGCACATGTAGGGTTGCGTGAAAAAATTTGTTTGTTCCAGTTAAAGAAATGAAAGTTTGTCCCTACAACTTTGATTGTATTTTAATGTTATCCTATCCAAACATTACCAGAGTGATAACAGAACCTGTTACAAGTATAGTTAAACTCATGTAACGGTACATTCATGGCTCGAAGACTGATGTGGATTAGATTTCAATTTAAAATAGTTTTGATAAAAATTGGTTGCTTGATTCGCAATATAATTAACTCAATCTGGTCAAAAATAATAAATAAATAAATAAATAAACTAAAACTACTTTGTTTTGAAAAAAATATGATATTCTCGAGTTGAATAGTAATACAATAATTTGAGTCCTTTTCAAATTATATCTGGAACGAGATTTAATAATTAAAGTTATAAGTTATAAAGTTTTCAAAGTTGTTTAATTATATTAATTATTCAGTACAATTTCTGAAATAAGACTACTTTGACATTGAAACTTACATAGATATAGATATGTTATTATCTTGTGGAGAAATAATAGAAGTAATATGATTCAAATTGATGTTATTAATTCTAAAATAATAAGTCAAAAATAATAATTCTAGCTTCGACCTTAAAATTTTTATTTTCATTCCCAAGTTTTTATGACTAATTTGTTAAAAAATTTTCAAGAAAGATAAAATTTAGTAAAAAAATGATCAAAATGTAAAACAAGAAGAAATTCCATGGCAAATCTCAAATTCACATGTAAAAATACTTTTTTGTCCTCCAACTTTCCCTTTCTTCTTTTATAATCCCTATAGTTTTTGAAATTTCTATTTTGATTCAAAATTTTATTTTGTCTATTTTTTAGTTTCTGAGTTTAAGAGAAAAAAAATTCACTTATTAGATAATAAAAAATGTGAGAGAGAGATTTTGGGTTTCTCAAAACACATAATGTTAATTCAAAGGTCTTTAATCATCTATGACTTATTTTTTAATGTTGTTAATAATAATAATTAATTGATTGAATATGTTTGTCAATAATTTTAGTGTTGTAGGAATTCTTACACATCAATTTAAAGTTATATAGACTTGAAGATGTCTAAGATCTTTTTAATATAATAAAGTTTTTATAAAATTTAATATAGCATAATAAAATGAATTTTATTCAAAATATTTTTATTGATGAAATTCATCATCCAAAGTATTTTAATTCATTGCTTAAACTTATATAGTGATAATTACTTTTATACGAAGGAAAGGTAAGATTATGATATAATTTCTCGAATAAACATTTATCCATAAATGCACAATATATCACCCCTTAATTATTATTTTTTAAAATAAAAAAAAAAGTAAATAGAAATGAAAAGGACAATATAAATAATTGAAATAGCTTTGTCCTTTTCAATTATTATAGAGACCATAAGGCTTTGCGAGAAACTTAAAAAATGTACTGTAAAATAAATGTTATCTTGTCTGCCATCTTCTTATACTATCCAAATTATTTCTTTTTCTTTTGCTTCGTTCTTCTTCTTTTTTTAAATCAACACTCTTCAAATGAAGCATACTTTTGTTGAAACACTGCTTATTTTGTTCCATAATGAAATTTCATGAAGGTGCATTCCACTTACCCCTAATGACCAGTTTCTTGTTTGAAGAAGCTTTCAAATTATGCAAATGTATCCAAAGGAAATCCTGGGAACGCAGTCCTCCTATATGTGTGTGTGTGTGTGTGTGTGTGTGTGTGTGTGTGTGTGTGTGTGTGTGTGAGGTGAATTTATTGTAGTTTCCATGAATACACACAGTTGGGAGGCATTCATACCAAGTTGAACAAAGAGTAAGTAAATGAAATAATATGATAGGCCTCAACCAAGCAGAAGCCGATGTGTGTGTGTGTAATAGTACTAGGCTAAACAACCATGGTATTTTACTAGACTCGTTGTATTTTTCTCACAATTGAGACGAAAACAGATCGAGGAGGGAAAGGTTCCCGGCCCAATAATTAATTTACCCCTCCGATCATCGAGGATAAAAATATTTTCCATATTGCTAGGGCAAAAAAAGAAGGGAAAATGAGTGCATGCAGTGCTCCATAAAAAGCAAGTGCACATATAGTTAAATTTCCCCCCCCCCCCAAAAAAAAAAAAAAGTTCATATATGGTATGGTCACAAACTTTTCGGGCGCCTATGACCTCATTCAAACGTTTGCTCCTTGTTATAATTTACCTGTCATATATACATAGATCCCTTGTTTTACAAAAGTATTAGTTAAAACTCAAGCAATGATAAAGACTGCTGGAGACTACGTGAAATTCTGTATTGGAGGCCAACCTCTCTTGTCCTCAAAGATCACATCTCTTTCTGTTATCTCTTCTTAAATCTTCCTTCTTCACTCATCATTTTCAACTATGTCACTTCAACAAATGTGACGAAAGAAGGTACGAGCCGTATACGTTTGTTATCAAATGATACAGAAATTAAGACTTGGATTGCACAATATATATGTATATATGGCGCCTTACGTACCCTTGATTGCTTTCACACTGTTGGATTCTTTTTCTTTTTCATGCTTTCCAGAAACGCTTGAAAATGAAGTTAGTTTGGCAAGTTTTGCATCTTGAAGATGAAATTCGGAAATTAATTTGAGATATTTGTGTTAGAAGGGTTTCTGTTGTCCTGATGGATTTAGGGCCTCATAATTCTGATCTGAACTGTATGTATCATCTTTTGCTCATAATTCTCATAATAGTTTTAATCATCTATATATTTTTTTAAAAAAAACTGCAAATGTAAAAGCTATCAAAACACCAAGAGCATACTAAAAACTCAAATGGAGTTCGACATCTAAAATCATAAGTTCATGTAAGAATTTTTCAAGGTTTAAGAAGGGATACGGGGGGTCTGGATGCTTAGAGTTATGCGCCAATTAATATAATTAGAAGAAAGGGCGTGCATGCATGAGAGACGGTAGTAGGTAGGGAAGTAGAGGGCTTCAAATGCCTGCCATTCTTTTTGAAATGCAGCCTAAACTTTAATTTCATCTTCCTGGATATTTCCATATAGCAAACAAAACAATAATGGTTTGATGGCTACAAGAGTTCTAATACTTGAATTTAACAGTTAGGTCTAACTACAAATATTGTGGTACCACACATGGATCGTACGGAAAAAAATAAAACGGATAACGACAACTCTCGTTTTGAACGGTCCCATGAAAACAAGCTCTTGTCTTTTACAATTATTTAAGGTCACTGTATCAGCATAGGTGCTTTGTCTAGTTTTTCTCTATCATTTATCTCCAAGATTTAAAATTTTAGTAGGACCCAGTTGTCTCGTTTTTCCTCTTCTTTTCAAATTTCACATGTTGTGAGAAATATCCTTGCTCATTGAAGTTAACAGCCCACGAGCTAGCTTTGCTGTGTGATCCATGACCTTTATCGTGAAATTTAACCACAAAGTACCTTAATTTGTGGACAAATTTGCTTGTAAGTTTGAAAATAAACTCGGAATCCCAATGATGAAAAAGAGTTGCAAGAGCCCGCTTTTTTGGAGTTTGTTTTTGCTGCTTCTAGCTTTATTTGAGTGCACTTTGTTTTAATTTACTGTTGAATGCGTATTTTCAAGATTCGCGCCAAACAATGACGTCTATGCTTATAATATGAAAGAAATAAGCGAATTGATTCTATAAAAATTCTCTTTTGAGCCAAAGACCTTATTGTACTTCGAGCTACCTATCAGGACGACATGATGTGAAATAAAATTGAGAAATTTGGCCCATAACAACCAAAGATGTTGGTTGCAATTGATTGTTTTCAATTTATGGAGCATGTCAGTATGTATGATATTCTTTTCTAAAGGAATTTCTGGTCAATCAACTATCATGATTTCCCATTTTTTCTTTCTTCTGGGTCTTCAAGAAGTGTATGGCATAATCATTATTAAATTTATTAGGGATTGAAATTTTATAATTTTTTTAATTTATTTTTAATATAAGATTATCTTATATTTATGATTTTGACTGTGGGTGTAATGAATTAACTTGGTTGACATGAATTTTTTTTAATTGATTTTGTTTTTCAATTTTATCCTTCAACATCGGGTTGATTGAGAATTAAACTTTATAATTTGTTTCTATTGAATTATCTCGGTTTCATGACTCGAGTATCGAGTTTGGCAGGTTAACTTAAATTGACTTGAGTTATTTTTTAATTGATTTTTTTTTCAATTTCATCATTTAATATTGGATTTATTGGAAACTAAGTTTCATAATTTGTTTTGATTTGCTTTTTATGAATTTATCATGATCTCATGACTCAGTATACAGATTAACAAGTTAACTCAAGTTTACTCGAATCAATTCAATATGTTGTTATCATAATATTTATAGAAAAAATATTATCTTAAATATTTATTTTGAGTTAAACTATCTTTTCACCAATTATCCAGGTTGTTTATGATCCTATCAAAATGACCGAGTCATTAAATTAATCTCAACATATTTTAATTTTTTTCTACTAAAAAAAATATTAGCAACACCTAGATATTTTTTACGCTAAAAAGATTTGATACGACACGCAATGTCTCACAAGCTAATGATTTAGTTTATAACTTAATCTTCTATTTAAATGAATTTGTCACCTGAAATATATCTTGAATATCTGCTATCCAAATACCACTTGTCCTTTTTTACCCATAAGGAAAGATCTCAACATGCTAGTTTTGGTACTCATAATCTCATGAGCCGATTCTAGTTAGTAAATATGTCTTTTGGCTCCCAAATATATTTTGTTTCAATTGAGATAACCTTGTGCATGCGATGTTTTTTATGAAAATCATTTTTGCCACCAAACCATTTTTCTCAAACATGCATATTTGAATACTTGTGACCTAACATACATCTTGAATATTCGCTATCCAGTTACTATCTTTTTTGACCTACGAGGAAAGATCTCAACATGTTAGTTTTGGTACCTATATCTTATGGGTCAATCTTGGTTAGTAAATGTGTCTTTCGACTTCCAAATATATTTTGTTTCAGTTGAGATCATCTTATGCATGCCATGTTTTTTATGAAAACTATTTGTTCCACAAGAATTATACATGCTTGAAGATGTTTATGCTTTAACAAATGATTTTACCAATCATTTCTTCATTCGTGATCCTTTTACCTAGGCTGACAAGTTTATTAACAAAAATAATGAACCTAGTATGCATTTCATGACTACTCTCTTATTCGGTAGTATTTTCTTTTAGGTAATTAAACCTCAAACAAGAAGTATATATAAGCTCTAATACAAATTAAAAGACTAAAATATCTTAAGAGACGGGGGTGTGAATTAGGTTTAAATATTAGAAATGACTATATCCCTAATTTTGAGAGAAAAAGTGTTGTTGGAAAAAGAAATTGAGGGTTGAGCATACTTCTCTCAAAATTACAAGTTTGCCACCTGACCTAAAAATAGATTAAAGAGTAAAAACAAATAAAAATCTTTACTCTTTATTTTAAAATGAATTGATCAGTCATAATACCAAAATACATGATGCTATGATTTTGCATCAAATATATAATGTTTGATGCAAAGATCTTAGCAAGATCTAATTTGCTCTTAGAAAGTGACAGATAATTAACGTCAAACTTAATTAAATCAATAATACTATTAAGGATCGGAACTGAAGAGCTCCTAATTGTGTAATGATGATTCTAGACATGCAGTGTATGCTTCTTTCTTCTTCGGAATCTAAGTTTCAAGATTTTAGTATGGCATCTATCATGAAAAAGGAGAGGCTAGCTAGAGGAAAGAAATCTGTAGAAAGCACTGATTAAACGTGTTAGGTAATGACAAGATTTCACATGATAATTCGAACGAGAGGACAGGTCTTGAGTTTCTCTTTAGCTCTGAGAAAGTAGAGGCAACGTTTACGCAAAGCATAATATTCAAGATTTGTGACCCAAGTGTGAATTCTTGTCTAATCAAATTATATCGATCTTCATCAGGATTTATCTGGAGGAAAAGGTACAATGAACATTAATCTAAATTAAGGTGATCGTTTTTATTGTTGGTATTCATAGGTGAGCCTCACTGCAAAAAGTAACTCAACTCATTTCCTTGGTTTTTTTTTTTTGGTTTTCTCAACTTTTATCATATTCGCCCCAACAAGAATCTTAGATTATTAAAGTGGTTATATGATGTTATGGGATTCAAAATAAATTTAATTATTGAAGCTTACATGATGTTGTTGAGGTGTTTTCAAGTACAGTAAGTTTAAAATTGATTTTTAGATTAAAAAGTATGTATATTACCTTGAATTTTTAATCATAAAAATAATTGGGATCTCAATTAAAAATATCATATTACATACCTAAACAAGAAAAAAAAATAGACAACATGTAGTTTGTTCATTAAAAGAAAATAAATCAAACATGCAAGTATAACCTCTCAAATCCACATATTCTGGAGGTTTTTCTTTAAAGCTAGATGTGCAGGTCTAGCCTTCCAAACTCATATGCACTTGGAATTTTTTTTTGTTAAATGTCACTTAATCTTTTTCCTTTTTTTATATTGGAATTAAATTCTTTTGAATAAATTTATTAAAATACCATGTACTAACCCAATATGTAAAAACAAATTAAAACAAATTACTCATTATTTATAAAATATCTATTTTCTCATGTGTATCATTTTATATATATAGATGCATAAAAATAATTAATTTATAATTTTTTTTATTATTCAATTAAAAATTGTTTTCATAATCATAAAAAAGTCTTCGCTTAAAAGACCTTACCATGTTTTTTTTTAATGAGAAACATCGCTAGTGCATGTCGAAGCTTTCATGCTTGGCCTTCAAGGCTTACTGATGGCCTTTCAATTTTGAAGCCTTTTTTTCAACTAATGGTAATTGATAAGACGGTAATCCCTCAGTTTCGAATGCAAAGGGACGACAGGGAAAAAGGAAAATGGAACTGATTTTCAGACAAAGTAGACACCATCAAGTTTCACCATAAGCGAACACGAAGTTGCAAATACATGTCCAATCCAAGATCCATAATTGAAGTGTAAATGTCCTTTAAATAAATAAAAAAAAACCCTCTTAGTGATGGATGGCAGCGTCTTTTGTACTGTTTATCCCAAGAAGGAAGGAGGTAGGAAAGTAGTAGCATTTGCCAACTGCTATTCGCTAACCTCTTGAGTCTTGAGACAACCATTTTAAGTAATTGCAAGAGAAAGGCTTTGATATTTCCAAATTGTTTTGCTCTCATGGCAATTGTTAGGCAAATATGTGAGTTTCACAGGCTACTTTGCTCCTACGGCAATTGCTAGGCAGGCAAATAAACGAAGGATATGACTAGGTATTGTGCTTGGTCAATTCTCTTTCCCAGAGAGTAAATGTTGGCATCTATCTTCCTATAAAAGTCATGGTGTTTTTCCCCAAGAGGACATTATGAACGGAGATGGTCTCTAGTTCTCCCTTTCACTAGAACGGAAATAATTTCTCATTTGTGAGAAAATATCCTCCTAAATAACTACGAAGTAAATAATTTGAACTTTGACTTTCAATCCCATCCTAAACAAAGAAAGATGACTTAGAATATGTCCTAAACAAAGAAATAAATAAATTATAACTAAAGGATTAACTCCTAAACAAAGAAAAACTTCATTTATAGCATAACCTCACTAAATTAATTAATAACTTTGATTTAATAATATTTTTTTACCAACTTTCATCTTGCGGCATCTTCAACCTTTTTAGGTTTAACCTATGATAAGTAACACACATATAAAACTTGATTAATAAATTTTTTTGCTTAACCCCATATCTTCATCTAATTTTTCAAAAATGTTCTTCTTATAATGATTATATTTTATACATAAAAAATATTTTAATGATGTTATTAAGATTTTTTTTGACAAATTCTTTTATATTATCATTAATAACTATATTGATTGATTTTATAATAGTTTGAGTTAGTAAGCTTTAAACTCTATAGGCTTTGTTGTGTGATGGGTATCCAAAAAAAAATCTAAAACCTAACTATATCCTGTTAGTCTAACTAGGAAATAAATAACTTGTACAATGACTTGAAATCCACTCTATATAAGGAGATAAATAGCTTATAATTAAAGGATCTCAATTTCTTTACAAATATTAAACAAGAAAAAACTTAATTATATTGGTTTCTAGCGTAAAGCTTCTATCTATATTTTTATTATTCATTATTAAACCATTTAGAATTAGCTATTACAGCTTCTTTTTATATCCATTTATCATATATTTTTATTTTAAAATATTTTTTGTTTTTTTCATAAGTATATTAAAATAATATTTTTATATTTTAAAAAACTACTTTTTACATTAACACATAAAAACAATCATTTAAAAACATTAAAAAATTAATATTAAATAGAAAAAAATTTCAGTTTTCTTAAAACACTATTTGAAACGCAATTTCAAACAACATTTAACCATGAAATAAACAACTTGTACCAAGACTTAAAATCCATTCTAAATAAAGAAATAAATAGCTTATAATTAAAGGATTTCAATTTCTTTACAAATATTAAACAAGAAAAAACTCAATGGTATTGGTTTCTATATAAAAAGCTTCTAAGTTCATCAAGTATATATTGTTATTATTATTATTATTCATGATTAAACCATTAAATATCAGCCATGGCATCTTCTTTCCATGTCCATTGACCATATTTCTTTGTTTCTGTCAAGTCAATGTCTTTCAATATCCATATTTCTTTATTTCCGTGATGTTGATGTCTTGCCATCAACAAACCAATTGTTAATTTTCAACCAGAGATTTAGAACCACGTGTCCCATGTTTTTCTTCATATTGCATAATTATCATATTATAAAACTCAAATAATGAGTGTATATATTTATATTTATATAATGTGACTCAATCGCTGCATCATAATGATGCAGAAGAGACTATATATATATATATATAGAAAATTAATTCCAAATTAATTCCTCACTCATGTTCAACTTGAGATATCGACCAATCTAGATGGCTTCACCTGCTCCTTCTCTTGTTGCCTTTCTTCTGACTGTTAGATTTGATGAGCTTCATAGACAGCGCAGTTGAATATTTAATTTTATTTTTTTTTAATTCCTCACTCATGTATATGAATCATGCGTTTTTTGGTTTCTTATCATAATACGACAAGTGTTTTTTTAATTATAAAATTTCTAATGAAAGTTAGTTAAATGACGATTTCCTGTGTGCTTCACAGCAAGTGAGATTTTTTTTTTTTTTTGGTATGGCTAGAAATTCACCAAAAAGGAAACTTTATATTAATAATAATTAAAAAAAAAAATAAGTCTTAGTCATTATGTTAAAACAAGACACACGTTATTCTAGATTAGAAAATTAAAATGACTAATTTTTCCTTAAAAAAAAAGACCACATAACTAGTTATCGAAGATAAAATAGTCTTTTAGCATGCATCTATTAGTCATTATTAAATTGATTATAGACAAGTTGTTCTTTTAAAATTTAAAAAGTCCAACGAAAAAACTAAATTATCCTTAAAAAAAAAAACTAGCTTCCAAGAACATTTTAAATCTTTTTGCTTTTTAAAACATGCTCATATGACTAGAACATTCTCAAAAGAAAAGTTTCTTTAACTTGCATTCAATGGTGTTTTTGTCTTTTTAGTCTAGTTTTTTATTATACTCAAGTTCACTTAGAGGCAATTTGATAATTTAATAAATAAAAATTTTATTAAAAAAATAGTTGGTGTGTGTGTTGCACGTGTCAACTCGTGGATCATGGTCACGTTATTTGAGCAGTTTATATAGCTTTGCCATGAAGCCAAACACTAGTTACTAGAGTGGCATTTGAATCCCCTCGGTAGCTCTTTTATCTATAGGCAACATATGTTGTCAATGCATCTCTGATTTGACGTTAGTGATTTTTTCTTTTTTTCTCTCTCTCCTCCTCAATTTCCACACCTGGCCCTCCAAATTTTAAAAGCACCCCTTCAAATTGTTTTGCCTACAAATTTTATCCATCTTCTTTTGATTACAATTTATTTTGTATAAAATAATATATATAACTGATTTCAATTTTATCCTCTAATTTTTTTATATGTCAAATTTAGTCCTTATTTTTTTATTGTTATTTGTTTTATTTTAGATAATTTTTTAAAATGATTTTTTTTATGATTGCATCCTTCTTTAGTTTTTTTTCTATCAAATCTGATTATCAGTCTTTTTATTTCTATTTTTTTCCTTTAGAGAATTTTTTAGATTATTATTTTATTTTCAGTTTCATCCTTCCACATTAAATTGGTTGAAAATTGAGCTTATTGATTGAGTCGGGTCAATGATTTAACTAGTCGTGAGTTTGGAAAATTAACTTAGGTTTAGAAGATTCATCCAAGCTTGCATGGTTCTTTTTTTTACTTTTTTTAAAACTCATGTTTTTTTAGTTTCATCCTTCAGCATTTATTTAATTAAAGATTGGTCTTTTTTATTTTTTTATTTGCTTTCTATAAAATATTTCACTAATTTTAAAAATAACTTAGGTTATGTCAAATCTTTTTATTTATCGCTCTTTGTTAAATTTAGATTTTTTTAAAAGAAATTTTATTTTTAAATTGAATTAAATTAATTGATTAAATATAATCATAAGATTTTCACTTCATGATATTTTATTTGGTTTGTTTTTTAGGTTTTTTCTATGACAACACGTGCGATCTTTTTTGGTGTCATCATATAACCTTTCATAATGGTTTTAGAACTATCTCGTTGAGCTCTTTCTCATGGTGGGGTGGAGTCCTCGGTGGAGCGACGGTGAGTTTTCAATGGGATATTCTTTTTTCTCCTCCCGAGTATGATATAAACAACTCATTTTTTTAGTTAATTATTGCAATTTTTTATCAGTTTATTTACTATTGATGCCTTCTTTTTTAATCATATTATTAAATTAACCGAACTTATTTTTGTTTATTTGAAAATATTGGTGTCACCTGAACATCTTATTTATATTAGGAAAACTTTGACCTAGTCTAACGTGACTTATCTATCCAGTAAAAACCAAAAGCTATTAGAATAAATATCCAAAACACTTTGAAAAGTTTTAAATAAAGTTAAAAAAGTATCACCTTAATAAAAACCTCTTCATTCTATTGATTTTATTCCTTTGTTGGCAATTTGTTTATCATGATGTACAATTTTTCCAGAAAGCAATTATTAGAATTATAAAAGAAAATCTTAATTAAAAACTAATGTTTTCATTGTTATGTCATACATGTATTAAAAACAAATATAAGAATAGTATACTAGAATTGTTTTTTAATTTGTTTTTTATGTGATCATTCGATAGTATAAAAAAAAACTTTGCGTAGAAAAGCTAAAAACAATTTAAGAAAAAAAAGGATAAATCATGAAGGGCTTCATAAAAAACATTTTTGATAATTTTAAAAACATTATAATCTTATTCTCAAAAAGATATTTCTAATATATTTTTAAAAAAATTATTTAAAAAATTAATAAAAAATCCATAATGGACCTATTAAAAAGAGGCTAAGGGCCTAAGCCTAGGTGGTTTAGTGTGCATGACCAATGTAAAGAAAAGGTCGTGCACATGGGCCTATAATGCCAAGCTCGCCGGCTTAGCCTTTTTTTCATTGATAAAAGTGGCGGATAACATATTATCCCTCTTTTTTTCCAAAAACAAAGACTACCAGAAAATTAATAAATACAAACGGAAATACAGAGGGAATATTTTCATCGGTAAATTTTCGAGGGATTTTACTGACGGAAATATTCCCTCGGTATATACCGACGAAATTACCATGGAAAAAAAATTTAAACAAAGCAAAAAAAAAAAGATGACGTGTCATTTTTACCAACGGAATTACCGACGGAATTTTTCGTCGGTAAATTCCCTCGATAATTACGTCGGTAAACTGTGAATACTGTTCATCATGTCAATTACAAAGGGAATCACCGACGGAATTTTCCGTCGGTATTTTCCAGAGAGTGTTATTTGGCGGTTTTCTGAAAAAATTCAATTAATTTAAAATTTTTATTTAAATGTTACAGACGGAATCACCGACGGATTGAAAAACCATCGGTAATTGTTAGCGGTTTCTGAAAAAAATTTACAAAATTGAAAATTTAAATTAAATATTACCGATGGAATTATCGACGGAATAATTAAAAAATATTAATATTCAATTATCCGTCGGTAAATTCGTCGGTAAAGCGCCACAATAAAAAGCCTGAATCCCCTTATTTCACAAGAGACAGACTCATTTCTTCTCCTTATTCTTCTTCTTCTTCTTCTTGTTCTTCTACTTCTTCTTCTTTTTCTTCTTCACTATATGTAAAAAACATCAATATATATTTCTTCTTCACAAGATACATATAACAGCCGGTTGAATGAGAGATACGAGGACGATCCTTCGACCTATCTAGATCTCGATAGAAATCGGGTATACGGACTTTGTAACACTATGGCCTAGAACTTATGGATAGCTCGTAGTGTTTCAACCGTTGGATGCTCGCAATTGATTTTGAGCACTCAAACTTTGAAGTTCACGGTGATGTTAGACCAATGAGTACAGGGCCAGACGACCCATCTTAATAAAAAATACAAACGTTTCACTACTGATTATAAAGAACTCTGTCGAATGGTAATGGAGATGAGATCATAAATGGGTCGTACATGTGCACCCTCTAATTGGCCCTACGGTCCCGGCGATGACTAGCCTCTTCCTCCTTCAGTGCCACCTCTATTTTAGATTATTATATTTGAACATACAAATGTTTAAATTTATAATAAATATTTGATTTTTATTATTTTCTACTTCTATTCAATATATGTTTTAAGAAAAATTAAAATATTACTAACAAGGTTACCGATAGAATAACTCTGTTGGTATATTAATTCTAGAGAGAGTTGGAAAAGAATTACTACAAATACTGCTGCTAACTCACTAATGGAATTACAAAAGGTATTCTATCGATGATATTTTATATTAACAATGGATATATCGACGAACAAATAAAAACATTTATGGCATTACATACGGTTTTTTTTTCGGTGATATGTTAAATTTACCGAAAAGATACCAATAGAATAAAGTTGGTAAATTGTTTTTGGCGCGCTTTATCCGTCTGTAAATCCATCGATATATTTATTACCAACAAACTCACCAATAGATCATAAATTACCGACTGTTTCTGTTCGTGACCCCATTAATAATATATATACCGATAGACTATGAATGTAAATACTAACAAAAATTTCTATAAGTAAAACTGTTAAGTCTAATAGCTACTAATACAAATCAAGCTTCTTTTTCATTGATTCCGACAAGAGTTCTAGGCTAACGTACAACTCCTATTAGTTTTATCCCCTTAAGGTCTCCCCATTCCAATTAAAACTTCTGCGGATGGTCATTTTTTCCTTGATGGATTGTTATTTCTGGTTGTCTAGTCAATTGCTATCTAATGTCTTTAATCAATTAGGACTTTTCAAATTTTTTCTATTCACAATTGATTTTATTTTTCCTTGCTCTGTTTAAATATGAATAATTATTGTTCACATGTTTATTTTTTTGTAAACAAATTGCAAAAGCAAATATCACTAAAATATAAGTCCATTAGTACTATTTAATTTAATTGTAAAAACTAAAGCAATTCCTAATCTTCTTTGAATTTTTTTTTTTTTCCAGAAGCAAATTCTATATGTGTATATATGACGCAATAGCAATGGATTGGAGCATGGATATTTACCCAAATCGGGCTTCAAAATAAATCATAACCGGAATCAACAATTTCCGATTCCAACATAAACCCCTGATTCTATTGTTGTTGTTAAGACTTTGGGAAAATCAAACTAAAATAAAAGCGTACAAACATAACTATATCTATCCAGCAATGTCTTCATTATTAGTCTCTGTTTCCTATCTAACTTGTCCAATAATGATACAAAGTCGTCTCTTTTATTAATAATAATAATAATTTAAAAAAAAACAAGTAATTATGCTCCTTAAAGATACAAAATAACTAAGAATGGAATTTCATGCAAGTGGGCGGCTGGGCATATCTCAAGAGATCGTTGCGATGACAGGACTAAAACCTTCCAACGTTATTTGTCTGTGTTTGTTGTAATGCAGAGCCAGCAGCTAGCTGGGGAGTGGTCCAATCTGGTGGTAACATGGGAGCTAGTGGCTACGTACGTATCACCTAATGTCTTCTGGTGTCTTGACCCATGGTGGACCCTTGGCTCATGGACACAACCAAGCCGACTACCACACGTTATTTCCGTAAGAGAGTGGTGTGGCTCTTGATCAATCCATCCTCCTCTTTGCCTCTTCATGTGCTACGTGACAGACTCCATCTATTATAATCCCTCCAAATCCACCCAAAACCCCACACTCCCCTCTCTTATCACCAGCTCTACTACTAGTAGCAACAACTAAGCCTCTCTCTCTCTCTATAAATATTCCTCTCTCCTCTTTTACTCTTTTGATTCTTTACTGTCTATCTCTGTCTTCCCATGATTCCGATCTTCCGATCATGCCTTCCCAGCCCAACTCCCACTTCTCCCTTCCAAGGTATGTGTGTGTATATTTATATCTTGCTCCTTCCTCCTGCTCTCAAACGCATGCATGCACGCATACTTTTTTTCTTCTCTCTTTTTGAATGGCAGCATAATTAACATTTTTTTTCATATGTATGGTTCCGCAGGTGGATTGGATTACTGTGTCACAAGAACAGCCATAGCGAAACTGGTGACAATAGTGACAACAGCAACCTTAACAGTACCAACAACATTGACGACAGCAACCCAATCTCTAACTCCATAGAATGCTACGCTTGCACACAAGTAGGAGTCCCTGTCTTCCACTCCACAAGCTGTGACCAGGCCCACCAGCCTGAATGGGAGGCCTCCGCGGGCTCATCATTAGTCCCCATCAAAAACCGGCTCGGTTCAAGAAAGAGCCCAGCTAACCGAGCCCAATCTCGCCGGCCGGCCGGTCCATTAGGAACCGTTCTCGATCCACGTAGCAAGCGCGTACAGAAATGGAACCGGGCTTTCCTGCTAGCACGTGGCATGGCTTTGGCGGTCGATCCCTTGTTTTTCTACGCTTTGTCGATAGGGAGAAACGGGGCCCCTTGCTTGTACATGGACGGTGGGTTGGCCGCAATCGTGACCGTCCTTCGCACGAGTGTGGATGCTATACACTTGTGCCATCTGTGGTTACAGTTCAGGTTGGCTTATGTGTCAAGAGAGTCTCTTGTTGTGGGGTGCGGGAATCTGGTGTGGGACGCACGTGCCATTGCATCTCATTACGTGAGGTCTCTTAAGGGCTTTTGGTTTGATGCTTTCGTCATTCTTCCCGTTCCTCAGGTTCGAAATTTCTTTTTGGCTTTAATTGACTTTCCCAGGCTTCTGGTTTCTGAAAATAATGCCAGGTAGAGGGTGCTGCCTGAAGATATAGATAGGGTAGCTTGTGCATGATTAACAAGTGTGTGTGTTTTTTTTTTGGTTTAAAATTATGTTACTATTATTTTCTTACATCTTTTTGGTGTCTAAGGTTCGGTATGGATGCTTGCTTGCTTGGGGTTTGAACCCTGTAACGGAAAAGTTGTTTTTTAAAATATTTTTTATTTAAAAATATATTAAATTAATGTATTTATTTATTTATTTTTATTAAAATTTAAAAAAAATTAAAATTTTAACAAGAAAAACAGGTTTTAATGCCCTTTTTTTGAGTATATTCGTTCATAAATTATTACATATTTGTTCTGTATATATTATATATATATAAAACAAAAAAAAGGTTAAAAGTTTGCAGAGGAGAGAGAGAGAGTGTTAAGTAAAGTCGGGCGGTTTCTAGATGAGGGTGGGGAACGTATTAATTTCTCAACAATCAAGGAAATCATGGGACCACGGGCAAACAATAATGGACAACAATGTCACTCAACGTTAAGGGCTTGGGTTGTGTGCAGAAACTGCAAGCATAAGGTAGAAGGCGAGCTGTCCGTATAGAGTTCAACATAAACCAGAAACTCCCAAGTTCTTACCTTGATGCTCATGCTTGTCCAGAAGCTTGCAAATATTTATATGCATGAGAACTTAAAAATAAAAGGAAGAGATTTCATGTTTTCTATTCAATTATGGGATCTATAGTTCCTGAATGATCATGATTTGAAAATTTGATAGCACTGGGTATTTGTTTAGTTGGGGAGACGACCCCACCATGGATGTAGCCAAAGTGTTCATTTTTCACCTTAATGTTTTCGTAGGTATATATGTGGTGGACTAATGTCAGCACGTACTATGCTCTAATGATGAGCTTTAGATTAATGGAACTAGGAAGGTAGCTTACATTTTATCTTTATTATGATAAAAGATACTGATTTGACAGTTGAGCCTTTGTCTCAGTACTGTTTGATCTTGTTCATGGAAAACCAGCAGAGGTCATGCAAGTGCTGTTTTTCTTGATTATCTTGAAGTTCATTAGTAAATGATGATTGCTTAATTCTCAAATAATCTTTTCTTTATACTAAGGTTTCCAGTTCTACTATCTTACCACCATATAGTGTTTACTAATTCCGCCACCCGTTGGAGCTTGATGCTTAGCTCATCCTCTTTGTTTTGCAGGCTGTATTTTGGTTACTTGTACCCAAATTAATCAGAGAAGAGCAGATTAAGCTCATAATGACAATACTTTTATTGATCTTCTTGTTCCAATTCCTCCCTAAGGTGTACCACTGCATATGCTTGATGAAAAGAATGCAGAAGGTCACAGGTTATATCTTTGGCACCATTTGGTGGGGCTTCGGCCTTAATCTCATTGCCTACTTCATTGCCTCGCATGTAAGTAACTAGTATTTATGTGCTAATGCTAAGCTTCTCGTACCATCAATGTTGGGAGTGCAATAAGCTTTATGTTTAATGCCCCTTTTCCTTACTTTTGCAGGTTGCTGGTGGATGTTGGTATGTCCTCGCAATACAACGCGTTGCTTCATGCCTCAAGCAGAGTTGTGAGAGTAGGCCTAATTGTGATCTCTCTTTGGCTTGCTCGGAGGAGGTTTGCTATCAGTTCCTGTTACGAGCAGGCACAATTGGAAATCCATGCGTTGGTAACACAACACATACTGTTAGAAAGCCTATGTGCCTGGATGTTAATGGAGCATTCAATTATGGGATTTACAAGTGGGCTCTTCCAGTCATTTCTAGCAATTCTTTTTCTGTGAAAATTCTTTATCCCATTTTCTGGGGTTTAATGACCCTCAGGTAAATGATAAAACAATTAGTTTCACCAATTTTGATACTCCGCGTCGTCTCTTGGATCCAATTTGTATGTTGTCTGATGGACTTGCTAGCCTTCAGGATCATATTTGAGCGCCCCCCTTTTAGAGTCCTCTGCTGTTTTGCTATGTTGACATCTAAAAAATAAGAAAAAGAAAGATTATTGATATTTCCTGTCATTCTTTAGTTTAACAGCAGATTAGGTAATGACTCATGAGTCCTGAACTTGCTTGGTAGTCGATATTCTTGGAAATCCTAATATATTGTGCCTATGTGTGCAGCACCTTTGGCAATGATCTTGAACCAACAAGTCACTGGCTAGAAGTAATCTTCAGTATATGTATTGTTCTCAGTGGTTTAATGCTCTTCACTCTACTGATTGGGAACATCCAGGTGAGCTGATTCAAACACTCCTAATTTTGTGGATGCCAAAACTATTGATCATTAATAACCTGTTCAATGATGAGAAATTATGATTTCAACAAAGGTGTTCTTGCACGCGGTCATGGCAAAGAAGAGAAAAATGCAGCTGAGATGCAGAGATATGGAATGGTGGATGAGGAGGAGACAGTTGCCTTCTCGTTTGAGACAGAGAGTTCGCCATTATGAACGGCAGAGATGGGCAACCATGGGAGGTGAAGATGAGATAGAACTAATCAAAGACTTACCTGAAGGACTCCGGAGAGATATCAAGCGCTATCTTTGTCTAGATCTTATCAAGAAGGTGACAGAAATGACCGCTTAGAAATGATATCTGCGTTCTCTTTATATATTCGGAGCCTAGCGACCTAGAATTAGCTTTACTTTATATGCTGTTCAAGCAAAAAACATATTGCTGATAACTTTTGCAAGGTTGTTTAGCTGTCAGAAAAAGGTTATTTCAGAAGGAAAAGATAATATTTTTGAGAGGTTATATGCACAATTGCAAGTCAAAGAAGGAACCTTTAACATCTTAGAAGCTATTCTTCCTAGAGCAATCTTCTCCAGAAAACAGCAGCACTGTTGTAGAGCTTAGAGTTCTACTGTGACTGCAATTTTTTTATTTTTTCCAGGTACCTTTGTTCCACAACCTGGATGATCTTATTCTTGACAACATCTGTGATCGGGTTAAGCCCCTTGTTTTTTCTAAAGATGAGAAGGTAAAACTTGAACTATAATTATATCATTTTACTAAACTGTCAAACACTACTGAAAATCACTTCATCTTTTTTGTCATTCCATGATACAGATAATCAGAGAAGGAGACCCAGTGCAAAGGATGGTGTTCATTGTTCGTGGGCGTATAAAGAGTAGCCAGAGTCTTAGCAAAGGCATGGTGGCAACTAGTGTGCTTGAGCCAGGAGGCTTCCTGGGTGACGAGCTGCTATCCTGGTGTCTTCGCCGTCCATTCATAGACCGACTTCCAGCCTCATCAGCGACATTTGCTTGTATTGAATCGACGGAAGCATTTGGTCTTGATGCAAACCATCTTCGGTACATCACAGATCACTTCCGCTACAAATTTGCCAATGAAAGACTTAAGAGAACTGCAAGATATTACTCATCAAACTGGAGAACATGGGCAGCAGTCAATATACAATTCGCTTGGCGACGTTACAGAATGAGGTCTAGGGGACCGGTGATTCCTGTAACAGAAAGTGGAGGCACTGACCGCCGGCTCCTGCAGTATGCTGCAATGTTTATGTCAATCAGGCCACACGACCACCTTGAATAAACCATTGCTAGCAGTTCTTCAGTCACTGTTCCAATAAAGTCAGGCGGAAAATCCTTCACCGGAAAACACCTACGTGATGTTGATGTTGGTTGGTTTAACTGTTCATATAAACAGTTAAACATTTTAATTTATTTTTTAAAATATTTTGAAGCATCTTTGCCCCTTGGCTCACCTGGTTAGCACTTGTAAACTAATTAATGGAAGGTCGCAGGTCAAAGTTACACCGGAAACATTACTGGGTTTTATGTTATAAATGACATCATGTTTCTACTTTTTATATATAAAAAAAAAAAAAAAAAAACCCCATTGATCTAACTGGGCCAACACAAATATCTCTCGTCCATGTCCATATAGCGGAATACTTGATGTAGCCTTATTGAAAGAAAATAAAGGTTTTGAGTAGTTATACGAAGATTTATCACAATTAATTGCGGTTTTATCACTGTTATAATTTGATTTTTTTATCTCATTTTATTAATAGTTTTCAAAAAATCTAAGAATAGAAACAAAAAAAAAACAAAAAAAAATTCAACAATAAATGCTAACATTACTAGTAGATATAGATCAATGTTGGCAGGTTGGGGGTGGTTGGATTTATGAAAAAATAGAAGGCTGCTAGGTTTTTTTTTTTTACATGAGCAAGAAGAAGAAAAATAAAAGGGATGGACTATTGGTTATAACTTATTCATATTTTTTGACAAAATAATTATGTTGATAATTTCATTAAAAAATAATGACGTGTCAATTTTTTGATAAAATTTTTTTAAAAATTCTTTTTAAAAAAATTTTATTTTACAATTTCATTGAAGAGTAGTAAAGAAATATCACTTGTCGACATTTTCATTGCTATTTGTTAATTTTATGACAGGGGAAGTTCAATAGACTTCAGAGAGTTTTTGGACTTATACAACATGTATTTATAATTAGAGGGTGGTTTACATAAATTATTTTATATAAAAATGTTATAATTCTCGTACATTTGTTTTCTATAAAATACTTTAGAGGAAAACATGTAAAGTAAAATTTTATGATCAATCTTGAAACTTTAGTTTATTTATTGAAAATATTTTCAATTTACATGATATAAATATTTTACGAATTATTAACTTAAAATATCATCTAACAACTTCAATCATTATTATCGACATCGTCATCACCGCCACCATCTCTTCATCCCTCTACCACCACCCATACCTGTACCACTATTGCTAATCCATCACGACCACCATCTTTACCATTATTGCTACTCCACCACCATCATCATTACCACCTCACCTTCATAACATCCACCAGAACCTTATTGCTCCACCATCCACCATAACCTTCCACCACTATCACTCCATCGTTGTTTTTATCAGTCACTCCATCATCATCACCTTAACCATTACCCTTGCCCTAACCTCATCACAATAAAACGACATAGTTATCACTACTAGCACATCATCATCATATGACATCATTGTTGTTCTACTCTATTTGTATTTTTTACATCATTACTTATCAAAACAATATAAAAATATTAATATAAAATATTTTATAAGAAAACAATTTACATGTAAATATTCTCTTTTTATAATATATTTTATACAATACAAACACCTTGTAATTTTAGAATAATTTTAGAGACATAAAGATAACCATTATACTAATTATTAAAATGCATGGGATATTTGTTATAGATGTCAGCATTGTTCACACTGGCACACAAATCATTATGGATGGCCCTGATTATTTTTTGAAAATTCATTTTGGTCCTCAAAAAATTATTTTAGGCGATTTGATTTTTTAAGTTTAATTACTTCTGATTTCTTAGTCAACGTGGGATTGGAAGAATAGAGACCAAAATGAAAAGGACATTAAACATGAGTGGCGTTCTAGAAGTTTTGAGAAAGATATACTTTGATCTTCTAACTTCAAAATAACACAGATTATACGATTTTGGTGCCTCAATTTTTTTAAAAAAATTATTTTGGTACAAAAATTTATTTTTGTTAATTTTTTAGTCCCTAATTAAGAGATGAGAGAGAGAGAAGTCACCGCATTCTAGCAGTTGAAAGAGAAAAATGACATCAACATTGATGTATGCCACAAAAAAGTCGATGTTTGTGTGAAACGGTTCCATTTGATGAGGACAGTTTATATTAGGTATTTTTTTTACTTTTAAAGTTCATGAAAAAAAAATCTGAGCTTGGTTTGATTTTTGGTATCGGGTGAATTTTGGTTTTTGGGATGATTTTCTTGTTTTTAAGGCTATAAATAGGTTTAAAACAATTTCAAAGGTGTTTTGTAGATATTTTGGATCATAATAGGTTGAAAAAGTGGTTTTGGGTCAAAAACAACTTAAATCCAATTTTTTCATCACCATGGTGGCTGGAATTTGAGCAAATTCTTTTCAAAAAAAATTAGGGCTTATACAACATGTCTCCTACCCCAGTTGCAAAAAAAAATAAAAGCCCAGACACGCAAGCCTTGACAAAATGGGTTAGGCCCAACCAACAACGCCTGGTTTTTGCTTTGTTTCTAAAATATTTTTTCTAAATATTTTTTAAAATTAATGTTTTTTTATATAATTTTTTCTCTAATTTTTTATTTATATTTAGATTAACTCTCCTTCTCTCTTTTATTTTATTTAGAGAGAATATTTTAAATGATAATTATTTTTTTTTTGTTATACATTTAGATTTTGAAGAGTTTTTATGATTTATCTATAATATTTTTTTATCTTTTGTATATATGAATTTTATTTTTGAAAATAAAAAAAATATTTTCAAATTTTATTTCTAATATGTATAACTTTGAATAATATTTTTTTTCTTTTTATTTTATTCAATTCAATCATAAATTTACTATTTATTTCGGGTTAATCAATCCAACCCATGGCAAAGCCTTTGAGCCGAATTGCCCGGGCTTTACACGTATCAACTACATTAATTTCTCTTACCATCGGTGATGCAAAGCAGAAAGCCAAGTGATTGTTCGATCCAAAATCTTACAATATTTATAATTTCAGGATGTTTGCTTCTGGATGGTCAACAACTTGTAAGAAAAACACTGGTTCACAGAGTCTTGACCAAAATTACGTTGGCTTCGAGTTCTTCCAGAAGGGGACAAAAAGTACTCTACGAATTTTCTGAATGGCATCCAAACAGACCCTAAAAGTTTCAGTTCAGGAGTCCTACCATTCATACTATAACTATTTTTTGCTACATTATGAGAGATAGGGGGAGAGAGAAGTCATAGATAGATAGAGTTTTAGAAGTAGCCCTAAGGTCACGGCTTATTTGTCTCCAAATAAAGGGCTGAGAGATGACAGACCGGAAAAGCTTCCGCCAAATTTAGGAACTCAATATCCAAGTTCTACAGGATTTCTCGTTTCACTTTAATAGCAACAACAAAAAAATAACATGGACATTATCATCATCATCATCATCTTCTGCTGGCCTCCCTGAAAACCTTTCCTGCGTGCCCTTCGCTAGCTTTTTCTAGGGTTTCTAGACCCTCCCTAGATAGCATTTGATATAGAATTAGTAGCTCCATGTTCAACTCAGGTATGTAATGTTTACGCCTGATAAATTAAACTAGAGCTTTAATTAATCAACTGGGGTTGGTGTAACTATATTAATTAATTTAGAGGAGTGATAGTTACATCAATGAAAAGAAGCTGCACTTTTAGTGCCTTGTCAGCCACCGAATGGCTCACCATGATTCCATTTTCAGCGTTGCACAGTCTGGTTCTTCTAAGCAGATCAAAATACGTGCATTTTGGTTGTAGCTCATATGAAATCTTCTGTCATTTTAAGCAGGTTCTTGGCATCTCAAAGGAGCCCATTGTATCAGCTAGATGGGGTTGAAGTTTGCGAAGCAGGGGCCAGGAAAGGCTTTGAACACAGATTTGTCTCATGCTCAACTCTCATTGATTAATTGTATCACCAAGAGTATTTATATTCGTAACTGGGTATCCAAGCATCGAAGGCGAATGCTTGTTGCTGGTTATGATCTTGACATGTCTTATATCACAGGTCGTATATTGGCAATGTCATTCCCTGCAGAGCGTGTGCGAGCAATGTATCGTAATCCTCTCTGGCAGGTGAAATCTGTACTGGACATGCGGCATGGGGAGCATTACAAGGTGCTTATTTTATATTTTATTGATTGAATGGAAAGCAAAAGAAAATGACTTTGACAGAACTCTCTTGCTTATTTCTCGAGATATTCCCTCATAGGGTGGCCACACATTGTGATGTTTTGGTGACCATTACTTGAATAAAATCAATACATAATCTTCTTCTTTTTTAGGATTGGATGAGTTTCCACTCGTTTTTTATGCCATGTACGGAATGTTGATTCACGGAAGGAATGTGCAGAACTGTTTCTTGGCGATCCATTAAATGCATTGTGTTTTACCTTCTGATTTTGCCCCACACTGATTCTTTTATCAATCAATTATCTTTTACTTTTTGTTGGTATTTCGCAGATTTATAATTTGTGTATTGAGGAAGCTTATGATCCATCACATTTTCATGGCCGTGTTGAGACATATCCTTTCGACGACAACCATGTCCCACCTCTTGAAATGATGAAGCTCTTTTGTGAGAGTGTGGGTTCATGGCTATCATCTGACCCAAGAAATATCGCAGTCGTACACTGCATGGTATAACTGTTTTGTCCGTTTCTCAAAGAAGGTTTCTTCATTTCGATCTTTGATTGTCTTGATGATTTTAGGCTCTTCTAATTCTAGTTGCATTACAGCATACAAACTCAACTTCAGAGTTCATTTACGCTGGAGCATATATGCAACTTAATTACTGTGTACTGGTAGCCTAATATTTTTGAAAAATCAAGAATTCAAAACTTCCACGTCTTGAAGCCTTTGTAAAAATTTAAAAAAAAAAAATACGTGCTATCTTGGCTGTTAGAATTTTCAAGAAAAACATGATTGTTTTGCTCATAAATTCACATATATTACAAAGTGTTGGGAATTAAAAGCTGAAAGAGAAAATCTTAGAGGAATATTTTTCGTTGATCTTTTTTATCTTGTTCTTTTCTTAGTTTCTGTGTTTTTCCTATGAATTTTGCAGGCAGGCAAAGGTCGAACAGGCTTAATGGTATGTGCCTACCTTGTTTACAGTGGCATGACACCTGAGGATGCTCTTCAGCTATATGCAAATAAACGCACCACCAATAATGAAGGAGTAAGTCACAATACACAGTCAGTAAGAAAATGATGCAATGTAATTGACAGTGGTTGCAACAATTTGCTGAACTCTTTTACACTAAAAAATGCATGTGATTCTAGGAAAATAGAGGAGAGTCTGAGCACCTTGAGCATGTGGTGATTTCTGATAAGGTTTAAAAAACTTTCTAAATGCAATTAGACTGACTCTGATGCTCCTAGTTGTATAATAGATAACTCAGAATCTTGAAGTGAACATGATTAGATTAGTAGAGTCACCTAATAAGTAATATCTAAATTTTTGGTTAGAACAGCTGATAGTGGTGAATCTGTTCTGTTATCAACTTTCATACATTTAAACAACTATCTGTTTTATCTTTCTGATTAGATTCTTACAGAAGAATCGAAGTCCCCTTGAATACCTGTTTGTCTGCTCCCTTGGGGAGTCTGATAGAGAATTGCAGCTAAACACAGTATCATGCATGTTCTGCAGGTCTCAATACCAAGCCAACGTCGTTATGTGGGATACTGGGCAGAGGCACTTTCTTTTCCCAAGAGAGTTTATGATAGTCATAGAGGTGATGGTCATACACCTCCTGAAGTGATCTTGCCTCAATCTCGTATCAGAGAATTGCGAAGAATTCGACTTTATGACATGGTTAACACTGAATCCGTTTTCTTTGTGGTCTCAGAGTTACAGGAGGTAAGCACTGGGCACTCCCAAACGGATTTCCAGGCACATCAGCTTTTTTACTTGCTTATGGTTTTTTGCCCGTATGCAGATTTGAGTTTGTAGTGCTAACTATACGATCTCCTGAAATTCTTAAAATTCATTGAGCGAGTGTAAATGCTAGAGATTAATGTCAGGCAAATGCATTTGCTTCAGGTCCTTATCTGTGGTCATTTCTAATATTACTCGGCTCTTTTTACCAGAATAAACATGGACGGCAACTGGCATGTGTAATTTACTAGGAAATTAACAGCTTGTCAATCTGAGAATTAAAAGGAAATAAATTGCTTGATACTGTGCTATGAAGCCATTGTTTGTTCGATTTCCTAGCAAGACACATTAAGTGATTCTGTGAGTTCAATTCTGGTACCAATTGAGTGAAAATCAGAACTCGTATCTTCTCGGCCACATGAAATTATCTGAAATATTGATTCTTTGGTTTTTTCTCAGATTCCAGGTCAGCTGTACCGTCCATCTGTGGAAGTTGCCAAGAGTTGCCTACGACCAATTATCAAAGGATATCAGAGAAACAGTAGTCCTCAATATTACATCTCCTTTACGGAAGGCAATGAAGAAGAAGAGGAGGAGGATTTAAAACCAGCAGAATCGCGCCTCATTGTTCAAATGGACACAGAGAGTCCTATAATCTACCAGAAGACCACTCTTGATTATTATTTTGATAAACCTATACGAGTAAGTTGCAAAGACCAAATCTTTAACATTTAGGAGTACATGAAATTATTTTACATATTTTGCGTTTGATTTTCTGCCACACATTCAGATTTCAGAGTCTTGTGCAGTCTGCAATACACCAGACAAATATTCTGAAGAACCACAAAGACAATTCTGGGAGTAATTTAAATAGACAATTATAGGAGTGATTTGCTAGCATTTAAGCCTAAAGCATGCAAGTTCACATGGTTGATGTATGTGACTCCTTGAGTTTCCCATGGAGATTGTTTCAAAATGACCATTACACGTGCTCAAGCCTATTTTCAGAACATTTTTCATTCTTTTAAGGTTGTGTACTTGTTGCCCTTAATCAAAACCAGTAACTTGAAATTAATCATAAATGACTGGCAGGTCAAGGGAGATGTGCGTGTCATATTCTACCAGAAAATGATAGGAGGGCGTCTCTTCTATGTCTGCTTCAACACAGCTTTCATTAGGAATGGCTTGCTGCAGGTAAATTTTATCAGTTATAATTTTGCAGGTTTAGGATTCCCTCTGCAGCGTTCCAGAGTAGGAAAAAAGATCACAAACCCGTGCTTTAAGGGCGTAAGAATCAGGTTCAGGATTGAATGTTGATCAGAGCTTGCTTCTCTAACTTGCAGTTCTCGACACGAGATTTGGATAAAGTTGGGACTAAAGGCAGATCGATATGTGGCCCTGCCTTCTGCCTGGAGTTGCTCTTTGCTCCAGCTAATTCAAACCATTCAGGCACGCTAACCGAGGACGTTAATGGTGGTGGTGGTGGTGGTGGTGACATTAGCAATGACTGTCCTTGAATCTTAATTCTGATATCTTTACACATACGCACACACCTGATGTGATAGCATTGCAGTACAGCAGCATATATAGCTCGTCTATTTGTCTTGCTGTCTACTTTTTCATGGACAGTAGGCATTAGGAATAAGATAGAGTTAAGAATCCAGACTTTGAGAGCATTTAGCAGACGATCAGATATGCAAGTTACTGTTTTTTGTGAAAATAGAGAAATCTCTATCGGTAATAAAATTCTAACTTCGCTTGTGCAATGCGCTCCGCTCATCCATTACCTCTGTATTCATGTTAAAACTTGGCCATTGTGATTTATATTATTATGAAGATCTAGGTTTAGTCTAAGAATGATTTATCACCTTAATCTAATTATGATTATGAAAAACTCATTAAAAACACTCCTCTGGTTATAACTACCTACATGCAACTAATAAGGGCAAAGCTACCCCGATTATGGGAGTAAACAAAACAGAGGAGAGACCTTCTGGAGATTTTTTTAATTGAATAGAAGTGACGAGGGTAGGCTATGCTGGTGGCTTGTTGATTTGGGATAGGGCTTGAAAAACAATATTATTTTGAGTATTTTTTTTAAAAAAAAACAAAAATTAAAATTAAAACAAAACTTTAATTAACCTGACTTAATGCATATAACTCATATCTTAAGTCATGAATCAGGTGTTATAGCTATGAATAACAACAAATTCCTCCTGTGATTATAAACCAAATTTCTTTTTTTCACAAAATTTTGTGTATAAATTATTAACTATATTTTAGTGAGTGTTTCATTCTACACTTATTGTTCATCCTCTCAAATTTGTTTGTTCACTCCTCTGTTCTTAGTCAATTTTTTTCATTTTAGTTCCCTAAAATTTTTATTGTTGTTCACTTTGGCCATTGAAGCCATTGAACTATTTTTCTTCAATACAGTTATCGCTATACACAACACAAGCAAACCTCTAAAATGGCCATTAATGGATTTTTGAAAAAAAATAATTTTTAGAGTCGCCACCTAGTTTTTTGAAAAGATTATGAATCTTAAAATATATATTAATTCCAAAGACTCGAGTAAGGGATTGGTTATGCTTAAGAAAAGATAAAAATCATCCTTACCGCATCCTTTTGAACGAAAGGTTATCTTAGTCATGTATCTTTCTAAATTCATTCCATGCATGCTATCAACTGTCTAATTATTTTCAAAATTTATTCACAAGTTATTTATTGTTTATAGGTGATTGTTGAGCTAGCATCGACCTCGAATCAAGAGTCTCGCAACTCAACTAATTCAACATCGATGAGTTATTGGATAAATTACCACTAATGAGATACATTCAACATCAAATTGATTTGGTGTTAGGAGCTAGCCTTCCAAATCTACCACACTATTAAATAAGTCCCAAAAAAGGTGAGATATTGAAGAAAAAGATAAAGGAATTATTGAGAAATAGAAAAACTCATCCTTGTGTAGTTCTATTTTTATTGACCATGAAAAAGTTTGAGGTTTTGTTGGAAAATAAACTATATATAAACTTTAAAATGTGTAGTTTTATAACTAAAAGGCTATTATTATTAGGCTTCATTATTAGTGTTGATGGCATACATGTTGATTAAGAGAAGGTTATGACTATTAGAGATTGGTCAAATCTTAAAACAATTAGTGAGGTACGTAGTTTTCATAGATTGGCTACCTTCTTTCGATAATTAGTATGAAACTTCAGTAGCATAGTTACACTAATTACTGAATGCTTAAAGAAAAGGAAGTTTTGTGTAGAAAAAAGCTTTACTTTGATTATAGAAAAATTAAACACTACTCTGGTTTTAGCACTTCTAAATTTTGACAAATTGTTTGAGGTCTAATGTGATGCTTATGGTGTTGGAATTAATGGTGTACTATCCCAAGAGAAGAGACGTGTGGCATTTTTTAGTGAGAAGTTGAGTGATGCTAGATTGAAGTCGTCTACGTATAATAAAGAGTTTTGTGTTGTTTTTGAACTTTAAAGAAGTTGGAGTACTATCTGATAGGCAAGGAGTTTGTGTTATACTCTAATCATGAGGTGCTAAAATTTCTTCATTGTTAGAAGAGAATCAATAATGATATACATATAAGATAAGTAATTTACAAGCAGTAGTTCTCAATTAGAACTTTGTTTAGGGCTGGAGTTTCTAATAGAGTTATTGATGATTTGAGTTGAATAACAGCCTTGTTGGTTACTTTAAAAAATAAAGATAATTGGGTTTGATTATTTAAAAGATTTGTATGATTATGATAAGGATTTTGGTGAGATATAGGAGAAGTGTTACAAACAAAACCTACACAATTATGACTTTTACATTTATGATGGGTTCTTAATGAGAGGTAATTAACTTTGCATTCCTCATATTTCATTAAGAGAGAAAATGATTCAGGATTTGCGTGGAGGAGACTTTGTTGGTCATTTAAGGGTGAAAAAAGACTATTGATGTTTTCATTGAAAGGTATTTTTGGCCTCACTTGAAACGAGATATTGGTAAATTTGTGCAAAAATACTATATTTGTCAAACTGTCAAAAGGCAAGCACATAATGCAAGTTTATATATACATTTACCTATTCCTGAAAAATATATGGGAGGATTTGTCTATGGATTTTGCACTTGGTTTACCTCATACACAAAGTAAAATGGATTTTATATTTATTGTAGTTATCAGGTTCTTAAAAATAGCACATTTCATCCCTTGCAAGAAGACAAATAGTGCTTTTGTAGTTGCCCAGCCTTTCTTTTGAGAGGTGGTTTGTTTGTATAAGGTGCTAAAGACCATCATTTTTTATCGATATAGTAAGTTTCTTAGTCATTTTTAGCAAACATTATGGAGGATATATGATTCATCATTACAATTTAGTAGTACAACACATCCATAAATCGATATGTAAATAGACTCGCTAAATTGAACACTTTGAAACTTGATTTGGAGCATTTGTGGTGTCAAGCCAAAGCAGTAGAATTATGCCCTTGCACAAGAAAAATTCATATACAATAATGTTAAGCACAATGCCACTAGTGAATAACCATTCAATAATGTGTATTTGTAATTTCCTAGTTATATGTTAGATCTTGTATCAATTCATAAAAGTGTTGGAATTAACATGATTATTAGGAAGATGGCTATAAATGCTCAAGCTACACTAGAAGATGTAAGGTAGAAATTTCTGAATACCAATTACAAATACAAGGAGGTTGCAGATAGATACTTACTTGTAAAGTATTCAAAGAATGGGATAAGGTGTGGTATTTCTATACAAAAAAAAAGATTCCTGATGGGGATGTATAGTACATTATAACAGAAAAAATATGTTTTTTACACCATAATAAAGAAGATTAATGACAATGTTTGTATTATCAATTTGCCAAATAATATTGATATTTCTATAATCTTCAAAAAAAAATTTATTCTTACCTCTATTATGGTGAAAAACCCTTATATATAGAATTTGGGGTTAACTCGAGGTCAAGTTTTCACAAGTATAGGAGACTGGTATGAAATACGTGGCAAATACATTTATAGACCAACTATATGTATATATAAGGTATTTATAAACCAAATAGACAAGATAATGCCAACAAAGAAGCCCGAACATGTTAAATGTACAACCTAATAAAAATAGTTTAACCTTTTGATCTAATTGTTAGATTAGATTGGAATTTTGACAAAAGGTTTTAAAGTCCATATTTTATATAGTGTTAAACTTTTACTATCATCGGATGTCTAAAAGATCCTTCAATAAGGCTTATATGTTACTTTTAGAGATTTGTTATATTTTGCTAATTGATTTAGAATTCTTTTTTCTAGTTGAATTAGAACTTTTCAATTATTTTTATAGCTTTTTTTTCTTAATATGGCGCATATTCATCGGATATCATTAGTTGACTAAACAATTAAGCATAGTTCAATTGAGGCAAAAAAAAGGCTCATTTTTTAGACAAAGAATACTCCTTATAAACATGAAAGGTTCCTTTTGATCTTTTGATATTCATTTGTGTTACAGGCGGGTTTAAAGAACCTGGTAGTTTTGAATAGATAGTTGTTGATCTACCACTAGTGATTCATATAGAAAGCCTAGCAGACTCGTTTATGAACAGTGGGATAAAGCTAAGCCCAATAAAAAAATATATTTGGGTTAGAAGAATAGCCTAATAAAAAAAACCCTTAACTTTTTATCCAATAGTTGGATCGAACTCAAATTCTATCAAATGATTCTGCAAGTCCAGTTCTATAAGCAGGTTGGAAGGCTATAACCAACTAAGGTCCAAAAAACCCTCAAATTAGATTTGGAATATGATGTTTCAGCTAATTTTGTTATTTTTTCTTTTTATTTTTAGATTTTAGCTTAATTTTGAATTTTATATTTTCTTTCATATGTGACATAGGATTTTGGTTTTCCTATCTTATAAAGGTTGGTTTCTTATCTATTTAAGGAGTTGTAAATCTATTTAGTAATAAAATATGAATTCAGTTTTTTTATGGTGATAACCCTTTTTGATAATAATTATGTTTTTTTTGTTTGTTTTTTATTATATTTTTTTCACCAATGCCAGTTGATATCAAAGCTCAATGATTCTTAGTAGTTGGTTGATGTGTGTTTTTATTGGAAATCCTTATAGAAAAATCCATGATGGAGTGACTCACATAAAGATGTTAAGAAAAAAAATGAAATTACTAAACTAATAAAATTAAAAAATTAAAAAAATATTTATTTTCTTAATACCATGCTCTTTTATCGCCTATGATAGCAACAAAAGCTTATGATAGCCCTATATAATTGAAAGATATTAGTTTCATTGTATGATATTAGTAATACTTTATAATAAAACTTTCATTTCCAACATCAACTTTTATCCTTATAATTTCTTTTACCATTAACACATTTCAATACATTCTCTTCTTTTTAACACTTCGTATCTATTCTATGTTTACAAGATTGCATAAATGGTTATAAAAGAGTTCAAAAATAAAAATAAAACATCATTGCAAAAATTCTCCTTTTATCATCTAAAAAAGCTTAAGTCTTACAATTTTAAATCGCTTTATAATTCAAATAAAACTATCATAAAAAATTGATTTTTTATATTTTCTTATTACAACAAAACTGTAACACAAATAAAGCAAAAATAATGAGCATTTACAACTTTAATGGATGGTGGTACCCATTTTGTCCAAATTACTCTGACTTACTTTGTCGTCCCCCATGCCACGATTCTGATTTGTAATTGAAAAAAAATCCGCAACAGCCCTTCAACTTGTTTTTCATTCAAATTTGGTTCATGTTCTTTTAATTGTAATTTGTTTATTTTAATTAATTGATAAAATTGAAACTTATTTTCAATTACACTCCCTTCAAAAAATTTTCTATCAAGTTTGGTCTTCATTTTTTTATTATTTATTATAATTAAGATGATCCTTAAAATTAGTTTTTTTTTTTTTACAATTTCAACTTTCTTCAATTTTTCTTTTTCATTAGATTTTATCCTTATTCGTTTTATTGGTATTTTTTTTACTTAGAAATTTTTTTTTATTTAATCTTTTTTCAATTTCATCTTTCAATATTTAATTGATTGAGAGTTAAACCTCTTGATTGAATTTAAGTTTAGGATTTCATGAGTTGTGAATTTGAAAGATTAACCTAAGTTTAGAGATTCACCCGAGTTAAATATTTTTTTTCCTTTTTTAAGCTCATGATTTTCCAGTTTTATCATTCAATATTTAATTTAATTAGAGATTAGGCTCTATTAATTTTTTTTTTATTTTCTTTCTATAGGATTCTTCATTAAATTTTAAAATGATGCGAGTTATCTCATGTTTTTTTCTTTTTCATTCTTTGTTAATTTTTTTGAATTTTTTTTTGAATTAGGTTGCCTTTTATTATTATATTGTTAAATTAATTAGGATTAAAGATTATTGAATCTAGTAAGGTCAATGACTCAAGTCTCATATTTTTCTTATTTAAAAAAAAATCATTGTCTAAGCATCTTTTTTTATATTAGAAAGAATCTGGTCTAATCCGCACCGTAGCACAGGCCACCAATTTAGGTTTACTCGAGTTATTTTTTAATTAGGATTTGATTTTATTTTATTTTTGACCTTCAATATTCATCAGGGTTATCACGGTCTCATACCCTAGATTACAAGTTTCACATGTTTATTATGGTTGGCCCGAGTTGATCTAATATGTTGCTATCTTAATATATTTTTTAAAAATCTATGTCACCCAATATATCAATATCTTAATCTTTCAAAAATGTTTAGTCTAGTATGCATCAGATTTCTACTTTTTGATGTCTTTAAATTTTTTTAGAATTAGAAAAAAATAATTTAAGCTGCATCGTAGCGCAAACCAATAATCTAATTAAAAAAACTAAAAGGGGTAATAGGTCTTTTATTGTAGCAGTTTTTACTATTTTCCCCTTAAGCCACATCGTAGCTATAGAATTATTGGCATTGTGGATTGAAACAGTAAAATTACTATCTTTCCCTTATCAAAAAAAAAAAAAAAACTTGGACAACAGAGGTAATAAAGGCTTTTTTTTTTGCATAATAAAATGACTCACATATCATTTAAAACAAAAAAAATTGATTTGACATGCAGGGACTGTTTTGACTTTTTATTTTTAATTGCATAATAAAATGATTACATTACTTGATCAAATTATCTTTAACTTGCATCAAGAGGTTTTTTAGTCTTTTCATTATAAATTTCTTTTTGTTATTGTGAAGTTAGATAAAAGATAATTTTAGTCTTTTCAAAATGGATGGTATATCTCATATTATTTAAATATATAGAACAACCTAAAATAAATTTCATCTCGCTTTGAGTCTTAGTTCATTTTGATTTTTTCACCTAAATTTCAGCCAAGATGTTTCTATTCTATTTTGTGAATAATGTTTTTTCGCCTTTCTTTATATCTATGTTTTTTTTTTCTTAATTGCATCCTTAAACACTTGGTTTATTAGAGATTGAACTTCATAATTTGTTGTGGTTTGCTTTCTTTGTGGTTATCTCAGTCTTATAACGCATGTCACTAGTTTAATGAATTAACCCAATTAACTTGATTTTTTTTATCTATTTTTTAATTGGTATTTTCTTTCAGTTTCATCATTCAACATCTTCAATATTTGGTTGATTATGAATTAGTCTTTGTCATTTATTTTTGGTTTTTTTTTCTATGAAGTTATTTTAGTCTCATGACTTAGGTCACGAGTTAACCCTAGTAGAGTTAGGTTGTTTTATTGTATTCTTTTTTAGATTGATTTTTTTTTAATTTTATCATTCAATTATGAGTTTATTAGGAATTAACTTTCATAATTTGTTTTGATTGGCTTTATTTGGGGATATTATGGTCTCATGAGCCGGGTCGTGGATTTGGAAGGTTAACCCAAATTGACCTGAGTCAACCCAATATGTTATCATCTCAATATATATATATTAAAATCCCTTTTTTTTGTCAAATTATATTTTTACCAGTCGTTTAAATTGTTTTTAAACCTGTTGAGTCATCGGGTCACATCGTTAACTAGATAATTTTTTTTTCGAAAAATATTAGCTACGTATATATTAAAAAAAAGGGTAATAATCTGATAATCCTAAATATAAATTTTTATTTAGAATCAAATATATATTTTTTGGAATGTTTAAATTGTTTTTTAAATAAATTTTTGAGTTATATATATATATATATATATATATATATATTCCAAAATTTTTTATATGAAAACCTACATTAAAACAATATTATTATTCCAATTAAAAAATTAAATATCAACCAAAACAAAATTAACAACTCTGTTTTAGAGATATTTGCGAATCCATGTGCAATATATTTTTGAAAAGTGTTATTCAATTTAAAATATATTATGATAAATTAATTCGACCTTAACACAGTCTTATCCAAGCCCAGCCCAACCCAACCCAGAAAACGACACCGTTCTTTTATAGGATAGAGTCAATACCACCCCAAGGCACAAATCATGTTCATTTTCTTCAACACGCACAGGCGCAAGTCATTCCATAGACTCTCTCTCTCTCTCTTGGATTCTCAAGTTTTCTTCTTTCTACTCCCAACGAATCCTCAAAATGCTTTCCGGTGAAAATTAAAAGATCATTAATTTTTTTATTTTTGTTAATTATCATCGTATAATCCAACCACCATGGCAACAACCTCAAATAAACCTCAAAGATCTCTCGAAGAAATAGAGGACATAATCGTCCGCAAAATCCTCTTAATCTCTCTCACCGATTCCCCTGATCCTCGAATTATCTACTTAGAAATGACTGCTGCAGAGATTCTCAGTGAAGGCAAAGACTTGAAACTCAACCGCGACTTGATCGAACGTGTCTTAATCGATCGATTGTCTGTCCAAAACCCTAACGCGGAACCTCCTTTCAATTACCTCTTAGGTTGTTACCGCCGCGCGGTTGATGAGTTGAAGAAAATCGCGAATATGAAGGACAAAATTGTCAAATCAGAGCTGGAATTGTCGATCAGGCAACTGAAGAAGTTGTCGGTTTCTTATTGTAGGATTCATTTGGGAAATCCTGAGTTGTTTGGGGGTGATTCGAATGTTGTTAAAGGGAGTGGGAACTCGAATGTTTCGCCGGTTCTGCCGTTGATTTTTGCGATGGTTGATGGGTTTAATAGTGGTGGAATTCAGCCTCCGCCGGGGTTTTTGGAGGAGCTGTTTAGAGAAGGGGATCTTGATAGTTTGGATCCGATTTTCAAGGGTTTATATGAGGATTTGAGAGGAAATGTTTTAAAGGTTTCTGTTTTAGGGAATTTTCAACAACCATTGAGGGCTTTATTGTTCTTGGTTAGTTTTAACGTTGGTGCTACATCACTTGTTAGTCATAAGTGGTGGATTCCGACAGGGGCTTATGTAAATGGGAGAGTTATAGAAATGACAAGTATTTTGGGTCCTTTTTTTCATGTGAGTGCATTGCCAGATAATACCATTTTTAAGAGCGAGCCGGATGTTGGGTGAGTGTCTCTGTGTGTGAATTTTTTTGGGTTTTGTTTTCTTCTTGTGTTTGTGTTATTGATGTATTGTTTGTTGTTGGTTTAAAATGGCAGGCAGCAGTGTTTCTCTGATGCAACAAACCGTCGACAGGCTGATTTGTTATCTTCATTTACTACAATTAAGACTCTAATGAATCATTTATATGATGGTTTATCAGAAGTGCTTCTTGCTCTACTTAAAAATAGTGATACTCGTGAGAGTGTTCTTCAGTATCTTGCTGAGGTGATAAATAGAAATGCAACAAGAGCTCATATACAAGTAGGTATCTCCTGTACATGGAACATTTTGAGCTGTAGTTATAGTGTATATGATTTGTTGAAAGCTTTATCTTGATTAGTAACGTTGCCTATGAATCAACATGTGGGTATTTATTTTGTTCGATTTCTTCAGAAAAGGCAAAAGTTGACATCTTTTTGCTAAACTGGAACTTGCATGATAGTTTTCTCTGACAGACAATGATTTTCAGGTTTCATGAATTGTTTTTGTGTATTAACAGTGTCGTGTAACTGTCACAGGTTGATCCTTTATCTTGTGCAAGTTCTGGCATGTTTGTCAATCTAAGTGCTGTCATGCTTCGGCTCTCTGAACCATTCCTAGATGCAAATTTGTCGAAAAAAGACAAAATTGATCCAAATTATGTGTTTCACAATAACCGTTTGGATATAAGGTGATGAACTGCTTAATATATCATTTTTTATCACATTATTGATTGTCCTGGTGTTCCTAATTATTGGTTTTCTTCACGCATTAGAGGGTTGACAGCTCTACATGCATCATCAGAAGAAATTACTGAATGGCTTAATACTCCTCGGAAAACTGATGTCTCTGCACTATCTAGTGACAAAGAAAATCGCTTGTTACAATCTCAAGAAGCCTCCAGTTCTGGTAACAGTGGTGAAAAGGCTAAATACTCATTTATTTGTGAGTGCTTCTTTATGACTGCAAGGGTGCTCAACTTGGGTCTGTTGAAAGCATTTTCTGACTTTAAGCATCTAGTTCAGGTAATGCATACATGCTTTGTATCTGGACTTGGATTTATAAATCTGTTACCACATCTTTGATTGACAAAGGAAAATATTTCTCTGCCTTCCAAGTTAATTTTGTGAATAAACATCATGTCAGGACATTTCTAGATGTGAAGATACACTCTCCACATTTAAAGCCTTGCAAAAGCAGACGCCATCTCCGCAGCTGCAGCTGGATATTGATCGTCTTGAGAAAGAAATAGAGTTGTATTCACAGGAAAAGCTTTGTTATGAAGCTCAGATATTAAGGGTACCTTACCTCTTCTCTCTTGTACCTTCCTGCTGTTGACATATTGGAAGCTAGTCATGAACATTGAAAGTTTGTGTCTAGTTTGGCTCTCTTGTGAGGTGATAGGGGTTTGAGAGCTTAAGTTTTATTCATGTCATGTTTAAAAGATGATTCTGTTAGTGTCATCAGTTGGGTGGCTCTCTTTTATTTTCTTTGGTCGGGGGCAATCTCTTTGCCCAAACTATAACCTCCCTTCCAATTCTCTCTTACCCTCCATCCCTCTTACTGTTCTCTCTCATTTTCTATTTGAATAGTATGTTCATTGTTGAAGATGTAGAACTTCACCAGCTTAATGTGAAAGCTCCCCTTTCCTCTATCCCTAGCATGTGCTCCTTTCTCTTCTATTTTGAATGGCTTGTTTGTCCTTGGAATGCAGAACTTACCAATCTAAATAGCTTGCTATTATTTTTATTGTGCTGATCTTTACTTTTTGTTCTTTTTAAAGGATGGAGCACTTATTCAGCATGCACTTTCTTTCTACCGGTTGATGTTGGTTTGGTTGGTTAACTTAGTTGGTGGATTTAAAATGCCTCTGCCATTAACTTGCCCAAAGGAATTTGCCTCGATGCCGGAGCATTTTGTTGAAGATGCCATGGAATTACTTATCTTTGCTTCTCGGATTCCAAAAGCTTTGGACGGAGTCTTACTAGTAGGCTTAATGATTAAATGTTTTACCATGCAATTCTGTCTTTTACACGATATGGGAAATATTGTTTTCTTTGCAAGGGCACTATCTATGAAATTCCGTTACCTTGTTGATGTGTTCTGTTTTGCTATTTTTCTTGCTGGGCAGGATGATTTTATGAATTTCATTATCATGTTCATGGCAAGTCCAACATATATTAGAAATCCTTATTTAAGAGCAAAGATGGTTGAAGTATTGAACTGCTGGATGCCACGGAGAAGGTGATATATTTAATTTCACTTTGCAAGTATAAAATATTGTGGAGATTTTGATTAAATTTATGACTTCAAGTTAGGTAATTACAGCATCTGGTTTTTCCATTTGCAGTGGTTCATCTGCTACAGCTTCTCTATTTGAAGGGCACCATTTGTCACTTGAGTATCTTGTGAGGAACCTCTTGAAGCTTTATGTTGACATTGAATTCACAGGTTCTCACACACAGGTGACTTGCCCTAACATTTGAGTTTCCAAGTGTTGATTGTTTTCAGTGCTAGAGTTTATATATACCGTAAGGAATAAAGAAGAGTCACTTTAGGCCATTGCCTTTCAAAGCTTGCTGGTTTACTCAGCATCTTTTTCTTATTGGAACAGTAATCCTAGATGGGTACAAGAAAGACCCTGCGAGCAAGAACTACTTTTATTTAAACATAATTTTGACAAATAAGCTTGAGAGTTCACAGAAGTAAGGGTGACTTTTTGGCTGTTATTGGCAAGGACTGGATGTTGTCTTGCATTATCATCAATCTTCAATATAAACAGCAAGATATTCTTTCCTTCTTTCACTAATTTTCTGATTAGCAATTCTGGAACCATTTACTTACTCCTTGCTTTTAGATGACAGGATACTCCTCTTGTGCTATTTAAGTAACAGTTCTAGTTATCCTCTGATTTCTGGTACTTTGTTAACTACCATCAGAGTCTTTGCTCTTCTTATTTCAGTGCTTGAACATCTGAATCTATCTACGCAGCCTTCGATCAAAATGATTTTCTTCTGGTACAATTATTTCAATTCCGATTGACTAGACCACTCTATATAAAGAGATTTGGTGAATTGAGTATCTTGATTACTCTCTATTAGATTACTTTCTTTGTAGATGAAAATTATGAAGTCAGAAGGATATGAACATGGGAAGGTCATGCCTTTGTAGAACTTTGATTGCTCTTTAAATTGATTAACTGAGATGTTTTGGCTTTATTCCCAGACTCTTGAATAAGAGGCAAGGAGTGTCTGGATTGATGGGTGGTTTGTCCAAAATAAATGGTGAAAGAAACCCTTGCCTCTCTTTCCCCCCTCTCTTCTGTTAACATTTAGCAATGAAGGTGACCAGGTTCTGCCTGGTCAAACTTGTGATTTTCTTTGGTTGCATAGGTTGGGCATGCACATGCAGACTAGAGATCTTTTCTTTTCTTCCCTTTCCATACCAGCTGGTTTGGTAAATTGAGCTTTTAAAGTATTTTCTTCAATGAACCACTTCCAGCCAGCTGTTACGTTGAGATTATTTTTTTCTGATTTGTCATTTCTTTCTTCTAATTCCAATTACTGTTCAAGTATTTTCTAATTGTCGTTCCTAATATTTTGCGCTGTCTTAAATGTTGAAAATAAGCATCTTTACATTTATTACATGTTAATACTTGATTTTGTGTCGCGTCTGGTACAGTTCTTTGACAAGTTCAACATACGGCATAATATTGCTGAACTTCTTGAATACCTGTGGCAGGTTCCTAGTCATCGTAACATTTGGATGAAGGTAGTACAATTGTGTTCTTCACCTCTTTTTGGTTGATTAAAAACCTCTCTCTCTCCCACACACACACGCAAAGACAAATTTGACTGTTTTATGTTGTTCCAGATTGCAAAGGAAGAGGAAAAGGGTGTCTATCTGAAATTTTTGAACTTCCTGATCAACGACAGCATCTATCTTCTTGATGAAAGTCTGAACAAAATTCTTGAAATCAAAGGGTTAGAAGCTGAGATGTCCAACACCACAGAATGGGAGCGCAGACCAGCTCAAGAGAGACAGGAGAGAACCCGCCTTTTCCATTCCCAAGAGAATGTCAGTTTGTATGCTCATGCATATGTGTCTGTCATTGTCCACACATTTATCATGACGTCAAAATACTTAATTGGATAGATATTTCTGGGCTGTTTCAGATCATCCGCATTGATATGAAGTTGGCAAATGAAGATGTGAGCATGCTGACATTTACATCAGAACAAATTACAGCACCTTTCCTGCTTCCTGAGATGGTAGGGTATATTTATACTTTTAAGCCTCCATATCTATGCTGTAATCACTTACAAGCAGGATAGCCACATTCATCATTAGCTTTTAATGTGCTTTTCCTTGTTAAAATTCTTCCTAAATGCTTTTGAATAAATATTTATTTCTGCCAGGTTGACAGAGTGGCCACCATGCTCAATTACTTCTTGTTACAACTTGTGGGTCCCCAAAGGAGATCTCTCACCCTGAAAGACCCTGAAAAGTATGAATTCCGCCCAAAACAGTTGCTTAAGCAGGTTAGTTTGATTGTCCAATTTCTCACTCGAGAGCTCTCTATTGCTACTGCTGTCAATTTTCTACCCTTTTGTTTTGTCCAAAGCAGTTGCTTTGACAGGTGAACATGATGTTCAAATTTGCACTTTTGAATTCTCCTTTTTCTTTTTTTCTTTTTATGGTCTGAAACAATAACTTAAGTTGGTTTTGCACGCAAAATTGTGACTCCAGAACCCCCTTTGTTTTCTTCTTGAATTTTCTCCTATTGCTTCTTTGCCTTTGAGTTTAGATTTTGGTTTAGAGGTTATTGCTTTTACAATGGTGAATGCCATTAGATTGCAACCACAGGGTGTAGGTTCAAGTCTTGATAGTAGCAACTTCACGCAAAAGAAAGTTGAGGGGTAGGAGCTCATCCTAACTCTCCTGAGTACCCTACTTCATCGGGGCCACTATCAAGTGGTGCCAAAGTTTATGTTTGAGGCAATCGTGCAGGCAACTGTGCAGTTGTGCCTTGTCTGTTGACTAAGAACATGACTATATATGCAGTTCAAGCACCAATTCTACTATGCTATAAATGCTTGTCGCTTGTGAATTTTCAAGCTCGACAAGGTGTCTGATCCATTTGACCAAGGTTGTGACTTTGAACTCTAGGATTCTGAACCTTGGATTGAATAGCTCTTTGGATGCAATGGAGTTGGGTCATGTTATATTATATACATGGCTTCACAATGAGTTTTATCTGGCTTAGTGATGAGTAAAATAATTGTGATTACCAATTTTTTAATATGTCATGTTACCGTGGACTTTCATGAGTGAATCCCTACTTCTATTGATTCTGAATCTATACAAAATGAAATCTGAAATCATTTTACCAAAGCTAACTGGGGGAATCAGTACATGCATTCTTGTTTTTGATAGCCATGTTACTGTCAAACTAAATCCTCTGTAGGATATTGTATATAATGTCATTGGAACCTCTAAGATGAACCTAACTGTCTTTTATTGATTCATTGAAGATTGTCCATATATATGTTCATCTGGCGAGGGGTGATACTGAAAACATATTCCCAGCTGCCATCTTGAAGGATGGGCGATCGTACAATGAGCAGGTAACTTCAATGTTGCAAAGCTTCCATAAGCTTTTCATTTATGAGTTTAGAATCAAATGTTCATGAGAGAATTTCCTTGGTTTTGATCTGTTCTGAATTTTAGCAGTTGATTGAATACATTGTGACACTGTTTCTCTGCTCTAGTTATTTACTGCTGCTGCCGATGTCCTTCGGAGAATTGGTGAAGATGGTAGGGTTGTCCAGGAATTTATTGAGCTCGGTACAAAAACCAAGGTTGCAGCTTCTGAGGCAATGGATGCTGAAGTTACCCTTGGAGAGGTACCAGAAGAATTCCTTGATCCAATTCAGGTACATTGTTATACCTTTTTGGGAAGGGCAGTAACTTGGGGGTCCATATATTGAATGTGGAAAATTTTCATAATGCATTTTTTTGCAGTGCACTTTGATGAAGGATCCGGTGATTTTGCCTTCTTCAAGAACCACAGTTGACAGGCCTGTCATTCTAAGGCATCTTCTGAGTGACAATGTACATCTTTCACTTGTTCATACCTTTTATCAAGTTGTGACAATGATACTAAACTTTATCAAGTCCACTAATTTATTTCATGTCACTTGATTAAGTTCACTAATTTATTTCATGTGAGTGCAGACAGATCCCTTCAATCGATCACATCTTACTGTGGACATGCTGATTTCAAACACTGAGTTGAAGGCAAGAATAGATGAGTACATTAGGTCCCAAGAATTAAAGAGGCATGGGGAAGACTTTAGCTTGCAAAGGGCCAAAGAAACAATCCAAACCACAACTGAAGAAATGTTGATTGATTAGAATATTTCTGTCGATTCTTGAATTTGGAATGATGAACAGGGGTTCTTATTTCGCAAATCAAAGAAAAAATTTCCACAAATTAGTGATATTGGCAGGGGGGCAAAAAAGGTTGTAGGCAAGCATATGCAATACTTACCTTCAGACCGGTGTTAAATGTTATTGGATGTGTATAACTTAATTATGCGTACAAAAGGCATTTAATTAATTCAACAATGGCGCAGATTTTGTTCAAATATTATTTTTGAGTGTCGGTAAGCATTGCTTTTTATCAGGTTGCTTGCTAGAAATCCCCTGAAGAACTGGTGAGCATGGCACGCCTGCTACGAGAACAGGATACGAGTCCTGTGAGACACCAACCCAGCATGTATTTTCGGTTGCTGGCTGTAGAATATGTTTAGATTAGCTAATCTAATAATGTTGATTTTGAGTTTCAAATTGCACAGAATCACTCAGGTAACTTCCTAGATGGTTAGGTTAATCCTTTGCGATGTAGGCAAGCACTCAGATTCCTCCAAACAAAGGGAATCATACCTCTAGCAGGAGTTTTCAAGTAATAATGAGAATCATATCTAAGAGTAGAGCTAAGCAGGAGTTTTCAAGTAATAATGAGAATCATATCTAAGGTTGTTTTTGTTGGTTTTTTTTTTAAAAATACATTTAAGTGTTTTTTTTTTTTTTTTTAGATTTAAAACTGAACCAAACTGGAAATTGATTTAGCTTGGTTCGCTTTATTTGTTAAATAACAGTCCAAACCTATTTCTTTTTTATTAGGCTTTTTTTGGTGACTTTTTATTGGTTTTATAGTTGTCAATTTCGTTTGGATTAACATTTTACTTTTATTATTGAAATGATAAATTTTAGTTTCATAGTATTTTAACATTTTATATAATTCAAAATATTAATTCAGATTTTAATTCAAATCTAAAAATAAATTAATTTTAAATTATGCAATATAAACATAAAATAAAAACAACAAACGGATAAAAACTTGAAAGAAAAGATATTCTTTTTTCAAAAATATTTCAGGATACTTAGAATTAAAAAAAATTAAAGATTACATAGTACTTACATTCCATTTGATTCAAGGTTTAAGATAATCTTGGATATCATTTAATCAGTCATTGCATTACACACACGCAAGTTATTAAAAGACTAAGATGAATATCTATTTTTATACTTATAATATAGTGTTAGATGCATATAAATACAAAAAAAGAAATAAAAGACAAATATTAAAAAAATCATCAATTTAGAATGAAACACACAAACCTAGAACATCTTGACCGGGATTTGGATGAAAAATCTAAAATGATCCTAGATCCCAAGTGAAATAAAATTTGTTCTACTTTGTTATATATAATACAAGGTATATTAATAATTCTAGATGAACAGAACAAAATTATCAACCCTAATTTTTTTTCTTGTTTTTTTTGTTTTTTAATTGGGTTTTTTATTTTTTATAAATGTGTTATTCACAATAATGTAATAATACAATATCAATTCATCAAATTTTTCACAGTTTTTTTCCCATCAAATAAACACACTAACACACTAATACAAACAATAACAATAAAAGAAACTATAATCTTTTATGAACAAACTCACTGATGCACCAAGCTAACTCGGTTCATTGTTTGTCAAAAGCCAAGGCAAGAAGATGAAGGCATAGCATGCCACTCCCACAAACAAGAAGTAGTTAGCTAACGAGATAAAAAAAAGATGAGATCTTCAAATACTTCAACAACAATAAGAAACAAAAGTTTAAGGGAAAAAAAAAACTACATCAGCCATAATTTGTAAAAATGAAAAAAGAAATTCAATATTCATAATTGAATTATTGTTATCTTAATGATTTGTTATACGTTAATTACTAGGCACACTTACAAAATCAAAGTTAATTGCATGTAAATGCCCTTAATTTTATAATTAATTATCATTTGGTGTCATATACAACTTTTCATCAAATTAAATTCTATAAAATAACAAATTAGATATGTTAAATTGAAAATGTATTAATTAATAAATCATTTAAATTTTTAAGAAAAATTATTTGAATAAGGATTTTTATAAGTTTCATTATTATCCATCAAAGTTCTAGTGTTGATTGAAATTGGTTCATAATACAACCAATTATGACAACAAACAAGTGCTTAAATTATTTTTCATGATAAAAAAATTCAAAATTAATTGAGTATATGATTATCAGTGTTAAGGGTCGATTTGAAAGCCATTATCGATACAAGAATAATTAGCACATATTGTAAAATCTTCGAAAGGATTTTATATTTTGAAGTATTACGCTACACCAATAAAAGATATCTAACTTATTATCATTATGATCCTAACAACAATCAATCAAATATTTTTCATCTTATATTTTTATCTTTTATTTCCATGATTCATAAACATTTCTTATTAAAAATATTAAACTACAAAAGCACTAAATCAAATCTTAAAATACAAACCATATATAAAAATATGATAATTTGATTTTAGTAATACTGTTTCAGTATGTGTACAAATGTTTTTTTTATAAAAATATTTTTAATTAAAAATATATAAAAATAATTTAAAAATATTAATTAAAATTTTTTTCAAATAAAAAATAATTTAAAAATCATTTTAAAAATATATTGATCAGAAATGTTTGATCATAACCAATTGCTCTTTCAAGCTATTAAGCAGCTCCAAGTCACTCTAGGCTTTTTCAGGTTAATCTTTCTTTCTTCTTGATATTTCGTTTTCAGGTTTTACTTTGCATGTAGAATTAAAGAACATGATTAAATGGGAAAAACTGTAGGAGATGAAGTATTCTAGTCATATTTCCAAGAGAGCCAAAGAAGAAGTTCAAAGGAAATAATCATACTTACTATCATGTCAAAGATATTGCCTTCCTTCAACATGAACCGCTACTTGAAAAGTTCAGAGAAATAAGGGCCTAAAAGAAGAAGAAGATAAAGAAAGCTGAGGCCAAGAAGAATGCTGATCTTGTACTCTTCTTCGAACTCGCGAACCCACTTACAAGCTAGACAGGCTTGTTAGAGAAAGGTTTGTCAAATTCTCATGGTTTCCTGCAGGTATTTTGATATGAAAACGCTAAATGTTTTTTTTATTATTGTTTTGGTGGGTTTGCGGTTTCTGTTGTAGGTATCCACAGTTTGTTGATGTGCTGAGAGACTTGGATGATTGCTTGACCATGGTGCATCTTTTTGCAGCATTACCTGCTGTAGAGAGGGCAAAAATTGACGTGGAACATCATCCATAGATGCAGGAGGAAATGTTCATGTTTTTTTTTTCTTTCTTTTAATAAACTTTGAGGTGGGAGTTCAGAGGTCAAAGTTATTATTTGCTCGGATATGGGAACAAATTTTGTCCCATCATTGTATCACCGTGTGTGTGTTTCAATCTGATTGATAATTTTCTTTTGTGCTAGATTGAGGCATGAATGGCAAGCTTACATTTCTCGTACTTCCTTATAAATTGAGGAAAGTTTTCATATCTGTAAAGGGAATTTATTATCAGGTATACAATTCATATTGTCATTTCGACGAATCTGTGACTGTGTATCATGTCCTACTGACTACTGCTTGTTCATGTAGTCTTTGTAGGCTGAGATTGAGGGTCAAAAGATAACTTGGCATGCAATGCAACAAGTATTGCCAGATGATGTCAACTTCGGTACTGTTATGTTAACCTTTCTATTTAGTTAGTGGGGTCTTAACGGAGTTTTATGAGGTGAGACTTCTGTGACTGCTGGATTTAGCTCCTTGATTGTGTTGACTTTGATATCCTTTCCTTTCCTTTGTTAACTTGACTATATATAAAGTGGGGAATTGATATGACATCAACTAAACTTCCTGAAACAAAAGAAACCTAGAAACATCTGCGGATAAGGATGCATTCCCTTTTTCACACGGTGATTACTAACAGCAACCAGGTTAAAAGAGTTGGCTAACTAAAGTCTCATTTTCATGGCTGAACTTGTGAGATTAAACCTCTTCGGATGGTTCTTATAATCCAAAAGATAGTGTCCTTAAGGATGGGGATAAGAGAAGCTAAATCCCATTATTTATCGACCTTTGATGCCTCAAACAGTGAACTTAGCTGATGGATTAACTCTCCTAAGTAAAAGTGTTTGTGGATATAGCGTTTCTTTTATTTTTAGCTTCCATCCTTTTCTTGCGATTACTCATTGTTTATTTGGGTGCAGACTCTCCTTGGGTTTGTCAATTTTAGGCTTTATCATTCAATAAATGTGAAGTGTCCACCCATTCTTGATCCCCAATTGGAAGCTTTAGCATGAGGCATGCCTTGTCTTTTCATGCAGGGAGAGATTTACGTATCTTTCTGTTTATGCAACACCAATTTTGTGTTTTTTTTCTCTGTCCATGATGTTTTTCTTGATGCCATACTGTATGGTTCCTTTTCTTTTGTGCACTTATCATGAACCACTATTGGTTCTGCAGATCTCTATGCACTGTCAGGATACGTTGTTTCTAACTCCAGAACTTCCACCTTGGAACCCAAAGCTACTAGTTCATCTACATCAGAGCAAGTAGAGGCTCGAGAGAAGGAGATGCAGACTGATCTTGATTCTGAACTAACACTTGCCCAACTTCAGCATCAACTTCCTTCCAATGAACCTGGTGCATTGATGTTCAGTTCATTTTAAATAATCTGAGTTAAGTCTATCCCCGTAAACAAGGGTGTGCATTTGCATGTTTTTTAAAGTTTTGGATCCTGGTTTTCGTGAAAAGGGATTGTAAGAGTAGATTTTACCTAATCAGTATACTTTAGTTACATATCAAGTTGTTTATACAGATATGAATGATGACTCCATAGCCATTGTTTGGTACTGATTCCATAGCCAACCCAAGGTCACAAATATCTTTCGAGAGAATATGTTCAACCACAGTGGATTTACGATTGCATTAATGCACGGATCATATTGCCAACCGAAACTTATATGGTGGGAAGGTAATTTTTAGGAAAAACAATCTGAAGTTCTTTTCCCTTGTTTAAGTTTCCTCACCTTCCTATTATTTTATAGTATGATCTATTATAGAGTGACAAGTAGCATTCAGTTGCTATGTTCTGTAATACTGATTGCATGGCTATCATATTTCACGAGAAAAACTTATTGCAGGAATCCACATGTTGCTATTGAAGACGTTCTTTTTCTATTATCGATTGCATTTAAGAGATTGATGCTCGGTCTATACTTTCAACATGCAGCATGTTTCTTGTTTTGACATGATTGCCCTGCAAACAGGATTCCTCCACCGCACCTGTGACCTTTTGTTGATAACGAGGCTGAAGGCTTTGTTCCTGAGTATGCAGAGACTATCAAACGCTTGCAGGCTGCCGCCAGAAATGAAGTCCTTCCCATGCCTGGTGTTAGAAAGGAAGATCTAGATGATCCTCAAGATTTACTGGTTGAAAGTTATATTAGTCGAGCAGAGGCAAATGAGAATTCCTAAAAAACCAAAAAATCAGGTTTGGAAGTCTGAGACAGAGATTCCCTTAAATCCAAGTATGAGAAACCCTCACCCAACCAATAAGAATTCATGAACGAGAAGTAGAAAAATACTCTCAAACACAAATATATCTGCCAGTGGCAAAATCTCTGTTGCCATGGTGGTCGGCAAAGTTCCAATTAGCGTTCCAGTGATAGAACTCTCATATATTTTCCCATGCTTTTGTAATGATAGTTAGGACATGTATTTTAACCAACTTGTGCCTGCTCGGTGTTATTGTATTTATTTCTTGTGAGATTTTATCTCTGAATCGCTTCTTGGTGATGCTCGTTTCCTTCACATAAAAGGTCTGCTGTTTCAAACAAACTTACTAGCAGATGAGTACTGTCATCCCTGATCTCGGGATAACGATTTAATACTTGATAGAAATGGGAAATGTCAGCTGTTTTAATGGCTTCCGTTTTTGTCTTGCAAAATGACTGAGATATGAAACCTTGTTCATTCATGTGTTTCTTCAGAGAAGCAAGCAACGGAAAGCCGCTCGCATGAACAAACTCAAGGAGCGGAAGAAGAAGCTAAAAAGCTCAGAAAACTGAAGATGTGGCCATGTATTATAATTATAAGAGATTATACGATTTTTTTAAAAAAAATAGTAACTCATTTTAAATAAAATTTTGAAAAAATTACATAATTTTTATATAACTATTATTCTAAATCATGAATAATAACTATGATTTAAAATAATAGAATTTTTAACAATTAAACTGCTCTTTTTTTTTATAGCTTCTTTAATAACCATGATTCGAAATGGTGATTATTAATTATCATATTAATTTTAAAATTATTTTATATATTATATATTTTCATACTTGGTTTATATAAACATGATTTAATATTGTAAAAAAACAGATAAACATGTAAATATATTATTTAAAATTTCAAATCACTCATTAACAACTTAAAAAATATAAAAATAAAAACAATATTTAAAAAACACACATTAATTTGAAATTATAATTAACAAATAAAAATAATATTAAAACATCACACTTTGAATTATAGGTCTAAAATTTGATAATTTATGATCTTGCTTGATTTTTAATTGTAATGATTTAGACTTAATTATACATTGAGATTTGAGACACAATTATTATTCTCTTTAGCAGTTACTTAGTAGTTCTAAATCTATGCTAATGGTAATATCAATTGTTTAATAAAACACTAATAAAAATAACAATTGTTTATAACTATTATTATTGTTGTTATTAAAACTATGTTTTTAAATAATAATTGAGTCAAAACTATATTATTTTCTAAATATTTTTTTTATTTTTATTTTTCTAAAAACTTTTATCAATTACTGTAATACTTTACCTCTATCTTATAAAAATTATAGTTGCCCAAATGAAAAAAAATAAAAAATATTATGTTAATTAATTTGATATTTAATAAATAAAATATTATAGATTTATAACTTCTCTCGAACATTTTAGACATCAAACAATGCATGTACATTAATAATAAAAACCTCATAAATCCTCGTAAGGGAAAATAAAACGTGGAAATTACTATAAAGAAACCAACCAGTAGCCATTTCCAATTCTTGAAATTCCCTCCACAAATGGGAAAGACGAGGAAACCCTCCTCCGCTGCTCCCCGCCACAAACAAGCACAAAACACCGCCAGACCTCTTCAATCCACCGTCGATGATTCTTCTTCGGAAATCATAAGATCAGCGTGCGAACAAGCATTAAGGGATGTGAGTAGCAACCCTCAAAAATCCCTAAAGAGAATCAAAGACTTAATTTCCAAACACCCAAACTCCGCCGCCGTCCACCACACCCAATCCTTTGTCCATTTCAAAATCTACTCTCAAACTTCGAGTTCCTTCTCCACTCTTAAACAGAAATACCTCAACAACGCCGCTGATTCAGCCAAGAAATCTCTATCTCTGTTTCCCAACTCAATCACTCTCAATTATCTAAATGCTCGGATTTTCATTAAAATGGCTAGATATTCTAGTGACTATCAAAGAATAATCGATCACTGCTGGAAAGCGTTAAAGGCGCTCCCCTCAGGCTTGGGTCCAGGCGAAGACATTATAGCTTCCCAACCAGAAATGGGAGGAAAGAGCCAAGAATCAAGAATTCAGACACTGAAACAAGTATTACTCGACGTGATGGAAAAAGCCAAGATTGAGTCGTTATTGATCGGTAAAGATGTGAGCGAGAAGATGAAGGAGAGTGCCTGTCTTAGGATTAAGGCCAGGGTTCCGAAAGATGAGGAGTTGCCTTGTGAATATGAAAGAAATGAGAAAAGGAAATTCATTAAAAACGAAATTAAGATCTTGAGGGATTGCGAAAAAAGGGTGTGTGCTGGTTTTGTTGTTAAAGATCCCCAAAGCATTCTGAACAAAGTAAAGGCGGATTCCAGCAACATAACCATTGTTTCGAACTACTGGAAGGAAATGAGTAGTGAAGAGACAAGAGGATTACTACAAGTGAGTATTGATGAGATTGCTGGCTATTACAAGAAGCATGATCGATTAGTGGCGGACTATTTGTTGGAGGCTGTAGACTTTGCAAGGAAGACGAACAAGTGGAAGTGTTTCAAATGTTTTTCTTGTGCATTGTTCTTTTTTGAATGGAAGGAGTTGCGCAGTCATGTTTTCTTGAAGCATCTTGGGGGTTTATCAGAGCAGCAAATGGAACTTGTGCCCTTTGGATTGGAAGATAGCTATGTTGAGGAGATTGAAAATGGGGTGTGGAAACCTGTGGATGTAGATAACATGGCGCAAGAATTGTCGACATTCAGACATTGCAAAAACGATGTGTACCAAGAAAAGTGTAAGATTTATAGCGATCAGAAGAAGTGGATGTTCTGTGATGATGCTGAGCGCCAAGAGTTGTTGAAGAAAATTCATCGATTGCTCAAGTTGTTCTTGAAGAATCAGTGCCTGGCACCGCGAATCTTGTCATGGATGTGGGACTATACTATTCAGGAGTTAGAAGAGAGTATGGAGCTAGGATTTAAGGATTTGGTTCCTATCCTAGAACAAACGCAAACACCCCTGTCTATTTGCTTTTTATGGCTCGAGCAACTTGAGGTAGTGTTTGACTTTTTGGAAGAGCTGTCTAATGACTGTGATTTAGAGGACAATATCTCGGATGATGGAGGAGATAGCAAAGATGAATTTTGTGATTATGAGCCCATTCATTTTAACAGCGACTCTTCATGCCTCATATTGGATAAGAAATTCATCAGATCAATGCTTGATGCAGGAGAGCATAGTAACATTGTTGCAGATGAGGGAACTGCTGTGATTCCTTTTGTTGATGACCCTGGAAAGGATATCCAGTTTGATCGTTATAGATTTGTGAATTGGCTGTTTGTGAGTGATAAGATTCAGGAGCTGCTAAATTCATGGATAAATCTCAGAAAACTTGATAAAGAACTAGCGGGGATGGTTTTCCAATTTGTTGAGACAGATTTTAGTTTATTAAAATACTTCTGCGAAAGAAAATGCAGGTTGTTAGAGTACCAAGAAACGTTTACTGATGTTGAGAATATATGCCTTGAAGAATATAAGAGGAGGGAGGAAATATTGGAGTACAAAGAACAAAATTTCGCATCCCTGTTGGTTGAACGGCAAGATGAGCTTGTTGATGCTCAGTCTGATATCATAGGGAATGAGCATGCGTGTATATTAAATGTTCTGAGATTTGCACAATATGTTGGTCATAAAAAGTTCGGACTTGCTGAAACATTGATCAGCACTTACACTCAGTTCCCTGATTTGGAATGCCATGAGGATAAGGCGAATCGAGATATACTGGTAGATGTTTGTGTCAAAGAAGCAATAAAGATGGAGAAACAAAATGTGGTTAGAGAGGTGGACTGCAAGTTTGCAATTATAGCTCAACTTTATTAACCCTTACCTCAGCCTTTTGTATTTGATCTTAAATGTCATTATTCATTCATGATACTTTTTTGCATATGAGTGTATTATATATTACAGATAGATAGCAGTGTGATTTGATGCTTATATCTTAATGTTATTTTAGATTCTTACCCAATCATTCTTAATGTTGATAAGTCCTAAATTCAAACTACTACAGCAAAAAAATCCGGGAACAGAAACATATAATTTTTCTTCATGTGGACTCACTATGTTAAGTCTTGCAGTTCTGCGAACATGATGTTTTAATCATGAAGAATGTTGCTAGCATAAAGAGGATGGAGCCGAAATTTTTGTTGGTATCTGCTCTTGACTATCAATTCATTTTGTTCTATATGGTGAAGTCATTTATACGGGTTAGTATTGGACCACCTTGCTCATGGCTGTTTTATTTGATTCTGTTATGCTTCTTTTATCCCATGTATGCCCTCTTTTTTAAAATCTCCTAGGCACATCTTGAGGATCTTGCTAACAACGATGCTGTGAAGAAGGCCAATGATGCAGAAATGCTTTTAGCATTGGTTGATCTAGCTCCTGAACCCAGCAAGAATATGACCAAAGGAAGTGATAATTCGAGAAAAACACGAAAGAAATCTAAACTTAAAAAGCACAAAAATCAAGGGAAGGCCATGGATGAGGTTTATCTCTGGACTTTGTTCTCGTTTTCTTTGACAGGGATCATTTGTCTGGATGATTAAAATAGTTGATAACATTATGAAAAATTTGACAAAGGTCTGATCTCACCTTTTAGGGAGCTGGTGGAAGCCAGGAGCACCTTCCTCTGGACAAGGAAAATGCAGAAAAAGTGTAAGTCAACATATACTTTGTTTGGCATTTTTACATGCAAATCTATCTCTCAATGCCTTTCTTTTTGTTTCTCTGTGCTGCTAAAGTACATTTTATTGAAAAAAATTATTACCACATGGTTTTAATTTTCAAGTTTATATCTGACTGAAGATGTTTTCCTCATGTTGGTCAGCAGCTGCCATTCTATTGCATCTGATGGTGGTTATTCAGATTTTGGCATTGTTGTTTCCACGAGCACTGAAGATTTGAAACAAATGGAAGAAGAACATAGAAGCAAGATTGGTTCTAAGGTGCCTCAGAATTCATTCTTGAAAGAGGAAGAATCTGGGAAATCACCGAGTGGCTCTGGCATATTTGGTGTTGTACTGAAAAATGATATTGGTGAAAATAATTGCATTCTAAACGTGATCATACAGGTTCTATCCATATCAAATTTTGAGTTTGTACCTTTTCCTATAGGAATTGTTCTATTTCCTTATGTAGTTCTATAAGCTTTTAATTCTCTAGTATTTTATTGTTCTTAAACAAAATGCAGTGCTTATGGAATATACAACTGGTTCGGAATGAGTTGTGCAGCATAACAGATTCAGGACATGAGCATATTGGAGATCCCTGCATTGTTTGTGAACTAGCTGAGGTATTTGGTGAACTAAATGAGGCATCTACTTGTACTAGGAGAGAAATTGTATCTACAACCTCCTTAAGACTTGCCATAAGCAAATGCTCCCCTCATAGGGATAGCTTTCAGGAGGTTTGTAAAGAGAATGCTGTGTACCTCCTCTACTTTTGCTCTCAATTTGCAGTATAGTTACAGAATTTTGAAAATGGTAATCATGGAGCACTTTTCCTGTGTGATTGCAGTTCTGACAATATCTACAAATTCACAGGGACAAATGAACGATGCGGATGAGATTCTGCAAAATATTCTTGTTATTCTTCATCAGTCCTTTTCCAGTTGCCCAGCCCCAGACGCCTCATCTGAATCAGAGAAAAGCAAGCGGGTAGAATGTCAGCAGCGGACAAGCAATAAATGTTTAGCTCATAGACTCTTTGGTATGGACATTTATGGGTATTGTGACAGCTGTGGTCTGGAGTGGAGGCATCAAACGTTTTCTGATTTTTCTCACTATATACGTTCAAGTCAGCTTAGAGAAAAAAAGGCAGTATTTGCTATTTTTTCCCTTTCTTTTGATAGCGAAGTTGTTTTTTATATTGTTTTTTATTCCATATTATAACATATACCAGAATAATTTTTATCCCATTAGCATCTGTGTGATTAACCAACCATTGTGCAACAGAACAAAAATCAAGCTAGCTCCTTTGATGAACTTTTGAAGCTGATGCTAATGGATGATTGCTTAACTTGCGATCAAGATGCTGGAGGCTGTGGAAAACCTGACCGAATCCAATTCATTCTTCGAATACCTCCCCAAGTCTTCGTTTGCGGTATGCTAGTGAGTAGGTTTTTAGGGACATGTAGCGTGGCATATTCTCATTAATGCTAGAATATTTAATAAATTTTGATGTGGTTCCTATTGCAGTTCTCAGCATGCAGACTGCACGTGAGAGTAGAGAAGATATAAGAGATACTTTAACAGCTTTGGATACTGAAGTAGATATTGGTGATGTATATCTAGGTCTAGGACCAGGGAACGGATATTGCCTTGCTTCAATGGTATACTTCATGAGCTATGCATGCATGCATGCGTAATAGTCTTGACTTCATTTGAATGCTTCAGACATCCTTTTTTTTTTGAATTAGTAGTGGTTTGATTATTATTGCAAATAAACAAATAACTTATTTTTCTTTTTCAAGTTGAGATGGTGTTTCTTTTACAGCAGAAATCTGTGTTTTGTACAGGAAAACCTCTTATGAGATAGAGCATTTGCATCATTTTGATTTGTAGGTTTGCTATGATGAGCTACGCTATGTATGCTTTTGTTATAGTCATGAGGGTAAAAGATGGACTATGTATGATGATGTGCATGTGGAGGTATGTAAATTCCATTCCATTGCTTACATTGTTAAAGAAAGCTAATAAGGGGATGGGTTTTCTTTACATTTTTTTGTAAATGTAATTTGTTTTGATTTGTACAGGCCATTGGGTTTTGGCATAATCTCCTTGACAAGTGTGTAGATGAGCTCTTGCAGCCACGAATTCTTTTCTTTGAAGCTAGTGTTATAAAGGTGGCAGATTTCTACTCATCCTGTTATTCTGATAAGTGTTCAGACCTAAATTAAGTAGTAATCTTCTCATATAGTTAACATGAATTTTGCTGTTATTATGTTGACAGATTTTTATTTGTTCCATTGTCCAGTGTCCACAATTTGATGATCTCAGAAAACTTAGTGGGAGTTCTGGCATGCTATGCAATCTAGGAGATGGGGAAGTGAAGCAAGGTTAATATCCCTTATATTAGTATCTTTGACTATAGCACCAATTAAGGTCTTTTAGATAGGGGTCTTAATTTTTCAACTGTATTGAGCTGGTCCATCAGCTGAAGATATTCCTGAAGAGAGTACTCTGCATAATGATTGGCACACTGCAAAGGATGAAGGTGGGAATTTGCGAAGTCATGCTCAAAATGAAATGAATTTTTTACGTCAGGATAAATTTCAAGGTAATAGCAGTACTGTTTAGATACTTCTGTTTGCTTCATTTTGGTATGCATTGAATTGACACTCATGCTAGATTTTCTAATTACATGATGAAATGGCAAGTCTTCTGCCATATGCCTGCTGCATCAAGAAACCATGAATGATCACTTTAGAATTTAGATTCAGTTTGTTATATGGGAAGGTCCTTTTCCAAATCCATGGGCTCTCACATGAATAGCTTCCGTCTTTCAAGAATAAACCAGTCCACAATTGTTTTCACTGTTTGGATCCCTAGCAAACACTGAAAGGATTTGTATTTCATGTTTATGATTTGAATTTAGATTAAAGAAATCATTACATGCTATGTTAGACAACATAAGTACTGAAAAGTATTCAGGTATATGATTTACATGAAGGGTATAGATGGAAAAGTTGATAGGGAGGCACTTGTATATCAGGATTCAGAGTTCAGATGAAGAAACAATATGCTCTGTTTCAAAGTATTTTTTTTTTTTGGGGAGAATCTTTTTCAAACTAGTTGAACAATTATAAAGGCACCATCACTCTGAAAATGGTTCCTTTTAACTTCCAGATGCATGTCGAGTGCAAAAGCATGTTCCCTTGGAGATGGATCAAAAGTTGCTTCAAAATTTATTCTTGGAAGGGAAAGAAACTGGAAAATGTCCAACTGATTCCAAGGTTGATTACATGGATGGATCCGAAATATTGGGTTCTGGGCTGAAAAATGATATCGGCAAAAACTATAGCTCCTTAAATGTGATTATACAGGTTCAGTTGCCATATCTTTCTGGATTTTGATTATGTTCCTTTTTGAATATTGATTGTTTTCTTTTCCTATACAAATGTTTGCCAGTTCTCAAATCAGCAAGTCCTTTGTTGTTTTTGGTAAAGTGCAGTCCTTATGGCATATACCACAGTTTCGGAATGAGTTGGCTTGTAAAACAGCTCCAGAACATAGGCATGTTGGAGATCCTTGCGTTGTCTGTGGATTAGCTGAGATATTTGATAAACTAAGTGCAGCAATTATAAATCCTAGCAGAGAAATTGTTTATCCAACCTCCTTAAGCATTGCCATTGACAAATTGTCCCCTTGCGGAGATCTCTTCCAGAAGGTTTGTATAGAGACTGTTGTATATGTCCTTCACTTTTCTGCTTTCTGTTTTTGCTGAAGTTACAAATTTTAATCAACAAGCACTGTCTTGTACCATTGCGCTTCTGACAATGATATACCAAATTCACAGGAAAAAATGAACAATGCTTTTGAAGTGCTATGGATTATTCTTGATTCTCTTCATCATTCCCTCACCAGTGTTGAAGATTTCTCTCTACCTGAATCAGAGAAAAGAAATTGTGTAGGATCTTTGGAGTGCACAACTGAGACTTGCTTGGTTCATACACTCTTCGGTATGACAGTTTATAAAAGCATGAATTATGACAGTTGTGGTCTGGAGTCGAGACAACAAAAACATACCTTTTTCTTTCACACCATATCCGCATTTGAACTCAGAAAACAGGCAGAATCTTCTTTCCTTGACAAAGTTGCTTGTCTTCTATCCCATATACAACAGATATCATGTTAATACCATTGATATTTGTGTAATCAGGTTTCAACTCTGATTAGGCAGGGAACTAGCTCATTTGCTGAGCTTTTGAAGCCCATGCTGTTGGATTATCATTTAACTTTGGAACCAGATGCTGATGGATGTGGAGAAAACCACAACAAATACTTTCTTCAAACACCTTCTCATGTGTTCACCAGTGGTAATTCATTGTTTACAATTATGTAGTCTGTCATATTCTCAACAATGCTGGGAAAGTTTAATGGTTTAAAATTGCATGGTTATTTGCAGTTCTAGAGTGGACAACTATATGGGTTGCTAGAGAAGATATCAGGGAAACTTTAGCAGCTCTTGCAACTGAAATAGATATTGGCATTCTTTATCAAGGTTTAGGAAAAGGAAAAAAATACCGCCTGGTTTCAGTGGTATACTTCACATTCCTAAAACTACACTAGTGTATAATTTCTGTTTCTTCTAACCCTAAGGGATTGAATGAGTTGAGCATGAGTTGTGAGTCGTGACTTTGGGTGGTTAGGTGCTCAACAAGGGTTTGAATCCCACCAGCTCATTGAAACTTTGCCACAAGGAGGTGATTCCTCATGCAACCCCAGTCACTCTCGAGGGTTTGCCTTTGACTGGGCTGGAGAGGACTTATCTCTATGTGCACAAGTTGGCTTGAGGAAGCCCTTAACTGTAACATAAAAATATTGTACCTTCTATCGATTCAATCAGCAATGCATCTCATCTTATTGTCCTGAATTAGCATGGTGATTATTGTGAATAAAGAAATAATTTAATGTGCCGTCTCTAGTTGACTTATGATTCTTTAGCTTTTGAAAACTATTTACTGTTAATTCCTGAAAGGGACCAGTGAACAGAATATTTCATTGCTAAAAGCCGGCAATCGATTTTGTAGGTTTGCTATTGTGGGCTACTCTACTCGTGCTTCATTTACAGCGATGAGTGCAAAAGGTGGATGATGTACGATGACACACATGTGGAGGTACATTCTGGGTCAAGAAAGTTATAATAGATTTTATGCTATCATGTTCACAAGTAAAATTTGATTTGTACAGGTCATTGGGAGTTGGGATTGTCTCTGTAAAAAGTGTGTAGAAAAGCATTTCCAGCCACGAATTCTTTTCTTTGTAGAGAGTGCACCAACTGAGATAGATCAAAATATGCCTCCGAAATCATTCTTTGAAGAGGAAGAATCTGGGAAATCACAGAGTGGTTCCAAGGTCAACTATGAGGATAGCTCTGGTATATTTGGTGCTGGACTAAAAAATGATATTGGTGAAAATAGTTGCTTTTTAAACGCGATCATACAGGTTCTATTCATACCAAATTTTTAGTTTGTACCATTTCCTATAGGAATTGTTGTATTTCCATATGTAGTTTTCTCAGCTTTTAATCCTATAGTCTTTTGTTCTTAAACAAAATGCAGTGCTTATGGAATGTACAGCTGGTTCGGAATGAGTTGCGCAGCATAACAGATTCAGGACATGAGCATGTTGGAGATCCCTGCATTGTTTGTGGATTAGCTGAGGTATTTGGTGAACTAAGTGAGGCATCTACTCGTACTAGAAGAGAGATTGTTTCTACAACCTCCTTAAGACTTGCCATCAGCAAATACTCCCCTCATAGGAATAGGTTTCTGGAGGTTTGTAAAGTGCTGTATACCTCCTCTACTTTTGCACTTAATTTGCAGTATAGTTACAGAATTTTGAAAATGGCAATTACCAAGCACTTTCATGTGTGATTGCAGTACTGACAATATCTACCAAACTCACAGGGACAAATGAACGATGCGGATGAGATTCTGCAAAATATTCTTGTTATTCTTCATCAGTCCTTTACCAGTTGCCCAGCCCCAGATGCCTCATCTGAATCAGAGAAAAGCAAGCGGGTAGAATGTCAGCAGCGGACAAGCAATAAATGTTTAGCTCATAGACTCTTTGGTATGGACATTTATGGGTATTGTGACAGCTGTGGTCTGGAGTGGAGGCATCAAACGTTTTCTGATTTTTCTCACTATATACGTTCAAGTCAGCTTAGAGAAAAAAAGGCAGTATTTGCTATTTTTTCCCTTTCTTTTGATAGCGAAGTTGTTTTTTATATTTTTTTTATTCCATATTATAACAGATACCAGAATAATTTTTATCCCATTAGCATCTGTGTGATTAACCAACCATTGTGCAACAGAACAAAAATCAAGCTAGCTCCTTTGATGAACTTATGAAGCTGATGTTAATGGATGATTGCTCAACTTGCAATCGAGATGCTGGAGGCTGTGGAAAGCCTAACCGTATCCAATTCATTCTTCGAACACCCCCCCTTGTCTTCGTTTGCGGTAAGCTAGCGGGTGGTTGAGTTAGAGATATGTAGTGTCCTTTTCTCAACATTAATGCTCTAATATTTACTAGTTTAAGATGTGTTTATTGCAGTTCTTGTGCAGACTGCACATGAGAGTAGAGAGGATACAAGGAAAACTTTAACAGCTCTGGGTACTGAGTTAGATATCGGTGTTGTATATCAAGGTTTAGGACCGGGGAAAAAGTACTGCCTGGTTTCATTGGTATACTTCACATGTATAAAACTTCGCTAGTGTTTAATAATCTAGACTATGATGTGTGCTTTCTAATGATTTGATCAACAATGATTTCTTCTCTGGTTGTTTAACAATCATTTCTTCTCTTGTCCCGAATTAGTAGTGTTTTGATTATTCTAAATAAAGAAGAAAAAAATATTTATTTACCTTTTCTAGTTGATCTGGTGCTGCTGCAGCATTAGAAAGTTGTCTATTACTTCACAGAAAATCACTTACTAGAATCTATCTTTGCACATTTAATTGTAGGTCTGCTATCATCACCAACACTATGTTTGCTTTAGTTACAGTCATGAGCATAAGAGATGGACCATGTTTAACGATGCTAATGTTGAGGTAAATTCCATTTCTCAATTGTAAGGAAAGTTAATGTAATAGATTTTTTTTTTCTTGCACTGTCAACTTGTTTGTAGAAGTTATTCAAATTTGATTTGTACAGGTCGTTGGGTGTTGGGATGATCTCCTAAGCAAGTGTTCACATGAGCAGTTTCAACCGCAGATTCTTTTCTTTGAAGCTGTACAATAGAGTAACTTTGAGGAAACTTGGTCGCCCCATTGTAGCACTGCTTATCTTGGAATAGTTCATTTTCGTGCTGTTACAACAGATGTTGGGAAAACAGGCATATATTGACATGGAAGAACCCTAGATTGAGTTTCCTGACTGACCCTTCATCATTTCATGTCCTTGTTGAGGATTTTTCCAAGAATGCCAGATTTGTAATGGAAGTTCTACCTTTGGCAATGAAATGATAATGATGAACACAGGTTTAGTAATGTGAAGGCATCTCATGGATGATCCATATTTGGCAAGCAAGTGTGGCAAATATTAAGGTTTCCAGTCCTTTTGGAACATGATTGCATGCCCATTAATGCAAGTCTTATAAACTGTGTTGATTTAAGATTTTATCCTGCGAATTTACTTCTAAATCTTTATGATGATAAAAGTAGAAGAATAAAACATGAAGATAAATTGAAAGTTCCTCAAGTTATTTTTACAATTATATTTATAACGCAACAAATTCATTTAACTTTTTTTTTTTTTTGAAATGAAGTTATTCTGTTTATTTTTTTGTTTCAAAAGTATTTTTAAAAAAATTTAATTTTTTTAATTTTTTATTTTAAATTAATATTTTTTTTAATATTTTCATATTATTTTGATATGTTATGTTAAAAATACTTTTAAAAAATAATAAAAAATATTATTTTAATATATTTTTAAATAAAAAACACTTTAAAAAACAATTATAACCATACTTAAAACAAATGATAGAATCAATTGGGATTTTGGTTAATACATTTAAAAGTTTTGATAAATAATCACATAGAAAAGCTAATAAATAGAAGAAAAAGCAGGACCACTTAAACCATGTGATTTTAAGAGAAGCAAATTGTTAACATGGCTTGATAGATTAATACTGTATTATAATTCAAGATTTATTGGGTTTTTTTTAAAAAAAATAAAATATAAAATGTCTTGAACACCACATGCATAACATGTGATACAAGTGATCTTGGACAAATTAATTAGACCAAGTCAACGTTCTTGGAACACATATCAAGATCAGATCACGCAAGGCAATCACGACAAAGAAAAGGCCAAACTTGTCCATGGCCAGTATCCATGTGATCATATTGGGATCTTATACAGATTTTGATCCAAGTTCAGAACAATCAGATTTACCTAAGGTTGACAGAGCTAAAACTCCATGGTTAGTGGTGTTAACATGCGTGTTTCTTTTTATAGCAAACCAAAAAAAAAAAAAAAGTTGACAGGAAAAATTAGAAATAAAAGTATTTGAATGAAAAAAATTGAAGAAAAAAAATAGATTGGTATTTTCATATTCTTCACATTAAAATGACCTATTTACCCTTTAAATAAATAAAGAAAATTAACAAAAAGGAGCAATTGAGTCTTTCTAACTTTTTCAAAAGAATAAAATTACTTAATTACCTTTAAAGAAAATTTTTCTAAAGCTGATGAACAGGGGCTTTTCAATTATTTTCTTTTCTCTAGCATAGTAAAATTTAAAATTGATATCTAGGGGCAAATTGGTATTGTCATCACGGTTTTTAAGTTATAATAAATTTAAATAAGAAGCAATTCAACCTTTTAACAAACACAAAATATTGATTAAAAAAAATTTGTTGGTATGTACAACGCACGAGTCAATGAGTGGACGTTGTCCGTGCTATTCGGGTTATTCGAGTGACGCGTATAATATTATAAGATGGCCAAAAACCACCTTCTGAGGTGGCATTGGAAGCGTTGTGTCGCCTCCTTCATTGTGGTGTGATGCATGTCTTCGGGGATTGATAGTTGAGCTCTGATGGTACGTTTTCTTCTCCCCCCACTTTTCTCCCTTTTCTCTGCAGCCTCTCTTCATTCTTTTCAATTCTTTTTTTTTTGTTTTGGATTTTTTTTGTTGAATTAGTTTTTTTTTTTAATTTTATCCCCTATTATTTTGGTTGATTGCTAATTTTACTTTGTTATTTTTTTGGATTTGCCTTTTACAGTTTAATTCGACCTCATGACCCTTGTCACATGTTTGAGAGATTTGACTGGGTTAACTTTGGTTTTTCTTACATTATTTTTTAATTTTTTAATTTATTCTTTAGCATTGAGTTGGTTGAAGATTGATATTCTTTATTTTCCATGGAATTATTCTGATCTCATGTATTGGGTCATGGATTTGACAAATTTACTAGGATTGACTCGAATATTTTTTTTGCATTACCCTTTAATATTAGGTTAGTTTGAGAATTGAACTTCATAAGAACTTGCATTACCCGATCCCACAACTATTTTTGAATTTAGCATGTTGGCTCGAATATACTCGAGTCGATTTTTTCTTTTAAAAAATGGTTTTCTTTTCAATTTTTTCCTTTGACATTTTATTTGTTAGGAATTGAGATCAGATTGTTTTTCATATTTCTTTCTATGCGATTATCTTGTTTTCATTTAATTTTTATTTTGTTGACAAAAAATATCATGGAGACCTTTTAAGAATATTTTAAAGATGTATTTTTATAATATTGACAAGCGTTCATCTTTTACATTGAATCATTTAGGGGTGAGCAAAAAAAACCGAAAAACCGATTAAACCGAGAAAACCGGAAAAAAAAAACCAAAAAACCGAACCGAAAAAAACCGATTACATTTTTGAAAAAACCGGCCGGTTCGGTTCGGTTTCGGTTTTATAAGCAAAAACCGGAAAAAACCGAACCGAAACCGAACCGAAAAAACCGGAAAACCGAGCTAAACCGAAAAAAACCGAGCCAAAACCGGAAAAAACCGAGAAAACCGAGCCAAAACCGAAAAAACCGAGCCAAACCGGTTTGAACCGGTTTTTGCCCTAAAAAACCAAACCAAACCGAAACCGGTTGGTTTGACTCTGTTTCGGTTCGGTTTCGATTTTTTTTTCAAAAAAAAATTCGGTTTGGTTGCTTTTTTTTATAAAAACCAAACCGAACCGCAAATGATCACCCCTGGAATCATTTTTGAAATTTTTTTTTGCTTAATTTGTTGTCAATTTCTTCTTTTCTAATCATATTATTAAATTAGTCAAGCTTGTTGAACCCAATCGAGTCAATGATCAGAGTCTCATATTTATTTATGTTTTTTTTATGAGCTTTTACATCACATTGGTATCTTTTTTTATGTTATTAAAGTATTAGATTGGTCAACAACGTGGCGCGGCCACCAATCTAATTAGGTGCAATAATCTACCTCAAGAAAGGAAAAACAAAATTTAAGAGCAATAAAAGTAATATAATTTCAACTAGATAATTGCATGTGTTATGTTGTGAGTTGAATCAAATTTTTATTGAACATAACAAAAAATATTAGTGTTGTTAACATGTTTTCTAATAGGAAAAAAAACTATATGGGGGTTGACTTGGTGTAATTTAGTCAACTTTACAGATCTAAAGACAACTTGAATGATTAGTACAAATATAATTTGACTAAAAAAACCAAAATTATATTTAAAAAAAATATTGAGACAAAACATATTAAATCGACTTAGATTTATTTGGATCAATTCAGGTTAACTTGTTAAATTTTTAAATCAGGTCATGAGACCCTAATAATCCTATAGAAAGTAAATTAAAAAAAAATATTAAACTTAATTTTCAATCAATTCAATGTTAAAGGAAGAAATTGAAAACAAAGTTCAATTAGAAAATTGAGTAGAGTCAACTTGATTTAACTTGTCAAACTTAAGCTATGAGACCGGGATAACCCTATAGAAATAAAATAGAAACAAATTATAAAGTTTAATTCTTAGTTAACCCAATTTTGCAGGATGAAAGTGAAACAAAAAAATCAATTAAAAATAGAACACAAAAAAACCACCGAGTTAACTGACTAAACTCGTGACCCGTGACCTAAGTCATGAGAAAGCAAACCGAAATAAATTATAAATTTTAATTTTCAATCAACTCAATATTAAAGGATGAAATTGAAAAAAAAACATTCAATAAAAAAAGACTGAGAAAAACCATGAGGCAACCATGCTAACTTGCGACCCGGGTCATGAGACTATGATAACCCCATAAAAAGTAAATAAAAAAAATTATGACTTCAAATTCTTAATCAATTCAATATGAAAATATGAATTTAAAAAAAAAAACCTGAGTCAACTTGACAAACTCACAAAGCTTGCAACCCGAGTATGAGACCATGATAATCTTATAAAAAGCATATATATATAAAGTTCAATTTTCAATCAACCTAACGTTGAAAGGTGGAGGTAAGAAAAAAAATCCAATTAAAAAATAATAAAAATAACGACATAAATTAATTTTGGTTAACCTGTTAAACCCAAGATAATATTATTAGGGTCTCATACTCGGTGAAATGCCATAAGTCAACAGAAAGTGGTGTGTGTAAAATATTACTATAGTGAAATGCCAAAACTTTTTTAGTATATGTTAATATTAGATTTTGCATAGTCCAGAAGAAAATGGGAAGATAAAATCTGACTTCTGCTACAAGTTTTTCACTGCATATTAGCTCTACAGCAAAAAAAAAAAAAAAAAAAAGACAATCTAATGTACTATTAGTATATCAACTTTACATATTTACTTAAGAAAATAGATGAATTGTAATTTTTTCTCATTTAAGTATATCAAGTTTTTCATGATTTTCAATTAAGTACTTTTCCCTTACCTCGATGTTAGTAATCTAACTTTTATTTAATATCGTCAAGTATATAAACTTTAATTAATTTTTTTTATTTTGATATATCAATATTTTTTATTGTTGAATCAAGCACTTTAACCATTAATTTATTTTTTTTAATGTGGGTTCTTAAAAACAACCTTTAAAATAATATTTTGGTATAATTAAAATATTCATTATCTCAAAGCGTCACCTTTACTCTTTTTTTCTAATTGACTAGGTTCCTTTACTCGGATAAAAATATTAATAAATCTTAGAAAAGTGCATGTCAAACAGAAATCAAGAAAATAACTTCTCTTAGATATTCACTTCATGTTTAGAAATGAATAATTGAGAGTACTAAAGTATTTATCTGATTTTTATACTCCAATTAAAAAATAACATAAATCTGCCATAGTAATAATATAGCAACGCAACCAAATGGTTCAATAATAAAAGCTTGGGATTAAGGGATTTATTCTCTCTATGATCTCAAATTCGAGCCATGTGGTTGCTTGTATGATGACGGTTTACATTGTCGTTAATTTCAGGACCTATGAGATTAGTTGAGATACATGCAAACTGACCTGGACACTTATGTTAATAAAAAAAAATATAGCAATGCTTAATTTATCATAATTAAAAACAAATTAAAGTGGTAATTATACTTAAAATATAATTAAATCTTTCTTTTTTTCTATCTTTCTTGAAGTGATGGTTATTGAATAAATATTTTATAGGCCATGATTAACGGAGCATTGGGTTCCCCAAATGATTTGTAGTCCAGAGATACAGTGGTTAATGGTTAAGTGGGTGTTTATAAATGTGGGAATAATTTTTTTTTTATTTGAAAATATATTAAAATAATATTTTATTTATTTTTAAAAAATTATTTTTAATATTAATATATAAAAATAACTTAAAAATATAAAAAATAAAAATAAAATTTAATGTTTGTAAAAAATATTTTTAAAATACAAAAATGAACATAATCTAACTTTTATGGGCTATGCTCTAATCTTGATATTTTAGATGAGACGAGGAATAACTTTGTTAGCTTGCAAATCACAAAAGTTAAAGAGAGTGAGTGCTATTAGCAACAATGGGAGTGCCAATACGTTTGGCTACGGGTTAGAGTTTGTGTTTTGTCAAAAACACACGAAGTAAAAGTTTGGTTAATAAAAAAAGCGATTTACTGTACATGATCCCATCATAAATTGTGTGTGAAACGCAAGCAAATAAAAAACAGAAAAATTATGCTTTTTTTCGCGGCTTTCAATTCAGAAGTTGGTACACTGTTCAGTGAACATGCTACTGAACATTGTAGCATGATACACTATTCTGTTCACTGAATAGTGTATCATGCCTCCACTGTTCAGTGAACAGTGGAGTATGCTTCCACTGTTCACTCGAACAGTGGAGGCATACTCCATTGTTCACTGAACAGTGGAGCATGTGAACAGTGCAAGAATTGCACAGTTCACGTGATTATTTTTTTCAGCGTGTTAATTTTTTTAATATTTAAAAAAAAACACTAGTATAAAATGAATTAACCTGATAATATTTTATCTACGCTAAAAAAATTATGAAAATTTTAATTCTTCTCGGATGAATTTTGTATGTAATGACATTATAAATAGTTTAATAGAATAATAAAAAGTATTTTTTATAAAATATTTTTTATTTCGTGATGTAATAGGAGTAATTAATTTTACAATATTTAAATTTAAAATCATTAATATTAATATATATTTTTAAATTATTTTATAACCTCAATTTCAAAAGTATTCTTAATCAAACACATTAAACTATTTTTTTTCAATTTCAATTTGAAACACAGTTTTAACCAAACACCTATTTTTTCAAACCAACCTCAACTAAAAGTATTTTTTATAAAATAACTTTTTTTAAACTACAATCATAATAATTACCTCAACTAAAAATATTTTTTATAAAATAACTTTTTTTAAATCATAAACATAACAGTTACCGCAATACCAAACACACTGTTATAATCTGCAAATAAAATATTCAGACTAGTAGATATAAAAACATCTGAGAACTGACGGAGACCGTCTACCCCACCAATGAATGCCTTCACGCGTTTACTAGCTACGGAATCTAATGCTTCAACTGCCCACCATCTTGATTTGTCTTCCCAATAAAACTGTGTTGTAGCCTTTGCCATCGGCAGGTTGAAGATGAGCTGTGTGTGGTCTTTCTATTATTATATATAGGCAGCGCAACCAGCTGCTAGTTCATTTCAAGAAGACGCAAACTTGCTCATCCAGCTCTTCTCTTCTTGTACATGAAGCTAGAATAACCACCAAAACAGCTTACTGAAGAATGTCAAGTTCTAGAGACCAGAAACTTGCTCATGTAGCTCTCCTCCCAAGTGCTGGCATGGGTCATCTCACACCCTTCCTTAGACTTGCTGCTTTACTCACAGCCCGCAATGTCCAAGTCACCTTCATCACCCCACATCCAACAGTCTCGCTGACTGAGTCACACGCTTTATCTGGGTTCTTCGCTTCCTTTCCTCAAGTCAAGCAGAAGCAGTTTCACCTCCTTCCACTTGAAGAGAATTCGGCTGACCCTTTTTTTTATCATATGCAACTCATCAAGAGCTCCTGTCACCTTCTTTCCCCGCTTCTTTCTGCTCTAACTCCATCTCTTTCTGGTTTTATCACAGACATGACCTTGGCCTCTACAGTTATTCCCATCACTCAAGCTATTAGCCTTCCTAATTATGTTCTCTTCACATCATCTGCTAAAATGATGACATTATTTCTATCCTACCCCACTTTAGCCGGCTCAAAAGCTCTGGATGATTTAGATGAGACGGATGTCATCAAGATTCGAAACGTGGAATTGATGCCCAAGTCATTGGTCCCCCCACCACTTCTGCAGAAGAGCAATAACTTTTTTAAGAACAGTTTCATAGAAGATGGTAGGAAAGTGACAGAATCATGTGGAATTCTGCTTAACACATTCGTAAGTTTTGAGCTTGAATCACTCAGAAAGATAAATGATGGACAAGTTCTGGAAAGGCTACCTTCAGTTGTTGCCATTGGACCACTTCCACCATGTAATTCTGAGAAGAGCCAGTTACAGTTAACTTGGCTTGATGATCAACCAGCTGGATCAGTTCTGTATGTTAGCTTTGGAAGTAGGACTGCTTTGGCGAGGGATCAAATCAGGGAGTTGGGTGAAGGGTTGATAAAGAGTGGTAGCAGGTTTGTCTGGGTGGTGAAGGATAAAAAAGTTGATAAGGAAGATAGTGAAGAATTGGAAGAGGTAATTGGGCATGAATTGATAGAGAGGGTCAAAGAAAAGGGATTGATAGTTAAGGATTGGTTAAACCAGGACGGCATATTAAGCCACCAAGCAGTTGGTGGATTTTTAAGTCACTGTGGTTGGAATTCAGTGATGGAGGCTGCATGGCATGGAGTGAGGATCTTAGCTTGGCCCCAAAACGGGGACCAGAAAATCAATGCAGATATTGTGGAGAGGATTGGACTAGGGACCTGGGTGAAGAGTTGGGGTTGGAGCGGGGAGATGCTGGTGAAAGGAGCAGAAATTGCAGAAAGGATTAGAGAATCCATGGGGAATGAATCATTGAGAATTCAGGCATTGGGGATCAAAGAAGATGCTAGGAAAGCAGTGGGCTTTGGTGGGAGTTCTGACAAGGGATTGACTGAACTCATCAGCATGTGGAAGCACTTCTGAAGTCGCGAGAATATCCTCTACCCTTCTGTCTGTCTTGTACCTCGAATTGTCTGTGACCAGAAAAATAAGGATTAGATTGGTAAAGTCAAAAGGTAGGGGGAATTCAACTCGCATTGTCCTGAAATTTTAATTTTTCATCCTTCTTTTGGAGGATGTCTTAATTATCCTGTCTGTTGTATGTTTTATTCTTTTTCTCATCAATAAACTTCACTCCTTTCATGGAATGAAACAATCCCATGAAAAATATGAAGAGATAAAACTACAAGATACCTTTTTTTTTTTTGGAGAATGTCTTGCTCTTTTGGGTCTTGACAGCCCCTCCGCAGCTTCTCCACATTAGGCACTCCCAAAACTGTAGAAACCACTAGAGAACCAGTCTCCACCGCCTTCTCATGGTACTTCACCTTCATTGTCTCCATGAACTCAAGCTCTCCACATATATCCAAGTAGTCACACCTTGCATAATCCTCAACATGAAGTTCATAAAATAAAAATAACTATTGAAGGGAAGGGAAAGAAACCTTTTGACATCTACTGTTTGTGAAGCCTTTCCTTCACTTCTGTTTTTCCACAATTTCCCTCCTTAACCCTTTCTTCCAAATTTCCCAAACACACTGTTAGATGTCAACCCAAATTATGCGTCTGCACACAGATACACGTGAAAAGATAATAAAATATAAAGAGATGAAATGGGTAACCAGTCTTGACACGGACAGCCATGGCGGTAAAAGGGACCTATGCGGTTCAGGATGAGCTTGGTTTGGGTGCTGAGCTAGTGGAGGGAAGGTGGTCCTGCAGTCTCTAAGGCCAAAGTTAAGAAACCATCATGAAAGCATATCTACTCGATTTCTCTACCAAATCTAAGCAGTCTGATTAAGAACAACTCTTCAAACACGACATAATCACTGAACTTTGCTTGGCAAAGTCAGAATTTTGGGAAAAATAAGTTTGGTGGGTAAGTTCAAAGCTGAAATCTTTGCTTTTATGATCGTTGATGTTCATAGGTCCAACAACTACCTTTCAAATTTACAGCCAAATGGATCTAGTAATTTTTTCGTCTGTTCAAGTTAGAGATGAAAAAATCGACGGCGCTTCTCGGGTGAGGAGTATGATTCTACTCGCAAGGATAAATGAAGACCATAACTACAAGACTAGAGGGCACAAGACCTTGACTATATATTTAGAGAGAGAGAGCGTATTCACTGTAGTTTTTGGTTGGTTAAGAGTGGGGACACACACACACTAATATATGTGTGTGTGTGTGTGTGTGTGTGTGTGTGTGTGTGTGTGTGTGTATATATATATAATTTAAGAGATAAAAACCTAAATAATTTTATATTTTTTAAAACATGAAAAACAAAGACATGTTTCTCAGTCTTCATCTGTTCTATTACAAGACGACAATAACCAAGCACCACCTTTCAACAAAACCATTGTATATTTCTTAGACTCCTTGCTATGTAGGGAGATTTCAGGCCATTTTGGAGTTTCATTGTACAAATATGAATAATGTTGTTGTTTGAACTCTGTTTCTTAAATGACTGTTCTGATAGCAATTTAAAACTCTGCTCATTGAAGTAAGTAATTTCTCAACATCAAGATTTCTTGATCTGCCAAAACAAGGAGGCAGAAGCTGAAGCCACAAGTGTCCTATTTCATACGATTTCAAAGTACAGATTCAGAAAATACAAGGCAAGTACACAAAATGAATCTCCTTGGCATGAATAATATTGGCAGGCAAGGCCATGACAATTCATTTCTGAATTTAAATGACCTGCTCTCTAGCTATTGGTGTGGTAAAGGGTTATTAGAAGGATATCTCTGCCGTGGAGGACGCCTTGTCCTCTTTCCCCATCCTGTTACTTCAAGTCCCAGTTCTCCACAATTTGGCTGCTGAGCTTGCGGTGGACTCACTGCAGTTACTGTTGGAAAGGCAGCAGAGCTCGCTGCACGCTTTCTCCCCCTTCCTGCCTTGCTCTTAGGGAAGTTTCTCTGAGACAAACCTGACTGCCAAGTGCCACCAGTTGCTATTATCAGACCTTCAATCATCTGAAGATCCTCAGCCACATCATTCCTGGACAAAGAGACAAGACCAGGAAGTACATCTCTTTGAAAGTCCTTCCGCTGCCTTCCTCTCCTGGCCTGACCTCTCCTAGGACGTCTTGGCAATGATGTTTCATCTTTTATGTTTTCCAAAACCATAGGTTCACAATCATGATCTTCTACCATGGTTTCAGTTAAATTTAAGGTCATATACTCAAAAAAATCAACCTCATCTGGTATTGAATCTTCACAATCATTATTACCCTTGTGCACTGAAAGTGATCCAACATCATTCTCAATGTATCCCTTGTAAGAAGAAATTATCTCCGCAAACAACTGAAGAGAATTATTCACTTCAGCTTCCAATATATGGCACGGAGCATCATCTTGAAACTGGTGCACACCAGACAGTGACATGTCCACTAAAGCCTCAGCTGCAGCTGTCAAAAAGCCTTCATGAAAGTCCTTGGATTCATCTGTTATGGACTGAAATGGTTCTTTAAATTTGCTTTCCGGAAATCCACCTCCAGACACGATGTCCATGTTGTTTTCAAGGACAATTGGCGCCTCCAAATCTATCTGAATTGCAATACTGGCCTTGTTTCGTGGGGCTTGAGCCTCTTCTTCAGTCACACTCACATTCAAATCAATTGAATGTCTTAAATCAGCTCTACAATCAACTGAACACTTCGCCACATTTAAACTGTTTGTGTTTAGGATCTCCACGGATTCAGATTCCATAGGATCCTGATTCAGATCAGTATGAAGTAACCCGCCTTTAATAGAGTTAGCATCATTAGTCTCTGAAACACAAAAACCAGGCTTCAGGCCAGAGCTGGCAGAAGGTAGTTCTTTGGAAATGGGCTTTTCAAAAATGGGAACACCAAGAATCTTCCTATTGCTTGAACAATCACCTCCAATTCTCTTTTCTTCAGCATCATGCACATTTGTTGCTGATGATGAATCCTGAACAATGTTTTGATGGAGGCCCTTCATTGTTCCACCATTGCAAGCAAATTGCTCAGCATATTTTCTTTGCAACGAATCCCAACTCACCTTATGAGAATCAGACATTTCACCAGAAGATTTTCCATTACAATGTGAAATAGTTTTCATCCATGACAATGCTCCTAGTGGAGTTTCTTCCATCCTTGGAATACCAATGGAAATAAGATTTGAATCAGAAATTGCTTCAATTGGGTAACTTTTTGGAGGTACTGCATTGAGGTTTACTTCCTCCGCAGATTTTATATTCTCAGACCAGCCTGAACCCCTAGAGTTATTTGGAGGATTATGTTTAGGAACTTGTTCAAAAGCAGAATTACTATCACTGTGTCCATTCAAGTGACCAGCCCATGCCTTGGACTTCAACTGAGAAATGAGGGAGATGTCATTTTTGTAGGACAATTCAACTCCTGGTATTGGGATAAAATCCACTTTTTCATTAACAATCGACCCATCTGCAGAAACTTCATGGCAATGCAACAATGTGGTTGAACTCTTATTTGATTCGGGAAAGGTTTTAAAGCAAGGGTTTCCCTGAACAAATATTGCATTCTGTTTCAAGCTAGCGGGAGGCCTCTTCCAAGATGAAATGGAGGATGACTCAGAATTGACTACATTAGATTGAGGAGCAGGTGGCCGCGGAAGTGCATCTGAAGTCATAACAGATGCATTATGATTTCTGTCAGAGATTTCTACACCAAATATTGTCTTCTTTTTCAATTGTTCTGGTTTATTCTGATCAGGCACATGGGCATTCATGCAGCCAACATGCGATGATTCACTTTGTGTAGGGAAATTAATACATTCTATTGAATAGAAGAGTGTAAACTGAATTCTTCTTATTCATTGAATTAATTGATACAATATTTATAGCATTATTTTTAGTATAATAATAGAATCAGTTATAAAATAACAAACTTTGCAACAGAATATAACCGAATATAACCGTCACTCTTAGCTTTAGTATTTTCTTCCCAATGTGTTCTAACTTATCAGTGCAGTAGCCTTAGCTTTAGTAGTTTCTTCCCAATGTAATATCTTCATTGTGTTAAGCTGTAGACGTAAGCTTGACTAAATATATTCAATACGCCCCTCTCAAGATGAGAGTCATGAACATGTCAAGGAGAATAAATGTTATGAACACTCATCTTGGATAATAAGGGATGAAAATGAGAGGAACCAAGAGCTTTTGTAAAAATGTCAGCCAACTGGTATTGAGAAAAAACGTGAAAAGTGCGAAGAACACCAGATTGAATTTTTCTCACAAACCACATGACAATCAATGTCAATGTGTTTGGTACGCTCATGGGAAACAGGATTGGCAGCAATGTGAAGAGCAGCTTTACTGTCACAATAAAGGAGAGTAGGTTGGAGTGGAATTTACAGGTCAGTGAGAAGGTTTTGAAGCCATACAATTTCACAGCAGGTGGATGCTATGGCTCTGTACTCAGCCTCAGCAGAAGAGCGGGAGACTGTGGTTTGTTTCTTGGATTTCCACGAAATCAAAGAATTATCCAGAAAGACACAATAGCCTGTGACTGAGCGTCTAGAATCCAAGCAACCAGCCCTGTCTGAATCACAAAATGCTTTCAGTTGTAAGCTAGAAATGACTGGAAAGAACATGCCCTGAGTTGGAGAGGTTTTAATATATCGTAGAACTTGAGTGGCTGCATCAAGATGAGAAGCCCGTGGCTTATCCATAAACTGACTTAAAACCTGAACAACAAAAGAAATATTAGGTCTATTAAGAGTGAGATAGAGTAGTCTGCCAACAAGGCGTCTGTAGGAAGTAGGATCAGCTAAGAGTTGGCCAGAATCTTTAGAGAATTTCACATTAGGATCCATGGGAACTTTGGCCGGTTTGGAAGCCAACAAATCAGTAGTCTCAAGTATGTCCAAGGCATACTTTCGTTGACAAACAAAAATCCCAAGCTCACTGCGAGCTATTTCCAAACCAAGAAAATACTTCAACTGGCCAAGGTCTTTAAGCTTAAATCTGTCATTAAGCATGTGAATGAATATGGAAATGACAGCTAAATTATCATTGGCAACAACTATATCATTAACATAGACTAATATAGCAATGAATGAATCTGTCAAAGATCAAGTAAACAAAGTGTAATCAGCCTTGGACTGCACAAAACCAAACTCGAGCAAGGCAGAAGAAAATTTGGCAAACTATAGCCGCGAAGATTGCTTTAAACCATAGAGTGATTTATGTAGTCTGCAAACCTTGGACTCCCCCTTTTTAGCAAAACCAGGAGGTAATGTCATGTAGACTTCTTCATCTAAATCATCATGAAGAAAAGCATTATTCACGTCCAATTGATGGAGATGCCAATGTTTGACAGCAGCAACTGCCAAAAGGGTTCTAACAGTGGTGAGCTTAGCCACAGGAGAAAAGGTATCATAATAGTCCAATCCCTCACACTGATTATACCCTTTGGCAATAAGCCTGGCTTTATACCTCTCCAAAGTGCCATCAGACTTCAACTTGACTTTATAAACCCATTTGCATCCAATAGTGTGTTTAGAGGCAAGAAGATCAACAACAGTCCAGGTATTATTCAATTTAAGAGCTTTGATTTCAGTATCCATAGCCTCACACCATTCCTTACAATGTATAGCTTGAGTATAGGAAGTAGGCTCAATAAGAGCAGAGACAGAAAGACTAAAACATTTCTGAGTAGGAGAGAGATGAGAATATGAAAGGATGGATGAAAGAGTATAAGGAATACTTGAAGCTGAAGAAGAAAGTGCAGGTGCTGAAGAGGAGGTGGCAATATGACAATGATAGTCATGCAAATATCCAGGTTTGTGTTTTATCCTAGAAGACCTCCTGCATGGCTGAGGAATGATCTCAGAAGGAGATGCTAGAAGTGGTGCTAAGTCAGAATGCAAAGGAGGAGAAAGTAAACCAGAATTGGAGGGTGAGGGAGTAACAGATTGAAAAGGAGAAGAAATTAAAGTCATGGGATCAATGAAAGGAGCTACTGATTCATGCAGAGGGAGAGGTAAGGGAAGGACAAAATCAGTAGAAGAAATAAGATGTTTGAGTACAAAAGAAAAGATAGCTTCATGGAATATAACATTTCGGGAGACAAAAATAGCATGTTGATGTAAATCATAGAGTTTGTATCCCTTGATGTGAGACAGATAGCCAAGAAATATACAAGGTTTAGCTCTAAGATCAAATTTATGTCTATGTCTAAGAAGAGTAGTTGCATAGCAGAGGCAACCAAACACTTTCAAATGAGAATAGGATGGATGAGAATGGAATAAAGTTTCATAAGGGGATTTGTTGTGTAAGACAGGAGTGGGAATTCTATTGATTAAATGCACTACAGTGAGCACACAATCTCCCTAAAATGGTAAGGGTAAATGAGATTGAAAACGAAGGGATCGAGCAACATTCAAAATATATTGGTATTTGCGTTCAACAGTTGAGTTTTGTTGAGGTGTTTCAACATTGCTCAGTTGATGGATTACACCCTTCAATGCATAGAATTGACTCATGTGGAATTCAACACCATTATCAGATCAGAGGGACTTGATTTTGGCATTAAATTGTGTCTCAACCATAGTAAAAAAAGATTGAATATGAGTGCTGGTTTGAGACTTATTGTCCAAGAGGTGAATCCATGTGAATCTGCTATGATCATCTACAATGGTTAAAAAATAGGAAGAACCACTAATAGACTTAGGGGAAAAGGGGCCCCAAAGATCACAGTAAATAAGATCAAACGATTGTGCAAAATTTGTAATGCTGTGAGGAAAGGATAAACGGTGTTGTTTAGCCAATGGACAAATGCTGCAAGTTTTATTAGATTCATGTAACACTTAAGGAATTACACGACAAAGTGATTTTAACGGAGAATCTGAAGGGTGGCCTAATCTGTAATGCCATAGACTATTGTTTACAGAATGAACAAAGAAATTGGCAGGAGCTAGATCAGTGATTGTAGGCTAAGACATGGATTTAACAGGATTGAAAAACTTAGAGGTCCTAGATAAAGCAGAAACTGGAATTTACAACAAATGATATAAACCTCTAGCTTCTTTACCCACACCAATCGTTCTCCAGCTTGTAAGGGTCTGAACAATATAGAATTTAGGTAAGAAAATGAGACAGCATTGTAAGGTTTGAATCAGCTTGCTGACAGATATCAAATTAAAAGAAAAAAAAAGGAATACAAAGCATATTGTTTAAGATAAAAGAGTCTGAAATCTTAATGGTACCGAGGTGAGTAACTGAAGCATGTTGTCCATTAGGCAATCTTACTATTTTAGAAACAACAAAAGTAATATGTGTGAAAAGTGATGTGGAACAGATCATATGATCTGTAACTCCAATATCAATTATCCAATGAGTTTTGATAGAATTTGTGAAAGGAGTTGAATGAGTGAGCGACAAGACAGATGCAAAAAACAGAATGTTTTGGATCTAGATTAGAGAGTTGAGATATATTGGAAAGAGTACCTGCACAGTTCATAGTGATTGAAGTATCACCTTGAATAAGAATTTTTTATTCTTGATTGGCAGATGAGGAAACTTGATTAACAGAAGATTCAAGTTCTAAGATAGATGGTTTGAACATCTCCATAAGTTGCTGACATTGTGCATAGGTAATAGCCAGCTGAGGGGCAGTGGTTTCAGAAACCTGATTTACACTGTGAGGTGCAATCTTTCCTTTGGTAAACTTGTAACCAGGTGGAAATCCATGAATTCTGTAGCACTTTTTGATAGTGTGGCCATGAACACCACAATGAGAGCATATAGATCAATCTTTGCAGGGATAGAAGGATCGATTTCTAGCAAAACGAGTTGGAGGTATTGTCCTAGTAAGTAATGCAGTGGTGTTTTGATTGAAAGAAGTACTTAAAGAGGAAATCATACGTTGCCTCTCCTCTTGAACGATAAGTGAAAAAAACTTTGTTGATAGATGGCAATGGATCAATCAGCAAAATTTATCCTCGAATATGTAAGTAATTCTCGTTCAATCTCATGAGGAATTGATAAATATACTGCTGATGATGATAGGATAGAATAGTCTTCAATGCTCCACATGTGCATGTAGGAATTGGTTGATGATTTCCTAACTCATCCCATAATCCTTTCATAGCAGTAAAATATGTACTTATAATAGAATTATTTTCCTGTGACAGATATGAGATAGACTTCTAGAGCTGAAAAATACGTGGTCCATTATGGTGAGAGAACCTTTCCTGAAGATCATTCCATATGTCAGATGCATCATCAATGTAGATGATGTTGTTGGCAATCTCTGTTGAAACAAAATTTAATAACCACGAGAGAACCATATTGTTGCAGCGAGTCCATGCTAATCCTTGAGTGTTAGACAGATTGGATGGTTTAGGCAAAATACCATTAACAAAATTGAGTTTGTTCTTGGCTGATAAAGCCATCATCATTGCCCTCTTCCATGAGTTATAATTTTCACCGTTGAGCTGCTTTGAAATAATCATGGCTCCAGGACTGTCACCATGATGCAGTAAGAAAGGATTGGAAGGATCCATTTCTGAGATAGTTTCAGCCATTGCCAGAAAATAAAGAGAAAGAATGCAGAAAAGAAAATGAAGAAGATGAAGAAACTTGAAGTGCGGAAATAAAATTCAGAAAGAATGCTCTGATACCATATTAAATACGAGAGTGTAAACTGAATTCTTCTTATTCATTGAATTAATTGATACAATATTTATAGCACTATCTTTAGTATAATAACATAATCAGTTATAAAATAACAAACTTTGCAACAGAATATAACTGAATATAACTGCCTGCCATGCTTAGTATAACAGCTTTAGTATTCAACGTGTTCTAACTTATCAGTGCAGCAGCCTTAGCTTTAGTAGTTTCTTCCCAATGTAATATCTTCATTGTGTCAAGCTGTAGACGTTAGCTTGACTAAATATATTCAATACATTCCATAAAAACTTCTAAATCTTAAGGATGATCCATGTTTGGCACGCAAGTGTGGCAAATGTTAAGGTTTCCATTCCTTTTATATACATGATTGCATGCCCATTAATGCAAGTCTTATAAACTGTATTGATTTAAGATTTTATCCTACGAGTTTACTTCTAAATCTTTATGATAATAAAAGTAGTCTTATAAACTGTGTTGATTTAAGGTTACGTTCATAAATAGGAATCTTTATGATAATAAAAGTAGTCTTATCACAAATCATTTTAGAATATTATAATCTCATAAATACGAATCATTTCACTGTTCAATATGCATAAAGGTTACGTTTTCCAGAGAAATATTTTTATATGGAAAAACATTTTATTTTCATTGTTTGGACAAATCAAAGAAAATATTTTCTTGTAAAATAAACTATTTTCCATTCATGGTTTTTTATATATATAATAATTGTAATAAGAGAGAAAAGTTATATTAGTAAAGTTACATTAGTAAAGTGGTGGTGGTATTGATCGTACAATAATAATTGCTTTGATAGTAATTATGGTGACACATATAATAAAATTTTAATAACAAGATGACAATGATATAGTGGTGATTGGTATTGTTTTGGAATGGTTTTGGAGGCTTAGATGATGAGACAGTGGTTCATGGTGGTGGTTCATGGTGGTGGTAGTGGTTGTGACAATGATAAAAATTGTGAGTAGTATTAAATATATATTTTTCTCATGAGATTAAAATATTTTTTAAAAAAATTAGTATTATTTAAGAATTGACTAAAAATATTTTTCATTGTTTTTAGTGTTTGTTTTGCATTGATAATTAGAAAAAAAAAAACATTTTTGAACAAAATATTTTTACAAAACAAATCGACTCTAAGACAAATTACTACTTGTTGTAGTATCTATCCTTAAAATGATGCTTCGTAAAAACAACTTAACACAGTTTCTAAAAGAAATAATGGCATATTAAAAACCTATATTTTATATTTCTTTTATTTGTTTCAATATCTACCCTAATTTTTCTTCTACTTAAGTACTTGTATTCATGAATACTGTAATTATATTCATGAATTGTTTGATCAATTAAGTACCTCTGTTAATTTTGTCATTGAAATATTGACATGGTAATTAACTCTTAGTTAGGTGAGCCTAGGTTGATGTTATTTTAATATATTTTTATTCTTTTAAGGGTAATGAAGTATTTATATTTTATGATTTCTTTCCATTTATGTGCATGAATTGATTTTTTTCAATATATATCTCGAGTTTGATTTGAGTCGGGTTTCGGGTCAATTTTGATAATATTTATACTTTATCAATAAAAACTCACTCATCAAGTTGATATCTATGAAGTTCCAGATTAAAATGTCCATCCTAGTCAATTAAGTATATCTTTTAGTTTCTTTTACAAATATTCTTATCTGATAAATATTATATCTCTATTAAAAACGTCTAGGTTTTAGAAATTAACAAATATTAATGGCATATGAAATACCTTTACTTCATAAAATTTCATTCAGTTTATCCTTATATAATTGGGCAACTCTCTAATATATCCTTACTTTTTATCTGTGGTTATTTTATTAAAAATTTTGATTTAAATTAAAATTATTTTAATTTTTTATTATAAAAATTCCCCGTAGCTATACAAGAATATAATTTTAATTTTTTAAAATAAAAATTTTAGTTGTTGAGTAATTTTTTTATTTTTTTAAATAATCTTTTTTTTATCAATTTGAATAAATTTTGGATCGTATCCTCATATATATCAAAGGAGTCTTACCGTACTTCCTAATATGTCCTTACCTATTATGAGATTGAATAAAAGACATGCACATGAAACTTTAGGTTTTTGATAGAGAGGGGTTGAGGAGAAATAAATTATTGATGGGTACGGTGGAATAAAAGAAAGGACCTTTGTCTCCAAAAACAAATTTGTGTGGGCCTCTCATAGTAGTAGCTGGGTTTGCATGGACTCTGGTACGGGAGTCATGTTTCATGTGTTGTGTGAGAAAGTTAAATTTGAATTTTTTTTAGTATATTTTTATATTTTTTTAATCAGAAAAAAATTTAAAAACAGCTGATTTTATATTTATATGACCTTCAAGATTCTGATATGGGAGTTGGGTTTCATGCGTTGCGTGATAAACGATTCCAACATATGTGGGCGTCAAGGAACCAGATTTATGAAATGAAAGGAGAAACGAAGAGCATCTTATCATCTACTTGTTTAAGCAAGTGACACGTATGTGCCAGGATGCATCAAGCAACCGCGTACACGTTGCTGTCTGTTCATGATGGTGCTCTTTTCTGGCTGCCAATGGTGAGTTCGGACTCGTTGATTTGCATGGATTCTGATAGAAACCCTTCACCATCAACTATTATTGATACTCCATCACCTATAACTATTATTTCCAAGCAAGGTGATCCCACTATAGTACCCGAAGAAACCTCACCTATTTTCAAAGCTTACCATAAGCTCTATGCTCCCAATAATGAAGCCTTTTAGAATACTTGTTTTTCATGTTAAAGGTGAATGCATCCTATTATAAGATATTTTTTCAAGTTAGATGTCATGTTAAGGAAACGCCATTCTAGTTCAGAAGATGAAGAAAAAGGTGAAAGGAATAAAGATGTTAACACAACTAATCTTAATACTTCCATGGTATGAAGTGGATGTAGAGGGAAAGTGGGAGAGTAACCTAGAAGAAGAAGAAAAAGGGGTCATACCAAAAGTTAGTTCTCTTTCCACTAATCGAGCAGTTAATATTTTTATGCTTTGGAAAATAATGATTTAAATGAGATTTATGTCATCAAGATTACAGGTTTGGAGGTGATACTCGAATCATGGATTCCCTCACCGCTTTTTGAAATATGCAGTAACTCTTTAAACAGCTATTTCATTAAAAATGGCAACAAGAAGGTGGAATCAAGTGGGATTTTGGTTAATAAATTTGAAAGTTTTGATAAATAATCGCATAGAAAAACTAATTAATAGAAGTAAAAGCAGGACTACCCCTCGTTATTCCCACTAGAGCACTTAAGCCATGTGATTTTAAAAGGAGAAAATTGTTGACATGGCTTGATGGTCAACCGGCTAGATTAATGGTGTATGTTAGCTTTGGTAATAGGACAACTTTGTTAAGAGATCAAGTCAGGGAGCTGGGTAAAAGGGATAATAAAGAGTGGGGATAGGTTTCTATAGGTGGTGAATAATAATAATAATAATAATAATAATAATAAAGATGATAAAGAGCTGGAAGAGGTAATCTGACATAAATTAATTGAGAGGGTACATGAAAAAAAATGGTTATGAATAATTAATTAAACAAAGAGAGTATATTACATCACCAAGCAATTGGTGGATGTTTTAGTCATTTTGGGTGGAATTTAATTTTAGAGGTGGTATGATATGAAGTGAGAATCTTAGCTAATTGGTTCTAACATAAGAACTAAAAAATCAATGCAGATGTTGTTGAAAGGATTGGAAGAAGAGTTAGGGGTGGAGAGATAATGTTGAGTAGGGCAAAATTGCAAAAAAAAAAAATCTAATAAACAGTAAAGAATGAATCATTGAGAGGTGGGGCAATGTTCATTAGAGAAAAAGCTAGGAAAGTAGTGCTGGTTGGTGTAAGTTATAATAAGGGATTGACTGAACTCATCGGTAAGTGGCTCTAAAGTCATGGGAGTTTTATGTTCTTTGTAAGAGTGTTTGCATCTTTATTGTCATTACCAACTATCTATACTAGACTGGGCTTTCAACTTTTACCTCAAATAGTAAATATATAGATAGATGCTTCATTGAGTCGAAGAACGATAAAGGGAATATCATCTCGATTTTGTAGATTGTCTAGATGATATTCGTTTCAAGCCTCTCCATGTGTTGTGTCTGCAAGTTGTTAGAGTATATATCTTTAAAGAAGTGATCGATCTCTGTAAGTGCATCTCATATCTCTTTTGACAATAAATTCCAATAAGTTAGTGGAATAAATTAGCATACACTCTTTGATGACACTTGAAAATCTTGTTTCCTCGATACATCATAAGTCAAAGTCTCAAATGAATATGAAAGGTGCACCATTTGAATTATGGTCATCTAGAACCGATAACAAGTTGTAAACCGTGAGTATCACTAGTCAACAAGAATAAGAAACAGTAAATGACCTTAATGGATTGAATTTATTTGTACATAACCTAAAACATACACTCTTTGATTCCATTGAAAACTAAGGATGGATCCTATTAAAATGTTTCCAGATTTCACCATTAGAAGGGTCCACCATCACTCCATCTACCACATAATTTGAATGATATCATGTCATGCGCTCAACGATCTTTTAAGACATAAATAACCTTTGAAGTTTAGGAGTTATTGGAAAGTATCTAAATTTTTATGTGGGATAAAAGTCCTTCCCTTACTGGTTATGGTTTTATAAAAAGCATGCCCACATATTCTACACTCGGTCAACTCTTTATTTTCAACATCCAGAAGTTTGGACACATGTTAATTTTCTAATATCCTAGGCTGAGAGGTTTCATCATGGATTTAGCAAAGATAAAACTTCTCTTTTAGCCTATTCCTTTCGGGTAAAATCTCGGCTCATTCGGTAATTTTGTCGTAATCGGCCTCACTCAGCCCATGATCTGACTTGATGGTGAACACATGTGCAACGATCGATAATTTATTATGATTTATGCACCCATCCCTAATGGTTTGTTGGAATCTTTCAAAAGATCAAAAAACATGGTCGCGTCTGTCTTTGGTTCTTCATCTATAATTGGACATTCACCAGCATAACCTTGATTCATTCTTATCACATCCATAACCATATTCCTATAAGGATTATTATTGTTATCTACAACTCCATACACGCTGCTAGAACTAGAAGTTGACCCAACTATCATTTCTATCATGGTCTCGTGTGGAACATATGGTTCTTTGTTTGCAAACTAATACAAGTATTTCTCCATAAATCTTTTTTTGTAAAAGATGCATCGTCACGACATCTGGATCGAGAAACTCTTTATTTTCATACCTCTTACATGGACATCCAATACCGCCTCCATTAAAATTTCTTGGATTGAATAGTGCGCAATTAATAAAACCCTCAAACCCATTATAATAATCTATCTTACACAACCCTTCAAGTGAATCTCGATACATCCATGAACGATCATCTACTACATATATCAAACCTATATAGAATATTGATAACAAGATGTATAAATTAATTATGTAAACTAAACAAATTAGATAACATTAGTTTAATTCAAACTTATTCAATTTATTTTAATTGTACTCTTATATCATTATCAATTATCTAACATTAGTTTAATACTTATCAAATATCATAACATGTTTTTTATTTGTAAAATGATTTACATAAAACAAACATCTCCTAGAATTGATTGAAATTCTTAAATCAACTACCATAGAATTGCTAATAAATGATACGATAAAAGAAATCAATTGCTAATCTGCCATGATTCAAGTTGTGGATTAACAAGGGGAAATAAATAAATAAGTAAGGTATGAACAAATTAGATCTCAAAAATTATAAGTTGGAATTTAGAAGAGGATAGGAAATTAAGTTTAAAAAACTTTGGATTAAGTTTATTTTTTGATATCAAACTTAATAACAAATCTTCAGAAGGACCTTTTGCCACTAACTTCTTATGAAACTTACTTTATAGTATATAATGTCTTGAACACCACATGCTTGGAGGATTTTCCGTATGCATAACATGTGATACAAGTGATCTTGGACAAAATGATTGGACCAAGTCAATCTTTGACAAAATGATTGGACCAAGTCAACGTTGGAACACATATCAATATCAGATCACGCAAGGCAATCACGATATGAACAAATATTTTATAGGCCATGATTAACGGAGCATTGGGTTCCCCAAATGATCTGTAGTCTAGTGATACCGTGGTTGATGGTTAAGTGGGCGTTTGTAAATGTGAAAATGAGTGTTTTTAATGTTTTATTTATTTAAAAANAATATTTTTGATATTAATACATTGAAATTATTTAAAAATATTAAAAAAATTTCATTTTTTTTAAAATATTTTAAAAATACAAAAACGAACATAATCTAACTTTTATGGGCTATGCTCTGATCTTCATATTTTAGATGAGACGAGGAATAACTTTGTTAGCTTGCAAATCACAAAAGTTAAAGAGAGTGAGTGCTATTAGCAACAATGGGAGTGCCAATAGCGGCCCCCCAAGCCATTCTTTCAGATTTATAATCTGCAAATAAAAATATTCAGACTTGTAGATATAAAAACATCGGAGACCTGACGGGGACCGTCTACCCCGCCAACGAATGCCTTCACGCGTTTACTAGCTACGGAATCTAATGCTTCAACTGCCCACCATCTTGATTTGTCTTCCCAATAAAACTGTGTTGTAGCCTTTGCCATCGGCAGGTTGAAGATGAGCTGTGTGTGGTCTTTCTATTATTATATATAGGCAGCGTAACCAGCTGCTAGTTCATTTCAAGAAGACGCAAACTTGCTCATCCAGCTCTTCTCTTCTTGTACATGAAGCTAGAATAACCACCAAAGCAGCACTGAAGAATGTCAAGTTCTAGAGACCAGAAACTTGCTCATGTAGCTCTCCTCCCAAGTGCTGGCATGGGTCATCTCACACCCTTCCTTAGACTTGCTGCTTTACTCACAGCCCGCAATGTCCAAGTCACCTTCATCACCCCACATCCAACAGTCTCGCTGACTGAGTCACAAGCTTTATCTGGGTTCTTCGCTTCCTTTCCTCAAGTCAAGCAGAAGCAGTTTCACCTCCTTCCACTTGAAGAGAATTCGGCTGACCCTTTTTTTTATCATATGCAACTCATCAAGAGCTCCTGTCACCTTCTTTCCCCGCTTCTTTCTGCTCTAACTCCATCTCTTTCTGGTTTTATCACAGACATGACCTTGGCCTCTACAGTTATTCCCATCACTCAAGCTATTAGCCTTCCTAATTATGTTCTCTTCACATCATCTGCTAAAATGATGACATTATTTCTATCCTACTCCACTTTAGCCGGCTCAAAAGCTCTGGATGATTTAGATGAGACGGATGTCATCAAGATTCGAAACGTGGAATTGATGCCCAAGTCATTGGTACCCCCACCACTTCTGCAGAAGAGCAATAATTTGTTGAAGAACATTTTCATAGAAGATGGTAGGAAAGTGATAGAATCATGTGGAATTCTCCTTAACACATTCGTAAGTTTTGAGCTTGAATCACTCACAAAGATAAATGATGGCCAAGTTCTGGAAAGGCTACCTTCAGTTGTTGCCATCGGACCACTTCCACCATGTGATTCTGAGAAGAGCAAGTTACAGTTAACTTGGCTTGATGATCAACCAGCTGGGTCAGTTCTGTATGTTAGCTTTGGCAGTAGGACTGCTTTGGCGAGGGATCAAATCAGGGAGTTGGGTGAAGGGCTGATAAAGTGTGGTAGCAGGTTTGTCTGGGTGGTGAAGGATAAAAAAGTTGATAGGGAAGATAGTGAAGAATTGGAAGAGGTAATTGGGCATGAATTGATGGAGAAGGTCAAAGAAAAGGGATTGATAGTTAAGGATTGGTTAAACCAGGAGGTCATATTAAGCCACCCAGCAGTTGGTGGATTTTTAAGTCACTGTGGTTGGAATTCAGTGATGGAGGCTGCATGGCATGGAGTGAGGATCTTAGCTTGGCCCCAACACGGGGACCAGAAAGTCAATGCAGATATTGTGGAGAGGATTGGACTAGGGACCTGGGTGAAGAGTTGGGGTTGGAGCGGGGAGATGCTGGTGAAAGGAGCAGAAATTGCAGAAAGGATTAGAGAATCCATGGGGAATGAATCGTTGAGAATTCAGGCATTGGGGATCAAAGAAGATGCTAGGAAAGCAGTGGGCTTTGGTGGGAGTTCTTACAAGGGATTGACTGAACTCATCAGCATGTGGAAGCACTTCTGAAGTCGCGAGAATATCCTATACCCTTCTGTATGTCTTGTACCTTGAATTGTCTGTGACCAGATAAATAAGGATTAGATTGGTAAAGTCAAAAGGTAGGGGGAAATTCAACTCTCATTGTCCTGAAATTTTGATTTTTCATCCTTCTTTTGGAGGATGTCTTAATTATCCTGTCTGTTGTATCTTTTAATCTTTTTCTCATCAATAAACTTCACTCCTTTCATGGAATGAAACAATCCCATGAAAAGTATGAAGAGATAAAACTACAAGATACCTTTTTTTTTTGGAGAATGTCTTGCCAGAGGCCTTGCTCTTTTAGGTCTTGACAGCCCCTCCGCAGCTTCTCCACATTAGGCACTCCCAAAACTGTAGAAACCACTAGAGAACCAGTCTCCACCGCCTTCTCATGGTACTTCACCTTCATTGTCTCCATGAACTCAAGCTCTCCACATATATCCAAGTAGTCACACCTTGCATAATTCTCAACATGAAGTTCATAAAATAAAAATAACTATTGAAGGGAAGGGAAAGAAACCTTTTGACATCTACTGTTTGTGAAGCCTTTCCTTCACTTCTGTTTTTCTACAATTCCCTCCTTAACCCTTTCTTCCAAATTTCCCAAACACACGGTTAGATGTCAACCCAAATTATGCGTCTGCACACAGATACACGTGAAAAGATAATAAAATATAAAGAGATGAAATGGGTAACCAGTCTTGACACGGACAGCCATGGCGGGATAAGGGACCTATGCGGTTCAGGATGAGCTTGGTCTGGGTGCTGAGCTTGTGGAGGGAAGGTGGTCCTGTAGTCGCTAAGGCCAAAGTTAAGAAACCATCATGAAAGCATATCTACTCGATTTCTCTACCATATCTATGCAGTCTGATTAAGAACAACTCTTCAAACACGACATAATCACTGAACTTTGCATGGCAAAGTCAGAATTTTGGAAGCCAAAAAAAAATTTGGTGGGTAAGTTCAAAGCTGAAATCTTTGCTTTTATGATCGTTGATGTTCATAGGTCCAACAACTACCTTTCAAATTTACCGCCAAATGGATCTAGTAATTTTTTCGTCTGTTCAAGTTAGAGATGAAAAAATCGACGGCGCTTTCGGGGTGAGGAGTATGTTTCTACTCGCAAGGATAAATGAAGACCATAACTAAGACAAGAGGGCACAAGACCATGACTATATATTTAGAGAGAGAGAGAGCGCATTCACTGTAGTTTTTTGTTGGTTGGTTAGTGTAGGGACACACACACACACACAAAACCATAGTATATTTCCTAGACTCCTTGCTATGTAGGGAGATTTCAGGCCATTTTGGAGTTCATTGTACAAATATGAATAATGTTGTTTGAACTCTGTTGCTTAAATGACTGTTCTGATAGCAATTTAAAACTCTGCTCATTGAAGTAAGTTATTTCTCAACATCAAGATTTCTTGATCTGCCAAAACAAGGAGGCAGAAGCTGAAGCCACAAGTGTCCTATTTCATACAAGTTCAAAGTAAAGATTCAGAAAATACAAGGCAAGTACACAAAATGAATCACCTTGGCATGAATAATATTGGCAGGCAAGGCCATGACAATTCATTTCTGAATTTAAATGACCTGCTCTCTAGCTATTGGTGTGGTAAAGGGTTATTAGAAGGATATCTCTGCCGTGGAGGACGCCTTGTCCTCTTTCCCCATCCTGTTACTTCAAGTCCCAGTTCTCCACAATTTGGCTGCTGAGCTTGCGGTGGACTCACTGCAGTTACTGTTGGAAAGGCAGCAGAGCTCGCTGCACGCTTTCTCCCCCTTCCTGCCTTGCTCTTAGGGAAGTTTCTCTGAGACAAACCTGACTGCCAAGTGCCACCAGTTGCTATTATCAGACCTTCAATCATCTGAAGATCCTCAGCCACATCATTCCTGGACAAAGAGACAAGACCAGGAAGTACATCTCTTTGAAAGTCCTTCCGCTGCCTTCCTCTCCTCGCCTGACCTCTCCTAGGACGTCTTGGCAATGATGTTTCATCTTTTATGTTTTCCAAAACCATAGGTTCACAATCATGATCTTCTACCATGGTTTCAGTTAAATTTAAGGTCATATACTCAAAAAAATCAACCTCATCTGGTATTGAATCTTCACAATCATAATTACCCTTGTGCACTGAAAGTGATCCAACATCATTCTCAATGTATCCCTTGTAAGAAGAAATTATCTCTGCAAACAACTGAAGAGAATTATTCACTTCAGCTTCCAATATATGGCACGGAGCATCATCTTGAAACTGGTGCACACCAGACAGTGACATGTCCACTAAAGCCTCAGCTGCAGCTGTCAAAAAGCCTTCATGAAAGTCCTTGGATTCATCTGTTATGGACTGAAATGGTTCTTTAAATTTGCTTTCCGGAAATCCACCTCCAGACACGATGTCCATGTTGTTTTCAAGGACAATTGGCGCCTCCAAATCTATCTGAATTGCAATACTGGCCTTGTTTCGTGGAGCTTGAGCCTCTTCTTCAGTCACACTCACATTCAAATCAATTGAATGTCTTAAATCAGCTCTACAATCAACTGAACACTTCGCCACATTTAAACTGTTTGTGTTTAGGATCTCCACGGATTCAGATTCCATAGGATCCTGATTCAGATCAGTATGAAGTAACCCGCCTTTAATAGAGTTAGCATCATTAGTCTCTGAAACACAAAAACCAGGCTTCAGGCCAGAGCTGGCAGAAGGTAGTTCTTTGGAAATGGGCTTTTCAAAAATGGGAACACCAAGAATCTTCCTATTGCTTGAACAATCACCTCCAATTCTCTTTTCTTCAGCATCATGCACATTTGTTGCTGATGATGAATCCTGAACAATGTTTTGATGGAGGCCCTTCATTGTTCCACCATTGCAAGCAAATTGCTCAGCATATTTTCTTTGCAACGAATCCCAACTCACCTTATGAGAATCAGACATTTCACCAGAAGATTTTCCATTACAATGTGAAATAGTTTTCATCCATGACAATGCTCCTAGTGGAGTTTCTTCTTCCATCCTTGGAATACCAATGGAAATAAGATTTGAATCAGAAATTGCTTCAATTGGGTAACTTTTTGGAGGTACTGCGTTGAGGTTTACTTCCTCCGCAGATTTTATATTCTCAGACCAGCCTGAACCCCTAGAGTTATTTGGAGGATTATGTTTAGGAACTTGTTCAAAAGCAGAATTACTATCACTGTGTCCATTCAAGTGACCAGCCCATGCCTTGGACTTCAACTGAGAAATGAGGGAGATGTCATTTTTGTAGGATAATTCAACTCCTGGTTTTGGGATAAAATCCACTTTTTCATTAACAATCGACCCATCTGCAGAAACTTCATGGCAATGCAACAATGTGGTTGAACTCTTATTTGATTCGGGAAAGGTATTAAAGCAAGGGTTTCCCTGAACAAATATTGCATTCTGTTTCAAGCTAGCCGGAGGCCTCTTCCAAGATGAAATGGAGGATGACTCAGAATTGACTACATTAGATTGAGGAGCAGGTGGCCGTGGAAGTGCATCTGAAGTCATTACAGATGCATTATGATTTCTGTCGGAGATTTCTACACCAAATATTGTCTTCCTTTTCAATTGTTCTGGTTTATTCTGATAAGGCACATGGGCATTCATGCAGCCAACATGCGATGATTCACTTTGTGTAGGCAAATACTCTCCATAAAAACTTCTATTCAGAGTTCCGGTGCTTATTTGGCCTGAAAGAAGGATCAAACCATCAGTTGAAACTGAATGATCCTACACAACAATAAACATATTGCGAGAGTTTTCAATTGTCTCTCTCATTATGAATCACCTAAATGAAAAGAAAAATTCATATTGGAGGTTTTACACTCTGATGACAAAGAAGAGTGATCCAACCTTAGAAAGTAAAGGAATTTCAAATACCATAAGCTTAACTCAGTATCCATGAACACATATGCACATTCACCATCACATACAAGCGCATATAATTGTATGTAATTTGAAGTCAAAACTTTCTTTATTTCCATTTTCTTTAAGTCAAAGACATTCCTTAAAAGTCATACAGAATCAATAACAATTAGAAGTTCGTTTTACATTTTTCAGAATTTTCAGAACAGTGACCGTTGAGGTTTCTGAATATGCATATAATATGGGAAGAGCATTTCCTTACAAGTACTTGGATGCTTATTTAGAATTCTCATAACAAAATGGTTATGCCAGAAAATGATTCACTTTTTGTCGTGAACAAAGCAAATAGTTATCTCGAACTAAATTTTTTTAATAATTCATTTCAAAATTTGGTTAAAAGGGAGTTCATTTGGTAAATTTTAACATTGCAAAAGAATTAAGCTGCAACAGATTTAGAGTGAGAAAAATCAATTCACCAGGTTATCAACAGGAGAGATAACAAACATGGTATAAAAAAATACAGCAATGATTTGAAAAAAAAAAAAAAAACCCTACTACTAGGCTACTTGTGAAGTAGTGACTCATGCAAACTTGCACATCCAAGAAAAAAGAACGTCATTGGCTGATTTCAACAGGAAAAAAAAAAGTGTTGCTGAATAAGTCCTTACCAGCTTTGAAGTTAAAAGGTGGTCTGCCTTTGTTTTCCCATTCATTATCTAAAAGCATATTTCGTTGGCTGATTCCCTCCTTTTTTTCTTTACAGGATCTTTGAGAAACTTCCTTTGCCAAAGATTGGAAGCCTGAGCACGAATTTGCAGATAAATCCCGCCCCTGTATCTCTTCTTTCGAGTAGGTAACCTTGCCTAGAGTATCGAAAGGAGTTGTATCATATGTTTCCTCAACCTGGAAAGGTTCATTCAAATCTGTAAAACCTCGGGTCCTCCCTGTATTGGAACTAAAAGTATCACCATTGCAACTAGAGTGAACACTACTCAAGGTGGACATGTTGCCATTTTTCTCACAGGTAGCCATACAATTCCAATTTGGAGGGTCAGATTCCAACCCGGACCCACCAAATGCCCCCTTTTCTTCCTCTGCATCATTCATGTATTTTTCAGCTGGTAGTTCAAGGTCAAACAACTTCCTCTGAAGCTTCTTCTGATTGTATTCAAGAGATACATCATACTTAATCCTGGATCCATCGTACTGGAGAACCACATCCAGATTGCATGTTCTGCAAATTAATGGAACTAAAATGTGATTGGACACTATCAGCACCTGAAGCAGATGGTATATGACAATTCATTGCCACCAAAGGCAGACCAGAATTATGCCACCTCCTTCCATCCCCTTCAGGTGCAAAGGCAAAAGGATTTGATTGAAATGTTCCCATTCGATCAAGGCATATGACTGATTCTTTGCTTCGGACTTCATCCATTATGTCCATTTGTATTTTGTGAAGCCGATGCAGTTCACGGACCTGCATAATTGAATTTCCATAAACTAATATATGATATTTTGCTCAATCAAATTTCAATTATGCATGCAAAACAAGCACATTTTCACAATATATTCCATGAACTCAGAAAAGTATTGAAAATCTAATTTTATAGCTCAAAAATATAAAAGTGGAAATAAATCATACCTGATGTCTGAATGTGTTTTCTTGCCTCAATATGGTTTGCCTCAAGTGTTCCTTGTCATATCCAGAGTATCTATCTATTTCTGGCTTTGCAGCAAGCACGCCATGGTGCTGCTCAAAGGCTTTGTTTTCATGACGTGAAGGCCAGCTACCATTCCCACTACTTTCATCTAGATCCTTCGTAGAATTATATCCCGGTATATACATCTTGTACAGAAATTCAGTTCCCATTCCTGAAAAGACTGCAAACAACTTAATAAAGCTCTAAATTAACTTGCCAACACTGATAAAAAGCATATCTCGTTTTCTTCTATCACAAATGAAAAGGTTTTACATGCCAACACTATATAATTTTGTTGCAAGAAAAGGCTATGGGATGAGAAGCATGGTTCATGATTCTGACAAATAAAACTCGTGGCATATTGTAACACGTGTATTGTATGCTTAGACTGGAGGGAAAAAAAGTTGATGCCGCACATAAATAGCACATAAATCTTCATCTTTGCAGTCATAAATTATTCATCAATCCTGGTACATAGAAAGAACCGCTACGTTATACAAGCAGTGATATCATATCATTTCCTCCTACACGAATGGCATCTTCTGATTCGGTGGTGAAATCAAATCCCAGCTAACGTTTTTAGTAAATCTTCCATATAAAGAACTCACTTTATCACTTAATGTAGCAACAAAATAGCAGATTATGAACAAATCTTGAAAAATCTAGTCATAAATAAAGTCAATTAAAAACAACATATCCCTGTAATTTAGTATTGGAGAGAGATCCCATTCCGCCGTCAAAGAAAAATAAAGATGTTCTCGTAATATGTTTGCAAGAAGTAGAGGCAAGAGCATAGAAACCCATGCAGATAACTCTCAGCCAAAAGCTTCTTCCTAGCTGCAAGTGCTCCAAACTAGATATTGCACAGCATTTGTACGGGTAATAACGAATGTTCCAATGGGTTTTGCATGCTGAGTATCTTTAGGAGAGCTGATCTATTAGAGCCTGCCATAATTTATGCTACAGTAGGCAAAACTAGGTCAACCAATGCACTGAAAGAGGTTAAAAGTTACAAACAGCACCAAAAGAATTCACGAATCCCTATTTTTCAGAAAATGCAGTTTCCAAGCTTTAAAGAAACACTTTGTTGATACACTAGAATTTAATTTGTAGGCAATGGAAGTGTATTTGGTAAGGATGGGAGATCAGAATATAGTAGTATCTAAAAGAAACATCAAAAAATCAATTTTCGGAGATAACTAATTGTAATGCATCATAGCTGCACATGAGCACACAATGCCAAGAGTTCCAATGATGATGATAAAAGAGAATGGCGTGAGCATTGGAATGGTGTGGTGAAACTCGAAGTATGTTGAGCTCGAAATTCACTCCAAGGATCCCAAATCAATGATCTTGTAATTGGCAACCGTTGGATCATTAGGTGTTGTTCTTCATTCTTTTCCTTTGCAATATACTCTTTGTTCCAGTGTGTAAAGGAATGAATTCTACCAACTACTGCTCCGACCAGAAAAGAAAGTTCAAATTGCAAAACTAAAGAGAAAGAAACATCTTCTAGCAGCTTTCTTAAGCACTGGGAAACTACTATGGAACAGAGAACCCTGGTATTCTGACATCACTGCAAAATGGCCCTATAAAAAGGGTATTATTACATCTCTTAATACTACTGCAATTACATCCATTTTATGCTACTAACTTCAACAAGAAACAAATACCAATGGCATTGAGAGTTCTTGTCATTGCTTACTTGAAATCCCAAGAGACCTTTCTTCTAAATCAGGTATTCCAGATAAATTGATAATCTGAAATCCAGTTTTCTTTAAAGCCTTCCAGACACAAGCCTACGATTCCAGCAGCACAAATCAAGGAAAGAGAAGCAATTGGTTTTGTTCCTCAACTGACATATAACAAGGAACAAGGACGGAGAATGAAAGCAATAACATGGCAACATCATGCACTCGTATTTAAGCAACTAGAGTTGTCCGACCATGATTAGCATAATTGAGAGACCAAAATACAGACAAATCAATCATCCAAAAAAAGAGGAAAAAATGATTTACCTTTTGTATATATCAGTACCCTCTACCTCCCCATATCAAAACTTGAGCTCAAATTCACAGAAAACCCTTGAACTCAACTGCAGCTCCATTAAAATTCCCATCTGAAGGAAGAAAACAAAACCACAAAGACTTAAACAAGAGTAGGTGACTTTGTAATGTCATAGAAAAATCACAAATCATCAACCATCAGACAAAAGAAAGATAACCCAAATGATTAAAAAAATATAAATATATACAGGAGAGAAGCTCAAATCTGCTGGGCCAGTATCTGATATTATGTGAATTGGATTGAAAGATCCCCACAATCCCAGATAAGAATAAGAGAGAGATCTTTCTTTCTTTTTTCTATTTTCTATTTTCTTTCACAAAGAAACAATGACTTGGAATTTGTCAACTCCTGGTCTCACTAATATACTTTGCTTGAGCTTTGGTTTCCAAGATATCTCTCACTTCGCTTTCCTATTCTGTATTTATTATTACTATATTATTTTTTTATGGGGATTTTAAGGATGTGAAAGATATGGGGACATTTGTTTTCACATTTTCTAGATTCTCTCTACCTTCCATGCTTTTTGGGTACACGCAAGTAAAGTACCTTTTAGACGCCTGTGTTTCACTCTTTACAACAGCAAGCACTACAAACTTTTCCATGAGTAGCTGACCACTCTTCAATGGAGTATCTTTCTACCCCTCACACGCACCTACACTCGTGTACCACATTGCTGTTATATCTTTGTTTTTGCGTTTTCAATGCTGTTCTCTTGAAAATCGATTTTTTTTATTTTAGTTAGTTTTTTTTAATGATTTTAAGTTATTTTAATATAATAATGCTAATATTAAATTCTTAAAAATAAAAAAAAAATATTTTATTTTAATGGTTCTTCAAATAAAAAATTCTATCACAATCTCAAACACGCTATAAATCAAAAAGATTAATAAAAATTAGTATTTGTTTATTTTGATGTTTTGAAAGTATTTTAAAAAAAATTAAAATTATTTTTATTCTAAATTATTTTTTTATATTTTTAGATTGTATTGATGTGTTAATATTAAAAATATATTTTTAAAATAAAAAAATATTATTTTAATATTTTTAAATTAAAAATAATTTTAAAAAACAACTACCTATAATCACCCCGACCTCTAAAATGACAAAATTGACCAAAGATTGGAGGGGTAAAGTTGGCAGTTGGGCAAGGGCAGCACAGGCGCGTGGTGTGAGAACATTTCTTGAGGGATGGCTCTGAAGTTTCCTTTATTATAATGTTTTGGTTCATTGCTTTTGATTGGTTGGTAGTTGTAAAACTTATTTGATTAGATCGGCCTTGTAGTGATCCGCGCAACTCTTTAAAAAAATATAAATTATTCATATACAAGAATTTAATATATTCATTCAGTCAAAATTTACTACTAAAAAATGAAGGAGCTTGTATTTTTTTAATTTATTATAGTTTATGGTTGTTATCATTTAGATATTAAGACTTTAAATTAAATTTATATTTTGAATACATAGTTTCCAGATTCAGCCTGGTTCAAAATCCAGGTTCCGGGTTTTAACCGGGCTGCCTGGATCAATTCTTTTTTTAAAATCAAAACGACGTCATTTTAGTAAAAAATAAAAAAAAAATAAAAGTCAACAGGTTGCAACCGGGTTTTTGACTTGATCTTGCCCGGTCAACCGGGTCACACCGGGTTTTTTCTTTCTCTATTTTTTCTTCAACCCGGCCTGATTCCAGCCTCGGGTCGATCTGCCGGGCCGGGCCGAGTTTCAAAACCATGTTTGAATATCTGAATCATGTTTATAAGTTTTAATTTCTAAATCTTTAAATTTTTGTTGTATTAATTAAAAAATACATTGAAATTAAGATTAAAAGTTGTGTTGAAATTGAAATATATTTAATTTATTGTTGATCGGGGATCTAATTTTTATTTTATTTTATTATTTGTTTTATTTTATTTTTTTGTCATGTTAGTCTCCAAATCGGATTGCATTTTCTACCAATCAAACAAAAGCTAGTGGATCATGTTCGTGGATGAGCCTCACTGATCTTGCAATTGGTTCCTTTTGGTTACAACTACACACAAATTTTGTTGTATTTGACGGTATTGTTTTTGTATCATTTTAGATATTAATTAAAATTATTTTTTTAACATTTTTAAATATGCGCTGTCACATTATTGCAATTGTAATGTATTTAGAAGAGTTTAATAAATTATTATAAAAAAAAATAATCATATGATTTGAATAATGTTTTAAAGGGTTACAATATGATTTTGTAATAATAATAATAATAATAATATATCAAAGAGTTAAAGAAAAAAAATTTGTGGTTTATTAAGTAAAACTTAGTAAATAAGTGGATATTAGATAATTAAGATGTTTTATAGAATTTATAATAATCATATATCAACAAAAATAGTAAAAATATTAAGCTTAGCGGAGTTAGGTAATATATTGGGTAAATCCTTCACCCATATTCACACCCTACCCAAGTCAAACCAGGATATGTTTTTACTAGATTAACTTTGACCTTGATCAAACCAGGTAAGACTCAGACCCAATCAAATTAAAAACATTAGATATCTCATGAGTAAATAAAGTTATAATTTGATTAAGAGTATTATAATTATAAAAATAATGTCATTGTTCAATGAAAATAATAGCAAGAATCAATGATTTTAGATAAATATGGATGGAAACAACAAACTAGAAGACAACAAGCTAAAAAAAAATAATATTGAATAGGGTTATTAATTCATACTCTTATTATTGAATAAATAACTTTGATGTAGTTTGCTTCTCTATGATGTTTACAACTTTTTAAATAAACTCAAAAACCAACCTAAACAATCTAGGAAACTTGAAAATAAAGGAAAAGTCATAAAAGTATGAAACAAACTAGAAAAAAAAATTACCAATCTTAATATTTGATTTCCAAAACTAAATAAGAAAAAATAAAAATATCATAAATAAAAATATTTTCCTAAACCAAATAGAAAAATAACAATAACTAAGAAAAATAATCTCTCCAAAAAAATCATTTGGCATCAGTCTCTCAGGGTTGGAGAGAACTCATCCTCGAGTTCTATTGTATTTGTCTCAATCTTGGATATTTGATCAAAAATTTCAACCCTTTACGTGCTTAGTTTTTCCATTAGAAACATCATGTATGTCAAAAACATGTTCAATTTCTCTAATAATAAAACTAAACTTAGAGTGAAATAGAAGATCTGGAAATCTACTTTATAACTTTTATTTGAAATACAAGAAAATCAACTTTAACCTTATCAATTCTAAAATCCTACTTAAGCACATGTAAGGTACATCATTCGTAATGCGCTTCATTAAAATCACCTCTCGAACTACATCTAATTTGGCTCTCTTTTTACTTACATCACCAACCAAGAATTTTGCATCCAAGTCTTCTCATTCAGCATCATCTTCATTATATTTTAGTTGTTGATTCCAATCCATAAAGTAACTAGAATAATTAAAACTTTTGGTTTCAACATTATATTCATCGTAATCAAGAAACTGCTTAATTTTGCAATCGATTTCCACATGTCTTTTATCACCAGTTTGTAGACACCTCCTTTTAGTTTTGCAATCTGTCTCTACTTATCTTTTATCACAAGTTCCTAAATGTATCTTTCTTGATAGGGAACCTCTTTATTTCCCCCTATACGAGCATGTCTTATTGTGATGCCTTTTATAGCTATAGTTACTTCAACACACCACTAAGTAAATAACTATTAGAATTGTTAGGCTCTGATATCGGCTAATATAGACAAAAACAACACATTAAAAGACAACAAGTTATAAAGATAGAATTGAAGTCGAATAAAGTTGTCACACAGAACTCTAATTCAAGTTAATAGAAAAGAAAGCACTCAAATATTTTAAAATATTTATCAAACACCTTGTATGCAACACATAAAAAGAACAGCTCAAACCAATTAGAACTTTTCACTTTTCTAATCGCTTGGTTCATATCATTTGCAATGTTGATACACATTGTTCAACTCATTTAAAACATGTTTACATACAATTATTTGTGTAAAGGACAACCTAATGAATGATTAAAAGCCCTAAAGTCTAACATAATTTTTTTTTTAATATGCAACTAATGGATGCAAAATTTCAACAAAGAATTCAAAAATACACAACTATATCTGAATTAACCTTTATGAAAAAAAAACAAAGAAAAAAAGAATACATCAAATGAAAGAACAAAGCAAAAAAAAAAGCCTCACATTACCTTTCAAACCAAATATTCAAATATCAACCAAGACCAAGCCTAATAAGAAACCAAAATATAAACCGAATAGAAAAAGAAAGAAGTGATGGAATAAAGGACTAAATAAAAAAGAAACATTCATAAAATCATAACTTGCAACTCTATCATATTAGCCATTATCTTGGAAAACAATTAGCAGTCTCACTATACACACAAGAAGGTAGCCTCCCAAAAAACCCACAACATGTGGCACTAACAATAGAGAATAAGGTCCAAGTCATATAAAAAAACATAGAATAGACCCAACACTTATGGAAAGGAACCAACCCAAAAAACAAAGGAAAGACATTTAATTTTAATAGAAAACACCAAACAGGAACAATAAAACAGTCCAATTGGAACATGAAATCCCAAACTCACTAATCCCAAGAAACATGAAGTGACAAAAAAGACAATTAGCTTGCAATATAGAAGATACAATAAAATCACTATATTAAATGCAAATCAACTCAAGGTGCTGAAAATGGCAAAAAACCTAAGACAACGTGGTTGTCAAGGGACATAAAACAAAGGTAAAATTGACCAAAAGGACATAAAAGAAAGATAAAATTGACTAGAAAAACTAACAGTCATAGATTTAGTCACAATAGCCAAAGCACATGTAACGAAGAAGGAGGAAAATTGATTGAAACCTTCACTATCCAAACAAAGAGCACAACTCAACACACAAACCTATCCTAAAATTATAACTAGAACAAGTTTCAAAATCAAAGAGGTTACATTAGACCTATAAAGTAAACCAAAGAAACTCCATGCATCAAGTAATGGTAAGACTCAAGAAACTAATAACATATAAATCATGTAACAAAAAAAAAAACAACCATCAAAGAACATCCAAGGGTAAAGATTGAATCTCCCTCCCATCATGCACTTAAACCGAACTCCTATAAAGCATCCCCTAAAAAAATACTACATAAATACTACGAGCTGGCCTAATGAAGTAGCAAGCTTGATCCACCAAAGCAGAGCAAAATGGAATTTATCATCCTACACATTAGAAGCTTTTTTTGGGTTTACAAGACTTTAAGCCTCTCTTTCCAAGTTATTCTCCCTTTTTTTTTCTTATCTTAAAAAGCATCCTCATATCTTTTCAAGATCCCCCCCTCTTCCTCCTCTCTCTATATCATGCTTCGAGTATCCCAAAAAAAGACTAAGAAGTGTTGATACCTCCCTCTTTCTTTTTTTTCCTCTCTATTTCTTTTTAAGGTTTACAAGGATCTCACCCTCTCTTCCCAGGTTCACCTCTCCCTCTCCCTCTTCCTTTTTTTTTTCTCTAGAAAAAAAAGAGCAAGCAAAAGAAGAAACTTAGTGTCATGAGAGGAAAAAAAAGTCACAATGATCATAGCCAAACGAAAAAACCAAAAACAATCCTCCCAACAAAAGAGTCAACCTTTAAACATACTAATGATAGAAAATCCATAATTGAATGAATCTGTATTCATAGTACACTCCCCAATAATCTCACATCACTCTTGTTTTTTTTTTAAAAAAAATTATGTTTAATAAGTCAATTTGATGTTGGTATTATTTTTGTCATGCCGCAAGTTTTGCCAAATAATTACAGATGTATGGGTATCTATTTTTCATAAACTTTTGCACTTTTCTCCTTTTCTTTGAGAAGACGAATGAGAGTACTGTAAAATTTGAATCTCATAGATTTTTAGGACAGTAAAGCTTTTTAGGTCATCTTCAATAAAAGAGTAGAAGTAATATTCAAATTAATAGTGTCATAAACATGTTATCTCATAGGAAAAAATAATAAGATTAATTGTATTTTCATGGGTTTTTTTTAATTGAAATCCAATATGTTAATTTGTCTATAGCATAAATTCCATGTGTGGTTCATTACCCCAAAAAAAATAAGAAATGTAAGAAATCAATGGCTTTGAGATGTCAAATGATAGCAACACAACACTTGATCATCACCTGGGATGCAAAATCCGATGACAGTGAATGTTAAGAAATAGAAGATTATTTTGTTTGATTTACACTATGAGTAATTTTTATATTTTTTATTTTTTATTTTTATATATATATATAATCTCTTTGTATTTAAGTTAAACTTATTCATCTAAATTATTGTGATCATGTAGTGTCAATGAAACCCTAAACTTCTCCTGATCTTTTATTTTTGTATTTCTTTTTATTTTTTTGGATTGTTTAATAGTAAATTCATGAGAATTGTCGATATCATCCTCGACATAACCTGAACACACTAGCAAATGTCAGTAAGCATTTGGAAACAATGAGCAAAGCTACTTCTGAAAGTCTTCAAATCTGAATAAAATAGAACTAAAGCATGTCCCTAAAGGGGAATAAAGAACAGCCATGATTTCAATCTGTTCCCAGCCTCAAACATACATTGGCTTCGGAGCAGAATCTGTGGGTCTCAAAGCTGAAATGTGGTACTCTAGGATGGGGTCCTAAGCACATAAATGGACACAAGCTAAGATGGTCCTGCTCCTGCAATAATGGATTCTCAATCAGCTGGCTAGCATGGATCGAATGGATGACTGATGAATCCCAGAACGTGTATTTACGAGCGAAGATTTTTATGGTAATCTTGTAGACTGCTGAATTATTTAGTATTTATGATACGCCATAATTCTCCACCAAACCTTTGAATTTCACATTTAAATTAGTGCTTTATACAGCTACGACTATGATTTAACATTTGAGAAATGAAAGCAATGCTGAAGACCTCAAAACTTTGGCTGGTCATATATCATGCTCCAATAAATGTATGACATTTATAGTGAAATGAGAGAGATTGTGCCTGTGGTGGTGGAGTGTCTTGGAATCAATGGCAACTGGTGGAGTTTCTTGGGACTTTTGCATCCATCCACGCAGCGGGAAGGAATTTCCTGAACCAAAAATAAAATTCAAGGAATTTAAAGCAAAGAAAACAACCCTTGAATGGTCCATCAAGGGTTATATATACAACATTGTGCTTCCCTCCCAATATTTTAAAGAAGAATACATCACATATTAATAATTATACTATATTTTAAAACACGTGAAAAAAATATTATGCTAATATTATATATATAGAATATTTTAATATAGACATAGAATAAAGTATTTGTATCATGAGATTATACTATAAATATATATTTTATTTTTTTATTTTAAAAAATACTAACTTGTGTTGGGTTAATGCATGAATATCAAAACTTTTAAATTCCGACAACAATCCAATATTTAAAAGAAAATACTTTAACATACTAACAGTCATTTGGGTTTTACAATTACGTTTTCATTGCTTCCTCGGTATCAAATTATCTTTAAAAAATCCCTACATATTTTTCAAAAAATTATTATGTGCTGAATTCGGTAGTCCCATTTACAAGCTCCCTATGTGCATGGCGACAATATAATTACAAGGGATAATTATATATATAAAAAAATCTTATATAATAGTGTTTTTATTTTTTTATTGTACTTTGAAAAATAAAATTTTACACCCTAAACTTTATACACGCATTAACGAGTAACATCCTAAAAAAATCAATAAAAAATATATAATAATTTACAATGTTCTTATTATTCCGTCCACAATGACAATTTAATTATAAATTATATTATATAAAAAAACTAAATCATTTAAGGGTTTTGTTGTCCATGGCTGTTTTTCACCAAGATTACAAACCATCATTTGGGGTTTTACTGTACATGGCTACTGTTCACCGGGACTTAATGTGTGTATGGTATTGCGGGGCGATGGGGCCGGTTGTGGTTTGAAAAAGTTGTTTTTATAAAAAGTACTTTTAATTGAGGTTGGTTTGAAAAAATAGGTGTTTGGTTAAAACCGGGTGGTTGGAAGTGAGGTGAGTTAAAAAGTAGTTTAATGTATTTGATTAAGAATGCTTTTGAAATTAAGGTTATAAAATAATTTAAAAATATATATTAATATTGTTGGTTTTAAATTTGAATATTGTAGAATTAATTATTCCTATTACATCATGAAATAAATACTTTATATAAAATATTTTTTATTATTCTATTAAATAATTTATAATTCCATTACGAAAAAATAAAATTCATTCTATAAGAACTGACATTTTAAAAAATGATAAAATTTTATTAAAAAAAAAAAAAAAAAAAAAAAAAAAAAAATTAAAATTTTACACTAATTTTTTGGAAAAACAATATTATTAACATCATAAGTAAAATTGAATTTAATTTAATCTAAACTAGTTTTTTTAAAAAAAATATATTAAAAAAATTAACACACTTAAAAAAAAAAAAAAGGGATACTCAACTCATGCTAATGTAATGCATTTAAGACAATGCAATTAGCATCGCGAGACAACCAACACAAAGGGCTGCTTCTTTTTTTTCCACAAAAAATCGTGGTCCATACACAGTAAATTATATATTTTTTGTTATCAAACGACTACAAATTATATTTTAATTAAAACGCAGCCGCATAAACAAACAGACATTAAAAACCATGGTGGACTGCACTGTTCGCTCACGATGACAATGTAGTTTCCATTGCTGTTCAGGTGTAGGAAGATCAAATTGGTTATTGAAGTTTTGATTTCTTTCATAATTAGTCCATATATATTTAGATATTTATGTTTTGGACCTAAGACTTTATTTTTATCATGTTCAATCTATAAATATTAAGAGAGAGGAGATAGAAATTTGCTAAAAAAAAAAAAAAAGGACGATTATCAGAAAAGAGAGAGGAAAGAGAAATCTTTTGATCAACCACATTTGGGTCATTAAAAGATCGATTTTAGTGCAGTGGGTTCATTTTAGAGAATGGACTTAAATGTAGGTAGTTTTGTCCTTTTACCAAACAAAAAAATAAATGAAAGCCTGATAAGTTTTTTTTTAATTCGTTTAATCTTTTTTCAACTGAGTGAAGGGTGTTTTGAGATTGAAAATAAAATTATTAATTGACGTCCTTATGATATTTTAGGTTTTTTAAAATAAAAACGAGAGAGGTTAAATTGGTCATTAAAGTTTTAGTTTTTCCATAATTAGTCCATGTATTTCTAGATATTTATGTTTCGGTCTTAAAACTTTATTTTTATCATATTCAATTACTAGTATTAAGAGAGAGCAGAGAAAGCTTTTCATCAGCTACATTTCGATTATGAAATGGTTAATTTTAGTGCAATGAGTTTGTTTTGGAGAAGAGACTTCAATTAAGGTAGATTTGTTTTTTTTTAACCATGCTGCAAAATATAGATCAAAGCATGGAAAGTTTTTGTTTTTTTAATCAATTTGATTTTTATTTTATTAATTGATTAGAGAGTTTTTTCAGTTTAAAAGTAGAATTATTGATGTTTTTTATTATATTTTTAAATTGTTTTAGGTAAAAATAGATTGAAATTTAGATTTTAACTCTCAAAACTCGAATTTAATTTCCCAATCAGCAGAAATGACTCCAAAAAATTATAGTAAACAACTCATCATCTTTCCTGGGAGACAATGTGCAATCCGTTCTATTTAAATAAAACAACTTGAGCGCATGGCTTGCACTTTTGCTCTTGAAAAAAATACAATTAAGCATGTGGACCCGTCATCTTTTTTTATTTTTTAATTAATTGTTTGTTTTTTAATTTTTATAATAAATTTATTTTTATATAAATTTATTAAGATGGTTTTTAATTAATCTTTTTTTAACTTGATTATTCAATCATTTAAAAAAAAGATTAGACTTTTATAGTAATGTTAAAAATTGTTTTATAAATAATTATATATGAATCATTATGCAAAAAATTAAAACATTTCCTTATGAATATTAATTGAGCATAATATATATATTTTTAATTTTTAAATTGTAATTTCTTTATATACTTTTCTCAAATTTATTATTCTTTTTTTTTCTTATAGTAATGTAAAAATTATTGAGAGTTTCTTTCTTTCTTTGAATGAAACTTATTTTTTAGATCATGGAGAATTTTTATTTAAAAAAATATTTTTTGAAAAGTAAAAATATACTTTCATCAAAACATAAAAGAAAGGGTTTCTGAAAGAGTTATATTTTCCTCTTTAATTTCAGTCATTGGAATTTTTATGAATTTTATTTTTATTAACTTAAGTTTTTATTCAATAAACTATGATACTAATAAAAATGATATTATTTTATAAAAATAAAAAATAAATACATGAATAAGAAAATAGAATTTTATAAAAAAAAAATCTCCACAATGGATTTTGTAAGAACATTTTTATTTTAATTGCCATAAAATTCGATAATTGTTTTTTAAAAGAACCCATGACATCATATAGACAAATCAAAATAGAAGGAAAACGTTGTTTTCTTGTTCATTTTAGTGTGGCCAACGGTGAGTTTATTTTGTACAAATATAGTTAGATGTTTGTTACGTTTTATACCGTGAGACTCGTCAAAAAGTTGGGTTTGAAATGTAATTTTTAGGAAATAGTTTTTATATATTTTTTTAACTGAGTTTTAATTGCTACATTTCATACCGTGGGACTCATCAAAAAGTTGAGTTTGAAATTTATTTTTTATGAAACAGTTTTTATATTTTTGTAATTAAATTTTGTAAAATTTTATTTATTTTTGTGTTTTAAAAGATTTTTTTCAAAATTTAAATTTTTTTTATTTTTTTTTCTATACTTTAAATTATTTTTTTTTTTGTATTTTCAGATCATTTTGATGTGCTGATATCAAAAATAATTTTTTAAAAATAAAAAAAATTATTTTGATGTATTTTTAAGTAAAAAGCACTTTTAAAAAGCAATCACAACCAAATATTTTATACATATTTTTTGCTACATATAAATCTCCACCATAATTTTTACCAAACACATATATAAATATAACTAACCACACATAACTATATTTTTTTTTAATTCACAGCCATAAATAAAAAAAAAATCTCAAAAACAAACGGACTATGACTCATGCGCATTATTGACTACAAAAGTATGTTTTTTTCTTCTTTTTCTTCTTTTTCTCGGTGCTCGGAAAATTGTACATTTTGATTCCTTGACTTTTCTTCCTTTGAATTTTGTCCAATCATGTTATGTTCACCTAGTTTTAAGCCTCCTAGTTTGTTTTGAATCAATTGATACATTGTATTCCCTACATAAAAATGTTACAGTATCAAAGATGCTCGATTCTGTAAATAAAATTGAACTTTATCAAAAAAAAAATTAAATAAAACAAGAGGAACCAAATTTGGCAAAAAAATAAAAAAAAATATTTTCCCATATTTTATTATTCACGAGGTGTGGAAAATAATATTTTCATCACCTGTTTTTTTTTTATTTATCCCTAAATTATGAATGTTTCATGTTTCAATCATAAAATTTATTTATTTTATATTTCAGTTCATTTAAGAGGAGAAATAATTACTAAAAAAATAATAATCAGTCATTTATATTCCAACTATAAAAAAGGTTAATCCTGATATTAATAAGTTCTTTTTTGATAAAGAGAGATCCATTAAGGTGTTTCTTATCATTTATATCATTAGAAAAAGTGGATCAAGCTCAAGAAATTTTGTTGAATTCAACTTTAGGGCTTCTTTATAGGTTTAAGTGTGTATTAATGTTGAAAATAGGTTTATTAAGATCTTTTAAGTATTATTTTTTAGAAATGGTTGAAAATAGCTTTTTAGAGGCTCAAAAATCAAATCCTAATTTTCTGGCCATTGAAAAATCAACCAATAAGCAACACATCATCTATTTTGTTTATTGTGACTGTCAATTAACAACATTTTAAACCATATCTATTTACCATACTAACTTTCTGTATATGTGAATAATAAAATATACATAACAAATTCAATCAAATAACTCTAATTTCATTCTTAGAGAGTAATAATTACTATCTTCAAACTTAGAAATTTTTCAATTATAAATCTTTTTATAACGACAACTTCAACCTTGAATTTTTTGTCCAAAGCTTTCCAGAGAGTTTTTGCATTCTTAATTGAATTATACACATTATATTATGTTTTGTTTAATTTATTTAAAATGTTTTTTTTTCAAGTACAAAATCACTAGATTCCATACATTCAAAGCTACCATAATAATGATATTAATTCATTATTTGACAACTTAGCATTTTTTCCTATAAGAACTTAATCAAATTCAAGGTGGGCATATAAATCAACATTTTATATTGTTACCATTTCAAGTTCATTCTATTGGACTTTCTAGGTTTTTCACTATGCACCTTCAAAGATGATGGTGGAATCTTCACTACTAAAATAGTATTTGTTGAAGCAATATTGTTTGGAAAAATTAATTCTCGAGTTAAAAATATGATATAAATTATATAAAAAATTCAATAATATTTATAAATAAATATTTTGGCTTCACAATAAACAAGTAATATAAAAAATAAAACTTGTAATAAAGCAACTTAAGTAAACAAAGTATGAAATTATGTAAGATAAAATAAACACATTAAAAACTTAAGTTCTTTTTAACAAGCAACATATCATCATAAAATATTTAAGCATGTTAAGAAGACAAAACTATCATAAACAAAATAATAATTCACTTGTTGAAAAATATAAATCAATAAAATATATAATATGCATCAAAACATCAAAATTGCATGAAAAGCAATTTTAGAAGATAAACTATAAATTTAAAACAAAGATATATAACAACCTTAAAAAATTAAACAGAGGAATAAAAAAAATCATAACAAACCAAAATGTTATAGGTTAAAATATATAGAATTAAAATTAAACCTATATGTGAGATTATAGCAAATTCAAAGAAAGTTAAATTATAACTTAAATTTTAATGATGGAAAACCTCGTTCACAATTAATCTATGTTATTGTTTATTTTGTTTCCCACAAGATAAACTAAACAAAGTTTAATATAATAATAAAGCCTTAAGATTGTTTTTCAAGTTGGTAACTATATTAGATTAATGAGCAAAGATGCTTAGTTTATCATTAGAAGACCTAGATTACATGAAATTTTAAATCTATAAACATGCAAAAATAAAACTCAAGACAAACATGCAATCAACATAATAATAATAATAATAATAATAACAATAACAACATTTGCATGCATACTAAACATAGATTCAAACTTGCAATTGATATACTAATAATAAAAATAATTAAGTTTAAATTAAAATAAAGAATGACACTTACTTGTTGAAACACTTTAAAGTAATAAAACTTTTGTTATCGTGAATAATGAATCATTTATCATCAAGGTTTTACTGCTTTTTACTTGTTCAATTAGGATGTTCACAATATGCCTCTCAAGATTTCAATAACAGAACCTTGGTTTAGATGCACTTCTAAATCAAGGTGTTTAAACCAAGATAAAAGGACTCCACATGATTATTAAATTACTTATCAATAATATAATTACTTATAAATAATACTAAATGTTCAAAATTAAAAAAATGCTAATTGATTATTAAATTATCAAAGTTAACAAAAATTCACATTATTAATATGTGATGTTGTTTCAAGAATTTTTCTTTAGAGGAGGGAAAAGAAATCTACTACCATTTATTACCCTAACAATTGATAAATAAATGTTAGTGTGCATGATGAAGTAAAGAGATTGAGAGGGGATGAATTCATATTATTAGATTAGTAATCTATAGGGATTGTCCTTTTAATTGGGTTCCTTTTTACCAATTTTTTTTTATTGTTAATTTAACTACCAATTTACTAAGAAAAGACAATGGCTTGGTAATTGAATCTTATATGGAAATTTTGACTTGTTTTAGGTAAACAAAATTTGTTAAAAAAACTCTCAAAACACAAGAGAAAAAAAAAACCAAACCATGGTTTATGATTCAAAGATGTATAATATTCTCACAATAAACCTAAAAATATTATGTCAAATAAAAACATTAGATCTTTGTCTAACTAAATTATTTTTTCCAAAGTGCAAGCAATTTCTATATCAAGTGGATAATTGTATTCATATGGTAAGAAGAAAAAAAGATAAAAATGTAATTTTATCAAGATATTTGATGATTTAAATTTTGTTTTGATACATATAGATTTCCTATTAGTTTTATTTAGAAAGCCAACTTAAGTTTGACTTAACCGGCTAAAAATACAATGGGATATCCATAGGTTTGATTTTTTTAAATAAAATCTACTAAGTTTGATTTTTTTGAAGTGCAAAAATTACTAAATATCATATTTTCATTCATTATAGTTTATATGTGGTCCATGATAGTTTAAAATAATAATGAAAAGATAAAAATACCTATGTTTACTAATAATCTAAATCTAGTTTCAATTTAGCGGTTGCTTTTCAAAATATTTTTTATTTGGAAATGCATTAAAATAATATATTTTTTATTTTTTAAAAATTATTTTTAATATCGAGACATTAAAATAATCTGAAAACATAAAAAAAATATTAATTTAAAGTAAAAAATAAAAAAAATAAATTTTTTTAATAACACGTTTAAAATACAAAAATAAACAGAATCTAAATCATGCTAAAATGAATGGTGTGAAGATTACATATTTTGTGGTGGATTTGTATCACTCGTTAAGGAATGAGTTTGAATTTCTATATTTGGGAAGTTTTTTCTTCCTTATCGAATTAATGTCAAAAAAACAATCTTTTTGGCTTCTTTGATTTGAAAACTTTCGTTTTCTTTAACGAGGCTAATAAGTTTCTTCAGGTCAATTTTATGATTATTTTCTTTTTTTTACTATTTCTAGATTTTAACCATTTGATTTTAGTTTTTTGTTTATTAAAGCTTTGAAAAATACTAATTTTTTTGTTTATAAAATTTGTGTGCTTTCTCATATGCTCTAGGTTTATGAGCTACATTTCAGTAGCTTTCAAGTATTGAGATTCGAGCAGTGTGGTATCGGATACGTTGACGTTTTTCAAGTAAAGTTAGCTCCGTTGATTATGAGTTCAGTTAGGCATAAGGGCAGTACATGTAATTATTGGTTGATATTGAAATTAAGAAAGAAAGAAAGAAAGAAATGGTGAAGGAGGAAGAAGATGACGACGAAGAAGAAGAAAAGTAATATTTTATTTATAAAGATACTTTGGATAATAACAAATCTATAGTATTTTACGTACTTTTTTTTTATTGATCCGGAAAATCAATAATTCAAAATATATAATAAAATTAAGTTAAGAAATAAAAGGATATAAACAGTAATAAATAAAAAATATAATATGCAAAATATTCTCAACCTAAAAAGACATAATATTTCTTAATAATTCTCCCTTTTAATATCCCATCCACTCGTCCACATACAAGTTTTTGTATCAAAAAAAGGTTTAAACTTTAAAGTCAATCAAACCTCTCTTCTTTTTTTCTTTTTTTTTGTCAAAATTTGACATCTTGAATTGCCAGTGGAGGTAAAATTGGTGGAAGGTGCAGCTCCTTGTCTTCTCACCTAACCCCAATTTGGCATCTTCCGTTTCCAACAACCACGCCCAATCAAACGAGGAAACCTTTTGTCTATTTACAGGTGGCTTGTGGCTTTTCTTGGGCTTTAAAGTTTAAAGCTTTCTCTGTATATTGCAACTTTGCAGGTCTATTTGGCCGGACATTCGCTCTCTATCTCTCTCTCTATCTATCTATTATGGAGGCTAAGCTATTAGGAGCTTCTTGCCCGGCTTTTCTAGCTTCTAAAGAATCAAGATTTTCAAGGGCTAATTATAGTTTAGGTCTCCAAACCGGGCAGAATGGCACAACTTTAAGAGTTAGCTGCCCAAACTTGACAAAGAGACGCATTCTATCAGTCCAAGCATCTGCTGTATCCATGGGGTAAAGAAACAGTGATCCTTTTGCTTAAATTAGTTTACTTGGTCTTCTTGATTAGTAGTTTCATGTTTTCTTCTGGTTTTGATTTTTTTTGTTGCTATATTTCTTGTTCGTTTTTTGTTTTCTGGGATTTTTTTTGGCTGTTTTGTTCAAGAATCTTCAAGTTTTGAGGGTGCGAATAGATGAAATGTATCACAAATTAGACTCTGTATGTTTGCCGTTGAATTTCTTGCTTTTGGATTTGGGTTGGTGGCACTGTATCTTTATAGTAACTTGGCATTATTTCTTATGATCTATGGATTCACAAGTTAATTTCCACCACCTATATATTACTTTGTATTGTGTTTCCGTTCTGATTTTTTTTTTAACCAGCATTCTAAATTCTTGTTGATTCAGTGAACAATCAATTTTTTTTTAATGTGTACTGTGTAGTATTAATATTGTTATTATTGTGTTAGTTGCTAAACATATCAAAAAAGAATTCTCTTATTGATTTGGGTTTAAGAAACTGAGGCTAGAACATGTGTGCGCTTGCAAATACAAGCATGTGTGTAGGTTACAAAATCAATATTGAAAGCAAGCTGAATGGTTAGCTTAGGTAATCGAACGAGCTCCATTCTTCTGATAAAAGTTGGAGAGTTGGAGAAATTTCATATATGTTTTCTCATTAAAAGTAGATAAACTGATGCTTTGGTTTTTTTTTTTTTTTTTGATAACTCACTGATGCGCACAAATGTAACAAACAGTGCAAAGTGCAAACTTGCACGATTTTTCTCTTTCTTCAGTTTTTTTCCCCACCAAAGTATAGGGTTAAGATTTCCTGTGATCGAACCTGAATATTTCACAGCACTGCTTTCTAAAGCTAGAATTGTTTCTGTTTTGGACACATATTGTTGCTTTATATTGAAGGGCCTGATGCATATCAACTTCCAACTTGTTATTTGCCAGTCAGGTTTTGAAAGTAGTTTTCATCATTTCTGTAGGCTGACACAGAAGAAAAGGGTGGACATCAGCGAGAATTTGACCCTAGATAACATCAGGAGTTCCTTGATTCTACAAGAGGATAGTATAATATTTAGCCTCCTAGAGAGATCCCAATACTGTTATAATGCCAGTACCTATGACCCTGAAGCTTTTGCATTGGAAGGGTTCCATGGTTCTCTGATTGAGTTCATCCTTAAGGAAACTGAAAAGCTACATGCTCAGGTATGTTGTACTTATTCCTTTTAACTTCTGGGAAAGAAAGAAGATATCAATTAGAGAATTCATGAAGTTTTCTTGAATTGCATCTGGTCATTAGCTTGGCAGATACAAGAGCCCTGATGAACATCCTTTTTTCCCGGATGACTTACCTGAGCCAGTGTTGCCACCCTTGCAGTACCCACAGGTAAGACATGTGTAAATACATTCTGTAGATATATTATTAGCTGCCTTTTCCAAATTTACAATTTTATTATGCCATGGATCAAGCTCCCACTTAACATATTTATCTTTCAGTTTGATGATTTTTTTCAATTTAGGAGGAACTGCGTGTACTGTGATCGACACAGTGCAATTGTGGAACTGATTATTTAGCTGATATATTGTGAGGCTTGTGCCATAAAAACTCACTGCATTGTTTTCTCTTGTTATACGCAACAAAATGCCATCTAATTCTGAAATTAAGACCAGTTGTCAGATGTAGATTTTAATTTTTGCTTGAGCATAAGAAAAAAATTCTGGCATGTTAACTTCTTCTTTAAAACAAACATAAATATAAAAAATGAGCACTCTATCCCTCTCTCTTGCTGCATGTTCAGATTTTACTTTTGTCTATTTTCTTTTACTTCCTCTTCAAACCTGTTCCTTCCTTGCCACACAGGTACTACATCCCATTGCTGATTCAATAAATATAAATAAGACAGTATGGGACATGTATTTTAGAGAACTTATTCCTAGATTGGTCAAAGAAGGAGATGATGGCAATTGTGGATCAACAGCTGTTTGTGACACAATCTGTCTACAGGTATGCATTTAACTAATTAACTCTGGGCTGCTCTTTATACTACTGTGATACTTTCAAATCTCAACCTAAGAGATTACAAACTGTTTTCTTGATCTTCCTTGATGCTTTAGTTCTAGTTTCGTTCTGTGAACTTTCTCTTATCTGGTTAGTGATACATGTACCCTGGGAAGATATTGTTAATAAATTTGTTATTTTTGGATGGAGCTAAGATTCTTGATTGGAAATTGCATTTGACTCATTCTAGTGGTCTACTCTTGAGAGATTCTACTATTAAAATAAGTCTTCTTTTGCTGTTTAGACTCTTCCTGGAGTTAATGAGGTAACAAATGGATAAATGTAGTTGGGTGTATTTGACTCCTGAACCAAAGTTGTTTTTCTACTATCTAGCTACTCTTGTCCTTGATGAACGGTGAGCTTCTCTCTTGTCACAACTTGACCTTGCAAATATGTGCATTTATTTATGGTTCATTTCATGCAAGGAGCTGGTCTATCTTTAACCTAACAAAAATCCTTATCATATTCCCTTCATATATATGGTTATTGCTAATGGGTATTAAACAACACGAGTCATGTTTCGAGGACAGTGAAGCATATGTGTTATCAGCACTCATTTCTCTGAATCAGTATTAAAAAGCACCTCCTCTGATGGAGCTGTGTCAGCACTCTCATAAACTATGTTATTAACCTGAGAAGTGACTCGTGAGGGCTTAATTACGTTTTCAAGTAGTCAAAAGGTGGCATTTTGATGACACAATTGCTAATCAGTTTGTGGCAATGTGCATTACATGGCTTGGAATGCTAATGGAGCAAATTTTGCTAAAATTGAGTTTCCAAAGTTATCTCTAATAGAAAGCTTTATTCGTCAGCGGATTAAATTTGGATTCATATCCCTTTTTGTTACTTTGTGCCTATCGCATGTCTTTTCTGAAAGAAATAGATTTCTCGTATATTCTCCAACTTGAGGGATATCAAATCTGTACAAGCTTAAAGGGGAAAGAGAAGATAAAAAGAACAGATACCTATTTATGCAGTTTGATGTTTGGCTGAAATTTGGAAGAAAAAGAATCTGTTGTTACAATTTTTCACAACTCTTCAAGTTTCTGGTGCATATTTCTAACTTCATTGGGCTCTGATGTGAATATGGTTGTGTAGCAGTACTTATCAACTGCTATGTTCCCAGCTCTGTGTCCAATTTAGCCCAAAAGCTTGTTATCCTCCCAATTCTTATATCTCCTTTTTCGATGAACTGTTTTATTCATTTTTTGCTTCCATATCTGTGTAGCTTATGCTTCTTATTTATAATGTAATCTCTTGATGGTAAACGAAGAAACTCAGAACATGTTCATGTAAATGATGTTCAAGAACTATAATTTGTCCTAACTGAAGCATCTCCTCTCTCTTATGGATTACACTTAGTAACTCTTTAGTTGACACGCTTATGCATTCTTGTGATTTCAGGCTCTCTCAAAAAGAATCCATTATGGAGAATTTGTAGCAGAGGCTAAATTTCGGGCTTCTCCAGATGATTATGAGGCTGCCATTAGAGCACAAGTTGTTACTGCATGATCCTTTCTTTACCTTTTAGAGCGAGCAGCTCACAATGTAATCTTCTGTATTCTCATCTTGGTGTGGCGTTCAAAATTTTCAGGACAGCAAAAGACTGATGGAAATTCTGACATACCCAGCAGTTGAAGAGGCGGTGAAAAAGAGAGTTGAGATGAAAGCTAAAGCTTTTGGGCAGGAAGTGACGATGGAAGGAGAAATAGATGGAACTGACCCGGTGTACAAAATACGACCAACCCTGGTTGCTGATTTATATGGTGAATGGATCATGCCGCTGACAAAGGAGGTTCAAGTTCAGTACTTGCTAAGAAGGTTGGATTAAGCTTTGCAATGCCTGCTCATGGCGGTAAAGCGCACATTCTCTGATTGTTTTGATGTTCGTTTTCGTTATCTGTAATTATAGTTGCCTCGTGAATGAGGGCATCATGCAACGTAGGAAATCAGCCACCATATTTGCCACTTATTTGGAGACGTGCATCGAAGAACCTGGCCACTGCATTAAATGTGAAGCAAGTTTTACAAATTTGGTTGAATCTTGTGCTCAGAAACTTCATATGAAGCTTGAGTAATTCACTGTGTTATAAATTTAGTGATTTAATTGGAAAGTGGGAAATGTGTTGATTGGTTATTCGATGAGACCTCAGTCAATCCGAAATATCTACTCTTCAACCTGCAACAGTTCCAAATTGTACCAAAAATACGTGTAATCTCTTCTAAAAGGATCCAAAGTGGTCACCACCTTTACCTTGATCAGGACCACGAATACGATTAGAATTTCAGGTAGTGTGTGAACATCGTTTTATAAAGTGTTTTTTTTATTTAAAAATAATATTTTTTAATTTAAAATTTATTTTTAATATTAATGCATTAAAATAATTGAAGAATATCTAAAATACTTAATTTAAAATAAAAAATAAAGAATTTTTAAAAGCAAGGCTCGACTCTAAGAACTTCACATTGTTATAGTTTTTGTTTCTTAAATTATTTTTTTATGTTAAATTATTTTTTTAATAATTTTAATATAATGATGTAAAAAATTAAAAAATTCTACAAAAAATATTTTAATTAAAAATAATTTTATAAAATACAGTATTTCACACACAATATCGGCAAGGCACCAGGCCAGTAAAGAAATGTTTTATAAAATGTTTTTTTTTTAAATAAAGACCACCAACCCAATAAAAGGCCTGAAAGTCTAAGAAAATTGTATGGTTGACAAACGGGATCTTATATCAACTTTTTTTTTAAAAAAAAAAAACTAGTTTAGAGTGAATTGAATTCACTCGTAATGTTATGTGAATAGTAAATTTTTTCCTGAAAAATTAGTGTAGAGTAAAATTAAATTTACTCGCACTGTAATCTCAATTTTATTCCTGATAATATTTTATCTAATTTTATTCCCAAAAACCCTGAATTTCTTATCGAATGAATGTTGTACGTAATGGAATTATATGTGGTTTAATGAAATAATAAAAAATATTTTATATTATTTATTTCTGATGCAATAGTAGTAATTAAATCTACATTATTTAAATTTAAAACCATTAATATTAATATATATATATTTTTTACTTATTTTATAACCTCAATTTAAAAAGAATTCTTAACCAAACACATTAAACTACTTTTTGTTAAACCTCAATTTTAACCACGGTTTTAACCAAATATATATAAATATCAAACTAACCTTAACTAAAAGTATTTTTTATAAAACAAGTTTTTTCAAACTACTACAACCACAAAAACTATCACACTACCAAACACACTAGCGTGACATAGCTTGGATAATAGTGGTGTGGGTGTTGTGATTTCAAGCTGATATGATGTGACGTAAATCAGTGATTATTATCAAATAATCATTTAGAGATACCAATTGCATTTATTATTATGAAACTAAGACGATGTAAGAGGAATTGATTGGACTAATTTTAGATATTTAGTTAAATAAATTATAAATTTATCAAACTAAACCTTTGTATATTGTTTGGGTCATATTTGAAGCTACATGTAGAATTTTGCTGAGATTCCAGTTAGGTTTGAAAGCAACTCATTTAAATGAGAGAGAATGACATATTTGAAATCAGAATTTAAATCTGACAACAAACAAGAAAACTTGAAAAATAATTATTTTTTATATAATTTATGATTTCCTACAACGTGGAATTCTTATTTTGCAAGGATTCTTTACTTTTAAGAAAATCAATAATAACTTGTATTTTTGTTTTTTTAATTTCTTCATTAGTGCCAAGACCAGCTTGTATGTTTCATTATTTGATTTATAATTTTGGTTTTTTTAATTTTATCATATGAATTTGCTATATTTTATCATCATTTTTTTAATGATTTTTTTTTCTAATGTTATCTTTTATTATTTGAATTCTTGGAGATTGATGATAACATTATATATATATATATATATATATTTTGCCAGTAATGTATTTTTTTAAATATACTTACAGCACTTTATCATCATTTTTTTTATGCTTTTTAAAAAATGAGGTTCGGCGGAGCAAAACACGGGAAAGCTATATATAATTACCTCCAACAGTTGGGATTTTTCTAGCACAGAAAAGTTGAAAAGCACAAGCAACAGCTAAAAATGGGATTAGAAAAAGAAATATCAGAGCACAAAGGAGACAAAAAAGCTCAAAATGGTTGAAGTTTGCCTCAACTTTTTTATTAATTTTGATTTGTTAAAATTGAATGCGTTTGTATCGTTTTGTGTGCTAATGTTAAAATAATTTTTTAAAAATAAAAAAACATCATTAACATGTATTTTAGCATGAAAAACTATTTAAAAAACAACTACTACCACCATGCCAAACAAACTAGTCTTTTCTCACCCTCTAACGTGCTCGCTAACAAAGCTGGTCAAGGATCTGCTGTTAAGAGGATGTTTGGAAATTGTTTTATAAAATGGTTTTTATTTAAAAATATATTTTTATTTTTTAAAATTATTTTAATACTTTTATGCTATAAAAATAAATTTAAATAAAAAAATTAAAATTTTCATGAACTTGATTTGAACTATATTTTCAAACGGTGTTTTAGAGCTTCTTTTATAAAAAGAAACCGAAGATAAAAATTGTATTTTTGAAATATTTTTTTATTTAGAAATGTATTAAAATAATATATTTTTTTAAATATTATTTTATTATCGATATACTAAAATAATTTAAAAATTTTAAAAGATAATAAATTAAAAAACTTTCAAAATGTTTTTAAAATAGAATTGAAATATATTGGAAAATAAACCCTTAATTAATCTCAAATTAACTATTCAGAATAAAATAATCAAAGGTAGTTGTGGATCTCTAGAAGCTTACAAGAAACCTTTTCTTGAAAATACCAGCACGGCACAGCACAGCACGGCACAGCACAGCGAAGTAAGGCCTATAATAACACAACACAAACTCATTAGCTAGCTAGATTGAGCTAGAGAAATAGAGAGGCAATGGAGAGAGGAAGTGGGTTTGGTTCACCCATGATGGTGGCATTGGCAGTGCTTGTTTTTGCCATGGTGGTGATGGTACCTGAAGTGTCTGCAACTAGATGGACAGTTGGATCTAACATGGGTTGGACTAGTAATGTCAACTACACTATTTGGGCTCAAGGAAAGCATTTCTACAATGGTGACTGGCTCTGTAAGCACAGACTTTCTTTCTCGCATGAATCTACTTTCAGATCTGTTTTTATGTTTATTTAACTAGGTTTCTCTGCTTTTTATCTGCATGTTTTTGCTGTTTTTAGTGAAAGGTAGTGTAATGTTGTTTGATTTAGCTCACTTTGCTGGTCTTGGAGCTAGATGGTTAGATCTATAAGTCGGCTGCCTTTGGAATTGGCTGATGGTTTTCAAGTTTTGAGCTTTTTCACTCGTTCTTGGATTAAGCTTCTAGTCTGCTCTTCTTCAAGAGATTTCTGCCTACTATTCTTCATATGTGTGTGCTAATTATTAGCATGTCTTTTCTACCAATGCACGAAGTTTGTTTACTAAATTTGACTACTGAGAAAATGCTAAAGAAATCAAAGTGAAAAATGCTTAAATTGTTATTTATTTCATTTTGGTTATATCAGAAGCTAATGGATATTATTTGAATGCTTCTTTTAACTTATTATAGCATGAAAGTTTCATCATACATGATGAAGAAGATGGTTCATTTGTTTTTCTGCTGTCTTGGACTTTTTTATGATAAATTTCCACTTTCTTTAACGTTCTTGCTTCACTCCTTTTGAACTTTTCTTTACTTTTTTGTGAATTTGTGGTTTCTGTTATTTCTCGTTCCTTTTAAGTAGCTGATAAATTAGTAAGCTTTTAGCTACAGAGAGTAACGTGATCCAACGAAGACCTTCAATCAAGTGAAAGCATAGTAAATGAACAAAGTTGATCGCTCACATTGAATTACAGTGCCATTCTAGCAATTCTGGTGCCTAATAGTGTTTGTTTTGTTAACTCATGACCGAGGCTGAGGCCAACTAATGCTGAAAAATTCAGCCCATAGTGGCATTAACTGGTACAGATCCTCATGCCTCAAACGGATTATGGACTCGACTAACCAACTTAGGCTAGCCAAGTTTATGAATTGACATCTTTGAGTTGGCCATCATTTTCTAGTGCTATATGATCGGTTGGTACTAAAATGTGAACATATACATTGTCAAAATCCACACACCAAATTACGCCTTATATTTGGGGCCCAACTTTTACTTTGTTATGATTGCACATGGCCAGTTCATTTTGATGAATTTTCCTTCAATTGTACCTGGACAGAATAGATGCATTTAGAATTGGATGGTCTGGTCTTTGATTGCACACGGTCTAGTTTATAGTTCCATTAGCAAGAGAAAAAATTAGCACATTTTGATATTGGTTGCTATTAATCAAGTATTCCTTTCAAATGTTTTGCTCATGTTTTCCTGTTCCAGCACTGCATGTGTATCATGTGGAATTTAGTCATTTGATTCCCGAAGCTTAAACCTAATTTCAAAGTCTCCCCAGTTTTCGTGTATGATAGGAACCAAATGAATATTTTAGAGGTGAACAAGACAGATTATGAGTTGTGCAACTCTGATCATCCTCTTCACAATTGGACCAGGGGAGCTGGAAGAGACGTGGTTCCACTGAACGTCACTCGCAATTACTATTTCATTAGTGGCAAGGGGTTCTGCTATGGAGGCATGAAGCTAGCTGTCCATGTAGAAAACCCACCTCCCCCACCCACTGCTTCCCCACTAAATGAGAAGAGTGGCTCTCCAAGTTCCATTTTCAGAAGCCAGTATGTTCTGCCGACTGTTTTTGCCATTGGTGCTCTATGGGATGCATTCGTCCGGTTCTGGTAGCCCCATTGTTCCAGCATATCTATGCTTTGATTTAAGAATGTCCACATTGCTTTCAGCTTTTCCTTAAACCAAATTGTGAGAGGAAATGGAGTCTTCTTTAATTTATTTCTCCCTTTTTTTTGTTGGGGTGTTGTTTTATTTATGATAGTTTACTCAAAATTGGCTGTCTTGATGCAAGTTAGTCCACGGTTTTGTTTGAATTTTTTTCTTAACGTGTTGAGAGTCCGTTAACTGAAACACCAAGGCATTGTTTTATGCTATGTATGAAACTATATGGGGCCACTTTCCATGTGGTTGATGACCTAATTTATGTGAAAATGGCCACTGATTACGGGAGCTGGATTGATGGAGACCTATGTATTTAATCTTATTAGTAGGAATGTTTGTTCAAAGGACAATTAGTCTCTGATCAGGGCTCAAATGCTCTCACCAAATGCAAGCATTCACATGGTGTTATGCATAGAATATAGAGGTCCACTCCTTGAATTAATCTTTCTTGGGATGCGATTGAGACTGAATCAACTTGTCCTCCCCATTTTGAGAAACTTGAACCCCAAGAGAGTCGAGTGTCAGAAATCATTTGAAAAACAGCAGGTGAAACTTCTTTGATGTCGAAGTTCTTGTAGCGGTTTTTGTTTTTAATTATAGAGAACACTAAAAGACTTGTTACTGTAGACTTTTTTTTTTTTAAGTTCTCAAACTTCAATTTTAAGCAATTACATTTTAATTGAAGACCAATTAATAACTTTTTTAACGTATTGTTTAAAAATAATTTTTAAATTTATATTTCAATAAGTATCTCTTGTGATTTTTTTTTAGTTCTCAAACTTCTTATGTTTAAAGAGAGAATTTCTCTGTTGTGTGTCTTCATTCATGCTTTACAACAGGAATATAATACATGGGAAATGAGACAAGATCCAAGAATAAAGCCTAAACAATTGCTAACCGAGAATGAAGCCAAAACATATGTTTTTAATAATTGCTTATTAACCTTTTTTGTATAGAGAATTTTAATTACTTGTATGTATTTAATTTTTAATGAGATTATTTTAATTTATCTATATTTGTTTTTGTTATTTTTTATATAAATAAACTTTATTTTTGAAAATAAAAAATATTTATTTTCAAATAATATTTTTAATATATGCATACTTGCATAATATTTTTTTTTTCATTTCATTTTATTCAATCAATTTAATGTAATTACCTATTTTTATTATTGTTTGATTAAATAAAAATATTAATTTTAATAAAAAAATTTAATAACCACAACCGGATAAAATTAGGAGCACAGCAGCCTTTTTAGCCTTCAATCTCCCCATCTCTGGTAGAGTTGGTCGATCCTGCTCATTCCAGCAGGAAGACTAAGGATTCATACATACTGCAAAGTGGTCTGTGTTCTTTCATGTCGTGCTGACATGTGAAATGGAGTTTTGTAAGCCAACCACACATCCTCATGAACAACACAAACCAATATATTTTTTTTCCAGTAGCTTTCTTCATTTTTTAGCTTGTAGAGGTCAATTTTAAATCCTTATATGTGATTTATTTATTGGTCAAACAAGTTTGTAGTTTATTTATTAGTTTTTGACTTGTGAACATGTATTGAATAGTATTTTTTTGGATTAATTTATGTTATGCAAATGATTTCTTTTTATATTCAATTATTCTTGTTTATATTATTTAAATTGGTTGAAATAATTGTGGTTATTTATTGTGGTCAGCTTGGTAAAATAATCAATTTCTGATGGATTACTTTAAATTATATAATGAAAAGAAATAAGTCAAAATCTAAATTTTTATTTATCATTATTTCACACCTCGTCCATAATCCAAGACGTGAGGATGAAACTTCATTATCAAGTCTAAATCTCAAATCACTATCTTAGAAATTTTTACCTTTGAAAAACATAAGTATTTAGTTTAGATGAATATTGACATGTATGCACAATATTATTTTTATCATTAAAATTAAATAACAGTGTAGCTTATTCTAAGTATGATATTTTACGTTGTTTTTTATATTTTATTTAGCATAACCAGTCTCTTATTCAAAAATCTTTTAAGAATAATTAAAGTTTATAGTAACTATAAAATTAGGTGGTGATTTTTTTTTTCCTCGTTTACATAATTAGCTCGTCAAGATGCCCCCCATAACAAAATAACAACTCCACTAAGGATCTAGAGCTAATCTTTGATTGATTGATTTTGTGATAATATGTTTGACGTGCTTTATACATATTTTATGCTTGTTTGCTTGAACTGATTAATATGTGTTTATTATTCTTTTATTATGTGATATATGTTCTTGTATATATCTTTGTATATATGATTCATGTATGTTGTTTTTTCATACATCATACATATTTATAAACCTCATGCATCATTCTTTGAATTCAATATTAATGCATCATTCTTTGAATTCAATATTAATTTATCTTTTGCTCTTACTATATAACACCTTGTTACACACACTTTGCCTTAAGTTAGCATAAGGAATTAATGGTATCTCGATCGATGTGGTTTCACCTCAAGCTAATACACCCTAACTATTTCTAAAAGTTTACAAAGTCATGATTAGTAGTTGATATGGATTTTCTTGGCCTATATTATTTTCATTTTATGGGCCTTAAGACAACTTTATAAGGTTTGTATTACTAAGCAACGAAGGACCTTTTTTAGACTAATAAGTTAGCTAACCTACCCATAAGTAAAGGCTAGAACATTCCTTTAGAATGTCTCCCTATAATACCATTAGGTAAGCTTACTATTAATGAAATTTCATGAGATGGGTGATAAGACAAGCAAAAGCAACATCACAAGAAGTCTAGTTATTACAACCAAGATAAAACACCATGATTTCATTAAGGAGACAACCTGGTATGCCAAAGTTTTTAGTGTGTAGCTTGCTTCTCAAATTTGGTTGATTAGCATTGAGAAGAAGATGAGTTAAGTTATATGATAACTTATTAAATTACTTTTTATTTTTGGATGAATCAAGATCTTGAATTTTTCTTTTAAAGATATATGAGGTTACAAGATGAGATTTTCTATGTTTTTAGATTAGGGGAAACTCCAAACTACCTTTCTAAAATATATGGACAATTATGTTAAAATTTTGGTGAATAAAATTTCTCATATTTTTTAATTTTTATTCTGAAAATGGACGGTTAATATCTTTCGGGACACCACATGGAAAAGTTCAATAAGTTATCATACAATCATTGTGGAAAAATAAAAGATGAAAACAAGGAGCTCATGATAAAGTGGCTCATTTCTAGCTATAAAAAAACAAATTCTCTCAGAATTTAGGACACCAAAATAATTATCAAACTTCTTTATAATGTTAGAAAATTCAACAACTCTTGTTACCCATCATAAATGACTACTTTATATCCAGCCAATTTTTTAATATTCAAATTTATAGAGATCAATTTGGTGTTTCTTTTAGAGAGGGGTGAACAAATATAAAGTATGATTTAAAAGCTCAATTTTTCTTGAAAACACTACATCAGACCATATCATGAAAGATGAAGGAAGAACCATTTTAGAGAAAAACTACCAAATGATATGGAATTGATTAGAAGTGAGAGAGATAAGCTCACTGGTTGGCTTAAACATAACATTAAGACTAAGCCATCTGAAAAAGGGCTCTCTAATAAAGAGAATACTTTGGAAATGCACACCTCACAACACATCATCATAGCTCTTGATATTTAGTTCCTAAAAGCTCCCCATCTTTTTTTAATGTTGCCGACCCATCAACAAGTGAGGTTTGACCTTTCTTTAAAGCCTATTATAAAAGAAGTTTTGAATGGGAAGTCTATAAAGAATCACATATGAAAAAGCTCTTATCAATTGAAAAGTGTTTAAATATGATTAAGGGTATGAAAATATATGATTCTAATAAGAAATATGAGATGTGTTTGGTGCCATATATAGTCTTCTCATAAAAGATAAGGTGCTTGAAATCACCAAGTAAATAGGTGTTGAATGTATTAAGATTTGCTTAAGGATTTATTGTATCGAGATTATAGAAGTAATTAATCATGACAATCTTTTCGTCCATTTCTTTCATGAAATTTTGAGTGGTGCCACATTGACTTGGTATATGAGCCTAAATAAAAACAAGATTAAAAAGTGGACAGATCGACTTATGCATTCAAGTGCTAGTATAAATTTAACATGAAAGTGGCTTTAAACATGTTTGGCCTTTAAAATATAGAGAAAGGAAACAATGAGTCAATCAAAGAATATGGCCTAAGATGGTGTGAAATGGTGGTGTGAATATGCTCTAAGCGTTAATATAAATTTTATTGTTAAGTTGTTTGTATTTGCCTTTTAAGTGGTAATCATAATATCATGATATGGAAACAAGTTTTGAAGATTAACCTAATTTGACTTTGGTATTTTTTAGATCCTTTTAAATTGTTTTTTTTTCGATTTCATCATTCAACATTAAGTTATTGGGCCTTGAGTTTCATGATTTTTTTTTTCATTTTTTCTTTGTGAAGTTATCTCAATCTCATGTTTAGGGTCGCGGGTTAGTCAAGTTAATCTAAATTGACTTACGTTGTTTATGTTTTTTTTTTTCATTTTTTCCTTTCATCACTTAGTTTGCTTGAAAATTGATATTTATTGATTTATTCAATTGCTTTTGTAAAGAGTTATTTCAGTCTCACGACCGCACCATGAATTTGGTTTGCTGACTCAAATTGGGTTTTTGTTCCTTTTTAAAATGATTTTTTTCCAGTTCATCCCTTAACGTTTGATTTGCGGTGAATTAAGCTTTAATTTATTTATTTTTTTCTTTATAAGGTTATCATGTTCTCATTTAATTTTTTTTCTTTATTATCAAATAAGATCGTTAAGACATTTTAAGAATATCTAGAGCGTATCTTTTTATAATATTGGCAAGCATTAATTTTTTTTAATTAGTCATCATCATTTTCTTTTTATTGTCATTGAATTTTATAATTATATTATTAAATTAAGTAATTTTGTTGAACCTATTTAAATCAATGACTTATATCCCATATTTTTCTTGCTCCTTTAAAACGTTATTATAGTCTGGGCATCCTTTTTTACTTTAGAAAAAAATTGACTCGATCAACAGCTTAATGGAGACCATTTATCTTTACTATATTTAATCATAAATAATAAAATAGTGAAGTGATAATTGCATAATTCTAATATTACTAATACAAAGAAAACATAAAACAAATAAAACGCCCCTACTTTTTTATTTTTTATTTTTTTATTTTTATCATCATTATTATTTTTCAATAAAAAAACAAACAAAATATCAATCACCCAAAATATTTTCCATTAATGACCGGGAAAAGCTGTTTTTTAAACCATTTCAAAGTTCTAATTAAAAAATTAATTAATTAAATAATTGTTTTTATTATTGAAGCAATGAATCTCCTAATTTTAGAAGGCTGATTACTTCAATTAGTCCCAATGTTATCAAATACTCTTAATTTAAAGATTTTTTTATTTGATTTCTTAAGTTTTAAACTTATGATATGTTGAGCGTTGTAATTAAACCGTTATTTTTTCTTTATACTTTATCAAAAATAAATTTTAAAAAAATAAAAAAAATATTATTTTAATATATATATAAATAAAAAACATTTTGAAACCCTAATATAATCCAGGCCGACACTTCCTTTTATTTTCAGATTAGATCAAATTCCATATGTTTTGTACGGTTACACATAACCGCATGGTCCCATTGCACAGATTTTCATAAACAGGTCAAAAAAGCGAGTAAGCCCATGCGACGTTACTGTCAAAGTGTACTATCCTACAAGGTATCTGACATCCCAGCTTAGCTTACCAAAAATGATCCTCCCCATTTTTGACTCTAAAGCAAGCGATCATGGATCAGGTGGTTTCATGTAAACATCATATCTGTTCAGGATATATACATATATTTCTAGGTTAATTTACACCCTACTAAATACATCCGCCAGCAGGTTTTGATAGAGTCCTGAGAGTGACAGCAATGGAGAATTCAGGGAGGACGACAATTGGAAAAACTGTATTGTCCATGGCAATAACAGCAGTGACTGTTATGATGATTGTGGAATGTGCAGCTGCTGAGCAGCTACATAAGGTGGGCTCAAGAGGATGGATCCCAAATTATAATTACACTGACTGGTTGAATCAGAGTCATGAGCATTTCTACGTTGGTGATTGGCTTCGTATGTAAATCTCTCTCTCTTTCTTTCTCGCCAGCATGTAATTCCATTTTTCTTCCTACCACTTTCTTTTTCAAACATGTTAGATGTCCGAGGATTATCTGTAAGGGGTTCCTCCCATTGAATTAAACAAATGATTGAGATTGTTTTTTACTTGAATTGGATGTAAATTGGAGATTTCTCTGTCTTTTTCATGAGATAGGAAGGGGTATTTGAGCCAATGAAGTCATGAAGATTGGGAATTAAGATCATTAATTCACTCAATTTGTTCAACTCTAATCCATCTATACTACCAAACATATATTAGAAAGTTGGTGATTAGATAGAATTAAAATTTTGGAACTTTTCATTTTATCAGGAACTTGGGAGAATTTTGATAACAGTAATAATTGATGTTGAATCAGAAAATTGGCCTAGCTTTTCATTTTCTCTGTTTTGCTGTTTATGGTAATTTTCTAAATAGAAATGCTGTCTGGTTACTAAATACAAAAGCTTGCCTGTGAACAAAATTTTGGAACTGTATCTGATTTTTTAACTAGCAATCATTGGTGGTATCACCAACCCAACCCTGATGAAGAAAAAAAGTTTTCAACTAGCTGGCCAACGTGTAGCATCAAATTGGTAGATACGGAAGCGTTTACTAAGGTTGTGTTAATTTCATAATTGAGATGTGCTGGTGTTCTCTCAAGATGTTGCTCAAAACAAGGTAAAAAACATGGATTTTTCTTTTTTCCTTCTTTCAGTTTTTGTGTTTGACAAGCACTCCTACAATGTCCTGGAGGTCAACGAAACAAACTATGAGAACTGCAATGACCAAGGCTTCATAAAGAACATTACTCGCGGCGGCCGGGATGTGGTTCAACTGACAGAGGCAAGGCCTTATTACTTCCTGAGTAGTGGAGGGTATTGCTGGAATGGAATGAAAGTTGCTATCAATGTTGAAGATTTTGCACCTACCCCAGCACCTGCATCAAGTACTGAAAATGGTTCTCCATCAAATATAGTCAGCAGGCAGATGATTATATTGATTGCATTTTGTGCTGCTTTGGCATGGTTGGTCCTTTTTCTTTAAGCAGTAGCAGTTGAGTGGCTGGGCCATTGAAAGAATAATGCGGGGATATAGTAGCTAGAGTCATGGGCAGATGGACTTTGAATTTCTTTTCCTTTTCCTTTTTTCTTTTACTTTGTCAGATGGTTTACTTTCTTCTTTTTTTACAGTCATGTGGGTTTTCCTTTTTAAAGTAGTGAACAACAGTGGTTAATGTGATGAAGTTCTACAAGTAAAATGGAAGGGTTTGATTGGATATTTGTGATGCTGAGCTTGATTTTTCACTTCTCATCTGTTGGCATGAGTGCATCTTTTGTACCTGAGAATCAATAGAGTGAGCAAACATTGTCCAATTTCAGTTCTGTTGGCTGTCGCGCTCTATAGTCTCCACCCTCAACAAGTTAAACTTTTGAAATTGTTGATTAGGCTGGGCACTTGCTGGTTTAATCATACAAATTAAGGCAAGACAACATCTATATGAATCCCCTTTTACATAAGACTCCAGCCAATGGGGATAGAGAAGGTTTGTCATGGAATGAGGGGTGTTAAATTAACGATGGGTTGAATACAAGTATAACACAACTGGTGGGTGGTGGCAGCTATTGGATATGGCGTGCCAAATACATACACACACACACACAATTTCCGTACAATTAATCATGCAGTTCACGTCATCAAATGTTACATTGATGATTTCATGATCCAAATTTGGGCAAAAATGAAGGGAAAAGCGTATAAGAAGACAGATGCTGAGAGCATTGTATGAAGAATGCTTCACTATATATTTAATGCAAAGACATGTAAATAGGAGGAATATCAAAATGAAGTGAAGTTGAGATATGAGAAGTCTGATGTCAGGAGTGCAAGTCTGGGCCCTGGAGCAGATTTTCTTGGAAGTCAGGAGTGCAAGTCTGGGCCCTGGAGCAGATTTTCTTGGAAGTTAAATTATCCACGCCCACGTCTATGCATTGAAATGCAATATTCTGAAGAACGTATTTTGTTTACGGGACATGAATTTTAATAACCTTATATAGCCTGCCATTGAAAAGGGAAAGTTAATTATTCTGGATCAAAATCATGTCCTTATGGTGGTTCTAATTTGGTCCTTATGGTGATTTTTGGAGGCATGTACAAATGCAACATATCTGTGCAGTCATTTTTGAGGCAAAGCAGAAGGTCTTGAGCAATGTTGTGGATACTCTATCTGATATTCTGGAGATAGACTCAGAGGATAAAGTCCAGCTCAGTGTATCAGCAGATTCAGATTTGGGGACCATCTACTCCATCACAGTTCCAGTTCGGCGTTTGAAGCCTGAGTATCATGATGAGGAAGATCTTGAGGCTTTGACTAATATTCAGTATAAGGGCGCCTGAGGAAGATCATGCTGTCATGATGTTCTACATCCCAGATGAAAAATATCAATAAAACCTTTTTGATTGTTTATTTCTTGCTACTGTGGGAAGTAGTTGATGTAATCCTGTCCATGCTAGGCTAAAAGTCAGTAGAATTCCTAAACCTTTGTTTGACTAGTTGGCAGACATGTACTATTAGGGAACTTGCATTTTATTGCCACACGAGAATCTTTGCTAGATCTTTAAGGTGTTTGCTGACAAATATTTCTGCCGACTAGAAGCTTTGGCCTCTTGGAAAATTGTTGAATCTGTTTTCTTGTTCTATTTTCGCAGCATTGTCCATAGACACTGCTTGTTAGAATGCAGAAACACTTGTTGAAAGCATGTACGAGTACTGTTCAAGTGACTTCCCCGCTATGCTTGTTTCAACTTCTAAATAAAAACAAATCATGTATAAATATTTGAGAGTTTGGTAATGATAATTTTTTAAAGTGTTATTTTTTTTAAAATTTATTTTTGATATCAATGTATCAAAATGATTCAAAAATACTAAAAGAAATTAATTTAAAATAAAAAATTCAAATTTTAATAAAAATACAGATTAAAACTTACTTCTAAACAATGACTTCAAGTAGCCATGAAAATTTAGGAGCACACATTTCCTAAATCTTTTCAGTCTATACTCTATATTCACATCAGAGAAGATGAAAATAGGGATAAAACGGTGAAAATGTTTTGTTTTGGTTAAATATTTTTGTCACTGGAAAGAAAAGAAAGGAGAAATCAGAGAAGATTAAAGCTGCTTCTTCTTATGTTCCTTGAGGATATAGGCGATGGTGTGCTTTTTCATCCTTCACTCGAAAGTAACAGTGTAAGTAATGAACATTTATAAATGTTCTACAGATGGTGAAGAAGCAGTTTTTGTGTTTTGTATTGACAGTACACTGAGTTCCATGCACTGAGTTCATGAAATTACAAGGTTCCTTTCACTGATTGCAGGATAGCACAAACCGGATCTTACCATTTCTTGGTAGGTGGAAAGGTCATTCTAGAACAAAACGAAGTGGTGTTTATGCAGCAAAAATTGCTGAAGTCGATACAGTTGGATGACAAGGGTCAGCTAATCCAGGCATGGGACACTCCAAGTTCTTCTCCTTTGCTTTTGTTTTCTGTTTTTCCTTTTCCTTTTCTTCTTTTCATTATTGTTTCAAAAAATAAGAAAATCTGTTTCCGTCATGTCCTTCTGTGGGAGAAATGCGATCTTGGTCCCTCTATCCATGCGTTGCTTCAGTCATTCTGTGTTGGTTTTCTGGGAGGCTTCTTATTTCTACATTTGGGAAGTACCATTAGAATCAAGATGCCTTTCCCATTTATGCAACAAGTTCATCTCCTTTTGTTCCCTCCTGTTTTGGGCTTCTGATGATAACTTATTCAATCACAATATGTCATTTGGAAAAACATCCATTTATTTCATTTCACTGCTTAATTATTTTCAGTTCATCAGGGTCATAACCCAACTTCATTTCTTATAAACAAAAAAGAATTCCATTTTCAATCATTTTGTGCATTGGACTGGTACCAGATCAGATGACTTGGTCACATTTGACGGGGGATACGAAATGACACTCTTGCCTGGAGGCATGTACATGGGCTGTCCTTCCAATGTTTCTAAGAGTGTAGCAGAGTCCAAGTCATTCCACTTGAAGTTCACCTGAGAGGAGACAAGGACTGGTTAGAACTTACGATGTAGAAGGCTTGGCTGTCTCTTCAACTTATTTTTCTGAAACTAAAATGTGAACTTCCTCCTGCTTCATTGTAGAAATGTTTTTTCTGTGTAATTTATAACCTACAAAACCCTAGTGATGTAGTCAATATATTTGTAACCTCATGACCAGGTGACAAGATTGTTTAGAAACAGAGGCCCTTTGTTGTAAAGCGAGTTCAGGTGGATGTTTTCATATTTGTATTTAGCATATGTCCAGGAAACTCGAAGGGAAACAATGCATAATGAATGTGTTAGTGAGCAGATATTGAGCAGCAGAGCCTGTATGATTGCTGCATGCGATTTGAAATAAGTCATCAACTGTAGAGTTTGTGCTAAGAAGATTTCGAGATATCAAAGCTTGGTCTTTAATACGCTGTTTACTCATGTAAGCTTGCTTCTTGTATCATATTTTATGAATGCAGGCCTTTGTCATGGACATATGCTGTGATTGATACAATAATTGTAGATTGGATTCGAAAATTTACTCGTGAAAATTCGCTTTTTTATCCCCGAATCAATTATTTTAGTGCCACTTTAATTACTAGAATCAAAATGATATTTCACGATACAAACATCTTTATAAATCTTGTAAAAGTAAAGTAGAAAGTCAAGATGAGAAAAGAAAAGGAAAGAACTATCTTCTTTTAATAATAAAAACTTCATTCTTTTATGGGTTATGTTTCTATTTATATAAGTAGAGGAAACGATTACTTTCTTTAATAACTCATTTAAATACTTGGATCAGGCCCATCCATCATGGACGGACCAACATCTCCCACTTGCCCATAAAGAACCGAATCTCTCTAATACATTATATTTCCAACTTGCACAAGAATTTCATACTTGACAAACAGACCGTGCGACTTGAAACACACAGTGAAAGGAGCTCCAATGAATAAATCTAATACAGGTCATATAGGAGACATCAACCCCATAATTAATTATTCCTTAAAGTGTATTAATATATCTCAAGTATTTTTTAGTTACACATGACTGAATATAATTCAATCTCTTAAGAATTTCATACTCAATCTGTCCTTACATTTATAAGTATTCTAAATCATATCAAATTTATTCAAGTGATATGATCTCAGTCGGTGAATACAAATAACAGGTGTAGAACTAAAATTACCTTTTCTTTGGCTCTGATACCAATGTAAATTGGAAATGAAAACTTACTTGTGAGAATTTTTTTCTTATCCCCGAATCGATTACTTCAGTGCCACTTCAATTACTAGAAGCAAAGTGATATTCCACGGTACGAATGTCTTTATAAATCTTATCAAAGTAATGCAAAGAAAAAAAAAACTATCTTCTTTCAATAATAAAAACTTCTTTCTTCATATGAGTTATCTTTCTATTTATATAAATAGAGGAAGCGATTACTTATTTTTAGTAACTCATATAAGTATTTGAATTAAATTTATTTATTATGGACAAACCAGGTGTAACCCAATAATCAATAGTAATTAATAACGATATGCATATTCCATTCACCTCACATGTCGCTCATGTTTCATCGTACTAAGATTGTCCATTCTTCCTGTTGCATGGTTTAAAGAACCTCGTGTTGAACTTGACCAGAAAAAGAATCATCCAGGAATGAATCTTTAGCTCGACAAAATGTTTAGGGGACTGTGCAAATAGATCTTGACCAAAAGGGAATTCAGGAATGAATCTTTTAGCTCGAGAAAATTGAGGGACATTGCTAAGAGATAATGCTTTGCCTTTCTTACTCCTTTTGATGTTTGCTTTTGTCCCGGTTGTAAGCCCGGTCAACCCAGAACTGTTCACTTGGTTCTTGAATCGGTTTGGGTTAGTGAAAATAAGCTTGGATTAACCTAGGTTAATTCACCTAAATCGCGATTAAAGACTCTAGATTGGTTGATTTTGAATTTATGTTATTTTTTTTTTCAAACTTGAGTATGTATCAATGCCCTTATTTGATATTTTCTTCTTCTTTTTGTTAACATTCCTCAATTATTAATTGTATACTCAGATAATTGCATCATGAAAAAATATTCATATATTTTTATTAAATACATTAAAAAATACAGAGTCATACGTCTCACTCGGTTATTCAATAAAAAAAAACACTAAATAAATATTATAAAGTAAAGAATTACATCATCAACTTGTTTGATATTGTAATAACAATTATTTTTAAAAAAAATAATAATGTACATGACGATGACAGCATATCTCGAAAACTTGTCTGTGTGATGGAAAAGGCAACGTTGCTGGGGTCGTCGTATGGCCTTCAATCCCTATCTCTGGGAGCCAAGAAATAGTTTATTCAGATGCAGCAGCGAAGTTGAGAAGAAGATAGCAACTGAAAAACCAACAAGAGAAGGAAAAGAAAGAATCTGGGGATTTGTATAGCCATATGATATGCCATTTGTTGCCTACTGAACCCTCTTTGATAATCACATTAGTCAACAGACTTTCCATTTTATTATAGATCTGTTGGCTTAAGCTAGCTAGCTAGCTAGCTACTTGCGTGAGTTAGTGAGTCGCTTTTGACATTTTGATACTAGGGCGGCTCGTGCTAGGTGATGTTACCAGCACATGAAAGGGAGCAAGTATTAAATAATTAAAATCACGTCATTATTAACTAAATTGATAAGTTAGTTTTATTTAATTATATGATTAAAAAAGATAATGATGTTAGATGGACAGAATTAAACAAAAAAGGCTATCATGATGACTCATAGAAAGAAAACGCTTGCAAAAATAAAAAAGAAAATGTTGATGCTCAAATCCTAATTAACTTAATGTTGAAGAACAAAATTGAAGAAAGATTAAAAAAAAGGATAAAAAACAAAGAAGCGAGTTAACCTGGTCACAAAACCAGGAAAATCCCATAGAAAAAAAATTGAAAAATAATTATGAAGTTCAACTCTCAACAAACTCAATTTAAAAAGATAAAATCAAAAAACAAATCAATTAATAAAAGGGACATAGAAACCACCCCAACAAACCCGCGTAAGCCTACTAAACCCCTCAACCCAATATTGAAGGACCAAACTAGAAAAAAAATCAATGTAAAAACAAACATGTTGAAAAAAATACGCTTGCCAATGATTTTAAAAGACATCTTGCAATATCCTAAAAAGATTTATATGATCTATATAATCTTACTTGATGATAACAAAGTAAGAAAATAAATGGAATAATACACACACACACTTCTAATTAATCTAAGAATGGAAAAAAAAAATAGATAAAAACATATATTTAAGGTTAAAACTAGAAGAAAATAGACTAATATAAAATCGAGAAGAGAGGAGAGAAAAAAGGGTGGAGAAGAAAAAAAAATCATTTAAGCCTCACCATTGTTCCTTCATCGACACACCCCGCCTCACCTTGAAAGCCCTCGTCATGCGACTTCCAATTCCATCAAGGAAAGTAGTGTTCGGACATCGAAGAAAGTCGCATGTGCCACAAGAGTATGGTGATTTCCCTTATACGCTGATGTGTGTGTTGCATGTGCCAGCTAAGTTGACCCTGGAAATTGACTTCAGCTCATCATATTTGTTTTATTTTAGATTTTGGTCTCTCAACACTTAATTGTCTTAAATCTACATAATTTTATTTTATTTTTTTAAATCGAGCATTAACCTAGCAATGGAATCTTTCCTTGATATTGTGAGATCCTCGTATGTAGACAACTAAAACAAATTGCTAAATCAAATCTCAAATAAAGAAAATATAAAATGATGAAATTAAAAAAAAATTGAGTGACAAAATAAAAGAATATGAACTCTTTCCCTACCCGTGCAAATCAATCTTTAATGTTAAAAAAGCAAAAAGTAACCAAATATTTGTTTAAGCTTCAAATTTGATCTCCGAAGCTTTAATTATTTTAAAATTAATGAAATTAAAATTTATTTTGCTAAATTAATCATTAACCGAGTAACAAAATATTTCCTCGACACCACAAGATTCCTATATATAAATATATAAAAAAATCACCAAGACCAAATCCAAGTCCAAATCCAAGTCAATGCAGTGTTAAAAAATAAAATAAAAAAAATTAAGAATAAAATAATAAAACAAAATCATGATGTGAATCTACAGTAATTCATCTCTTGGAGGGCATGGTGGATCACTAGCTCTCTTAATATATATATTTTTTATAATTATATCGTCAAAATTGAACGAGTTAAAGATGATGAGACCACGACATGGATCAAGACAATCATCAACATGACACATGTTGCCTAGATAATATAATTTGATGCAGCAAGTCAATGTTATCTTGAACGTCATCTTAATTAGAGATAATAGTCTTAGCTAATTTGTCGTGGTTTTACAAGTATGCATCGCTTGTAAAGCAAAAAGATCTGATATAGTATCCTTACTTTATCAAAAAAATCACGGGAATATCGAGGATCGATTGTAAAATATAAGTATTTTGAGAACAAACAAAAAATACTAGATGATTGCTTGCACTACGGTATAAGTTAGATTAATTTTTTTAACATAAAAAGATATCTAAGTATTATTAATATTTTTTGAGTAAAAAAAAAAATTTATGTGGGGTTGACCCGATGTAACCCAGTTAACTTAACGACTCCAAAAATAAGCCGAACAACCGTTAAAAATGTAGTTTGATTAAAAAGATTCAAGACGATGTATATTTTAAAAAATATTGAGATGAAAATATATTGGATTAAATCGGGTCAATCAGGGTTAACCTTTCAAATTCATGACCCAAATCATGAGACTGTGATAACTACATAGAAAGCAAGTCAAAAGCAAATATGAAACTCAATTCTCAATTAAACCAATATTTTAAGGATGAAATTGAAAAAAAATCATTTAAAAAAAACCAAAAAACAAACAACTCAAGTCAACTTGAGTTTACCTGTCAAAGTTGTAACTCGGGTTATGTGACTATGATAATTGCATAGAAAACAAATCAAAATAAATTATGAAACTCAACTCCCAAGCAATTTAATGTTAAGTGATGAAATTAAAAATATCAATTACAAAAAAGATTAAAAAAAAACCTAAATCAACTCAGGTTAACTTGCCAAACTCGTTACTCAAGTAATGAGACCGAGATGACCTTATAAAAAGAAAAAAAAAATGAAGCCTAATTTCAAATCAACCAAATATTGAAGAATAAAATTTAGAAAAAAAAATCAACTAAAAAAAAGAAAAAAACTCAAGTTAAACCACAACCCGGGATAAGTAAATCCAATATTGAAAGATAAAATTAAAAAAAAAAAGATAAAGAAATTGACCCGAGTCAACTTGAGTTAACTCGTTGAACCCTTGACTTAGGTAATAAAACTAGGATAACTTTATAAAAAGCAAAATAAAAAACAATTATGAAACCTAATTCCAAATTAACTAAATATTGAATGATAAAATTAAAAAAAAATATGACCTGAGTTAACCTACCAAACCCATGATCGGGGTCATGAAATCAGTATAGTCTCATAGAAAGTAAATAATAAAATGACCCAAGTAACTTGGGTTAACTTGCTAAACTTGCGACCAAGGTCATGAGACTGTGATAACCTCATAGAAAGTAAATCAAAATAAATTATGAAGCATAATTTTCAATAAACTCATTGTTGAAAGTTGAAATTGAAAAGGATTCAATCTAAAAACAAGACATAATAAAACAACATTAATCTACACAGGTTAACTCGTAAAACACGTGACCTGAGTCATAAACCAAGATAACCTTATAGAAAGCACACTAAAATAAATCATAAATTCTAATTCATAATCAACCTAATGCTGAAGGATAAAATTAAAAAAAAAACATACCAATTAAAAAAATATAAAAAAAACTTGAGTCAGTTGAGTTAACCCATCAAACTCACGACATGAGTCATAAAACCAAGATAACCTCATAGAAAAAAAAACCAAAATAATCATGAAGACTAATTCATAATCAACCAAATATTTAAGGATGAAATTGAAAAAAAAAGTAAAAAAAAAATAAAAAACTTGAGTCAACCATGTTTAACTCACCAAACTCATGACATGAATTATGAGACTGAGCTAACCATGTATAAAGCAAACCACAATAAATTATGAAGTCCAATCTCAAGTAAACTAAATGTTAGAATATGAAATTAGGGAAAGAATTTAGCAAAAGAAAAGAAAATAAAATAAATACTATTAAAATTAAGAGTGTTTGTGAAGTGGTGAACAGTAAAATCACTATCTCTTTTAGTTTATACTACTAAATTATTGACTCGTGCTATGTTACAGGTTAAGTTAAATTTTTCTTAAACATAAAAATATATTCATATGTTGCTAATGTTTTTTTTTCCTAGTGGAAAAAAATAAAACATGAATCTAGAGGCCTTTTGGTCTTTTCATTACAACTTTTTTTTTATTACTGGTTTCATGAAGGGCAATTTGGTCTTTTAGCATAAATTAAATATTATTTAAATGGAAAAAGATGTCTACGCTTGTTGCACAACCGCCAATGCGTGGGGCCGCGCACGCCCTTTATGGGCCCCCCTTTAATGTCTAAAACTATTTTTTTGTCGTGTTATTAGAAGCGTCACTACATCTTTTTTTTATTAGTGCAGCAAGTGTCGGTGGTGGGGGGTATTTGCTGCCAATGTGGCTTTCTTTTTTTTCTTTTTTCTTTTCTCTCACCTCGCTCAAAAATTTATAGTTTGATCCTTTTTATTGTTAGTATTTCAACTTTAATCTTTTTTTTTTCTTTCGATTTCTAATTTTTATTCTTTGCCTTTTTATATAAGTTTTATTTCTTTTTAATTTCATTCTTCAATCTCAATTTATAATATATTATTATTTTTTAAAATTTTAATCCTTATTCTTTCCATTTATAATATGTTTTTCCTTATAATAAATTATTATTTCTTTTCTTATTGGTCTTTTTATTTAAAAGAAAAATATAGTGGGTCATTCACTTTAACAGATGACGTGTTGGTCCCTACAGCATTGTGTACTGTAAAAACACCCCAAATATTTTAATTTTTTTTGTCCTGTTAATTATCAACATATATAGCTTTGCTTGTGGTCTCCACCGTCCACCGTCCACCGTCCACCGTCCACCGGTCAGTCATGTTGAGCAATTGGCAAGGCTCCTCCAACTTGGAATCACGTCTTATTAAAAGTGACCCGGATGTTCCCTCAACAACAGCCACACCAATGCTACTGCTACTTGCATTTCATTTATGAGGCTACAATAATATATATATATATATATATATATATATATATATATATATATATATATATATATATATATATATATCAACCGATATCTGTGTGCTTTGGCATTACGTGTGGGAATCCTTGACCTATTAATTATGGTCTTATAACTTGAATTTTCAAGGGTTATAGCCATTTATTTTCCTTTTTTATTTTTATGACTAAATGTATCAGAATTAGAGGTGTTTACGGTCTGGTTCGGTCCGGTTTTAACTCAAAAATTTAACTGAATCGTAAATTAATATTTTTTATTAATATAACCCGGACCGGATCGAGAACTGGTTCAAACCAAACTGGTTTGTTCAGTTCAGGTTGGTTTTTTAGCAAAATATGTGATTTTAAAATAAAAATCATTTGTTAGAGACTTATATGTGTTTTTTTCTTGTCATATTAAGGTAACTTTTGAGAATGCGACTGCGTTTCTAAAAAATTTAAAATATATTTTTTTTGCTAAAATTTAATATGATCTGTACGTTTTGGATCGTTTTGATATGCTGATGTTAAAAATAAATTTTAAAAAATAAAAAAAATATTATTAATATATATTTTAACATCAAAAATTATTTAAAAAATATCCATTACCACCCTGCCAAACATGAAATAAATATTGGTTGAAAGAGCAAAACTACACATTGTAATGCCCAGACACTGTGTGTGTTTCAGTACGAATAAAAATCCAATTGGCATCCAAACACCCGTACGTCTTATCACGGGAGAAATTGAAATTCGGACAAAAAAAACAAAACCCAAAATCCATTCCCTGTTTTCTCCAGCCCACTTGAGTTCTTAATAAATTCATGGGACCTCCCATGCAATGAATAACCCAATCAAAGTGAACAAGTCCTTGGCTCCACAGGGCTAATAATAAATTCAGTTTCTCTTGAGGATGTGCGCAAGGCACCGTGATGCTGATCTTTTTCTTTGACGAGACACTGTCACTGTCTCATAGTTTTATGTCATGTTGTCCACACATCTCCACGTATCTTACAACCTGGAGACAAAAAAATCTAAATTCCCCACTAAATTTAAAAAATTGACAATGGAGAAAAGATTGAGAAAGGTATATGTATTTTCTTGTGTATATTTACAACTCATATAATTTGGTTTTTGTTCGGTTGCCGTAACCTTTAAAATTAATTTTAGTTTAATTATCACAAATAAAATAAATTTATAATATGTTGTTAACTCAGTTCAAGGATCCATACATTCATTTCTATAAATATATTGATTATTGAAGTAAAATAAATATTCTTTCATGTCAAGTATATAATTTTGATATCCTTTAAAACTGAGAGAAATCGATGAGATTACGAGTAAATTAATTAGACAAAGCTCTCTAATCAATTTCTTACCATTAAGCGAATTTAACATTGAAAGCAGTTCTCATTCTCTCGGCAATAGTTTTAGGAGTAAATTTTGTGGTTTTATTTTAAGCAAACGTTCAAAAGCTTGACAATTTAACTTAGTTATTCTTCCCTAATAAATCAAGATGATAGTTGCAGCGATCAAATTAATTCTTTTGTTTCTTACTCTAGTCCTTAACAACAATTACGTATTGAAAGAAACTAGAAATCATACATGCCATCTCAAAACAATTCAATAAGCTTAAATAACAACCAATAGCATAATTCTGAATAAGAAAAAAATAAATACTTCAATCTGAAGGAATTACAATAATAACGTTATTTCTCACAACTTGCTAATAGAGATGGTGTGTATTCCTCTTAAACCAAAATTAGGAATTTAGTTCATAGTTTGCTGGAAAAATAACAAAAGCAGAGAAGAAAATAATGTTGCGGAGCCTCTGTTTCAGTTATGTTCTACTTTATTTATTCTCTATTTTGGCTACTAAATTTCTTTAAAATTCTTAGGCTAATTAGAAGTCCTTATGCTACTTAACTACTTCATTATTTATTTGGTCCTTAAGGTTGGTTAAATCCCTTAGAATTTGTGTTGAAAATGGACTCTGATGTAATTTCACTTCTGCTGCAACTTAAACTTTGTTTCTAACTTGGTTTCTTGCAATATCCCACCATCTTAGCTGTTTTTTTTTTCTCTTTCATGACATGTTAAAGACTTGATTTGCACCTTTTTTAGGTCTTAAGACCCATCATTTCTATGTCAGACTCTCAGCCGTGGTGGGATGCTCGGCATCATTAGTTTCCTCATTGAATCAGGAGACCAATATCATCCTTCATATTGCGTCTGGATTTTTTCCCTCAAAATGATTTCATCTGACCTGGCATCCTTCATAAAAGTTGTATTTCTGGATGTGTAGATGATTTTAGGCTTTTGAATTGCATGATTTCAATGTCAAATGCTCAAGATATGCCCATTTGAATTTGTACTAAGAAAGTAGAGAATCCTACTGCAATGAGAATTTCAGCTCGCTTTTACAGGTCTAATTAGAGATCCAAATAAACTTGGATTTATGCCTATAATACCTTTCTAGAAAGCTTGATATGTGTACTTTAACTTTAATCCAGCCAACATTCACATTCTGAAATTATAACTTGGTGAAAAACTTGTCACAAGAAGCAAGATTTGAAACATAAAATCCAGAAATTCTTATCTTTTAGCAATTAATTCACAAAGTCTCTTAGGCATGCCAAACTCATAAAAATAACTTCCAATAAGCTGGAAAAGCTAAAAATACATCAAAAAGTATAGTGTAAAAGGAATAAAAACATATGTATATTTTGCACTTGCTAGTTACAAAGAAATATGTCTAGTCTAAAAGAGATAAACTAACATATAAACACATAAACTTTAGGACCTAATTACAACAATTATAATTTGATTTATTTGTTGAGATTTGATCCACAAATCAAGTTTTGATTGAGCTAGATCATAGATGTCCAAAGTTCGTAACTTACTAATGAGAGTATGAAATAATGAGTTGTCAAGTGGCTTAATGAATAGATTTGCTATTTGTTAAGCTGAATACACATGAGTTGTCTTGATTAAACTTGATTGTATTCTATCACGCATAGTGTGGCTATTAATTTCAATGTGTTTCATGCATTCATGGATATATAAGGTTGGCTATAATGTGTAGAGCAAATTTGTTGTCCCAATATAAGAGGGTTAGTTGTAAGTGTATTGCTTGCAAGTCTTACAAAAGGTATTGAAGCCATACTAATTCACAAGTAAGAGATGTTATGGATTTATATTCTGATTCTACCAAGGAGAGTGACACGATTGATTATTTCTTGCTTTTCTAATATATGAGTGCTCCTCTAAAAAAGACGCAAATATCCGATAAAAAATCATCTAGTTGTTGGTAAACTTGCCCAATCAGCATCACAATATCCTTTCAATTACAGTATCTGATAACAAGTCCTCTGTGATGGGAATAATACACCTTCTCTTAGTGTTTTCTTCAAGTAATGTAGTACATGACACACTGCTTTAAGGTGGGTTTTCTTGGTTATTGCATAAATTTTTTGAGAACATGAACCGAGAAGGTGATGTTCAGCTTTGTGATGGTGAGTTATATGAGGTGACCAATGAGGCGTCTATATTGTGATGGGTCTTTAAGTAGTTTACCATTTAAAAAAGCGAGCCTTTGATTTTGTTCCATTGAGAATTTAGTTGGTTTTGCCTCAATCATACTTGCATCCTTAAGTATATTCAAAGTGTATATACGCTGGGAAATAACAATACCTTGTTTTGAGTAGACAGCTTCAACTCTAAGGAAGTACTTGAAATAGCCTAAGTCTTTGATCTAAAAATTATCATGTAAAAATCTATCAAGCTATTCAATTACAGTTTTGTCATTTTTTGTGATGATCATATCATCGACATAAAGTAACACTACTGTAAAGGAAACTCCTCGTACCTTAGTTAACAAGGAATAGTCTACCTTAGATTGTTGAAATCTAGCTCGTTTGATGGCTATTGAGAACTTTGAGAACCAATTACACAATCCTTGTTTTAAATCGTACAATGACTTTTGAAGTTGACATAACATATTTGCCCTTTAGCGATGAAGGCCGAAGAAGGCATCATATAAACCTCTTCATCCATATTGTCATGGAGGAAGGCATTTTAGATGTTGAATTGATGCCAGCAACAACAAGTAAGCATTTAAGGGTGACCAATTTTATATATGGGTGAAAAGGCTTTGGTATAGTCAATACCTTGTATTTGTGTATAACCTTTGGCGACAAGACGAGCTTTGTATCTTTTGATCATGCCATTAGAGCGGTATTTAATCTTATATACATATTTTCTCCTAAGAGCTTGTTTTCCCAATGGTATAAGGTATAAAGTCCATGTTTTTTGTTCAAGAGTTGTCAATTCAATTTGCATAGCCTCCCTTCATCTCAGACTGGAATCAACCTATGAAAAGAATTTTGGTTCGCTATGGACAAAGAGATTAATGATAAAATAACAATGAAAGGAATATAAATGATCATAAAAAAAATTAGATAAAAGGTGATGAGTACCTCGTTGAGAAGATAATGACCTGAGAGGAAGCATAATGGTGTTGGAGTAATGGTAATTGTAGAGGTGTGATGGTGAGAGGCGTTCACGTTGACTACGTTGGGGAACAACATGTGGAGTGGTTATTATTGATGGTATTGGTGTGTCAACTGTAATGTGTATGGGTTCATGAGGTGGTAGTTGCATAAAGGATAATGACGACATGGTGTTATTTGGTGAAGAAGTATTGGGGTTGGGCTGGATGTTGTCATGGAATTCGTTAGGATGAGTGTAAGATGATTCAATCAGCTCTTGATCAGCTCTTACTCTTTTCTTTTAACAATCTGCTTCAAACATGCATAGTTGCATGAAGGTGGATCGTTGTATGATCTCAGGACATCCCAAAAAGACTTGAGCATTGTATAGTAGATTGTTATGGATTGTTGTTGTTGTTTTTTACAGTGTTAAATGAACCCTTGTTTAAGTAAAAAAAATACAAGAAAGATTACCTTGTGAGAACTGTTTATTAAGATCTACCCAGACTTCAACAATTGTGTCGGAGAAGAACACAATATTGGTCTGGGTTGTGGTGATTGAATTGAGGATCTAATTGCATCTTCTTTAAGCTCCATATTTAGGGTCATTCTCCGACGGAGCTTTGATTGTGCCGTTGACAAAGCCAAACTTGTTATTAGCTTCTAGAGATATCATCATGGGGTGATTTCACGTCGTGTAGTTGTCACCCTATAGGGGTCGAGTGACGATTGCGTGCCCGGTGTGATCTAAGGGGTGAATATATAAAAATCATTGAAATCCATAACCTTTGTTGACTTCTTCTCTAATAAAGTTTTAGTCACGCTGGTCAATGATATTGGTGGACATAAGTGAGCAATATCAAGCACCTGATGGTGCTATGATACCATAAAAAAGTTGATTCCATAAATGAGTAATATCAAGCACCTGATAGTTCTGTGATATCATAATCCTGCTGGGAGGCGTTGTCTTTTCTGTTTTCTATGCTAAAAGTTGTCGAGTTTGGCTTGACAATGAGACTGAACGCTATTGGGTTTGACTTGGAAGCCAAACTCAAATCGCTTTCAAAAAGTGTTGTATCTGGCTTGCAGCGATATCTAAGGCTATTGGGTCCGGCTTTCAGCCGAACCCACCGATCTTTGGTCTGGTTAGGCCGCCATATATTTTCAATTTTATTTTTTTCCTCTTTAGATTTTTCTTTTCTCTTATTTAATTTTTTTTCATACGATGAAGAGGAGATAAATTGATGAGACTTTTTTATATTGTATAAAAGTTGGGTGATGATAATTTTTTGTCATTTCAGGTTGAGTTGAATTTTCTTATTAAAACATATTTTTTTTTGTATTTCAAAAATACTTTTAAAAAAATTTAAAATTTTTTTATTGTTTTCTTTACTTCAAATTAATATTTTTTGATGTGATGGCAAACCAAAGGAGTCAGACCCGTATAGCAGAGCAACGCCAAATACACCAGCAACTAATTTCTTTCCCTTTAATTTTTTCCTTTTAAGATATTTTTAATTTTATTTTTTTCCTCTTTAAATTTATTTTCTTTCTCTTATTGATTTTTTTTTCATGCTGTAAAGAGAAAATAAATTAATGTGACTTTTTTTATATTGTACAAAAGTTGGGTGATAATAATTTTTTTTTTAATTTCAAGTTGGGTTGAATTTCCTAATTAAAACATGTTTGTTTTTGCGTTTTAAAAATGCTTTTAAAAAAATTAAAATTTTTTCATTTATTTCTTTATTTCAAATTAATATAATTTTGATTTTTTTGTATTATTTTGATGTAATGATATAAAAAAATAAACAAATATTATCTCAATATATATTTTTTAAAAAATATTATCATGGACATAGACTTATTGCACCATGAGCCACATTTTAGACATAGAGTGGTTGTACTGTGGACAACACTGTAACACCTAGTGGGCGTTGTCTTTTCTGTTTATTAGTTAAAAAATACTATTGGGTCTGGCTCGCAGCCAGACCCAAGGCTATTGAGTCTGGCTCCGCAGCCAAACCCCACCATCTAGACTCAATGCTATTGGGTTTGGCTCGGCCACAAACCTAATAGCATATGAGCCACTGCATAATATTGATGAGACTTTTTTTTATTGTATAAAAGTTGGGTGATGATAAGTTTTTTCTTCTATTTGAGATTAGGTTTTTTTTTCTTATGAAAGCATATTTGTTTTTACATTTCAAAAATGCTTTTAAAAAAAATATAAATTTTTTTATTTTTTTCTTTACTTCAAATTAATTTTTTTTGATATTTTTGTATTATTTTTATGTGATGATATAAAAAATCAATTTTATAAAATAAAAAAAATATTATCTCAATATATTTTTTAAAAACAATAATTTAAAAAATAACAGTCACGTAATAATATAATAACTAGTATATTAGTCCATGCTCCGTAGCAGGTCAATAATAATTTTTTTTTCAAATGTAAAAAATGCTTAAGTTCGGTTAAAAACACGGAATGTATTTGCACCATCATTATCTTTAAATAAAATATTTTCTATAATAGCACCATGAATAACGCATAGTATAGCAGCACCTAGTATACCAGCAACTAATTTATTTCCCTTTAATTTTTTTTCATTTTAAGATATTTTCAATTTTATTTTTTTCCTCTTTAATTTTATTTTCTTTCCTCTTATTTAATTTTTTTTCCATACTGTAATGAGAAAATAAATTGATGTGACTTTTTTTATATTGTAAAAAAGTTGGGTGACGATAATATTTTTCATTCGAGGTTGGATTGAGTTTTCTTATTAAAGCATGTTTGTTTTTACTTTTCAAAAAGGCTTTGAAAAAAATTTTAATTTTAATTTTAATTTTTTTCTTTACTTCAAATTAATATTTTTTGATGTTTTTGTATTATTTTGATGTGATGATATAAAAATAGATTTTAAAAATAAAAAAAACCCTTATATCTAGCTGCCTAGCCAGACTTAATAACATTTTGGTCTAGGTGTCGAGCCAGACCTAATGTTTTTGAGTCTGGTTGGACCGTCATTTCCAATGCTATTGGGTCTGATATTTTCCCAAATCCAAGGCTCCTTGAGTTTATCTCGACAGCCAGATCCAAAACTCTTGGATCTGTTGCTCTATACCTTTTATATTTGTTTTATATTTTAAAAAAATTATTATTGAACTGCCACAAAGCACGGTAATATACTAGTTTGAATCAAATTCTAGCACTTTAGAAATGACCTATTGCTCTATTAATTGATCTTATTTTTCAACGAATATACTCATCATACAACCGGTAATTATCTGGACTTTATGGCTCTAACCTCATAATTATATATAGTTAACATATATAATTGATATAATGAAAAATAAAAAGTCAAACCACGAGGCTTAGTGTCAACGATGGAGGGCACCAATTTCTTCAAGTTTTGAGCGTATTTAAAGAGTCACAAGTGACGGTCGTGGAGGGCAACAAGTCAATTTGAAAGAGAGAGCTCTCTTTTCGGTCTCAATGGTTTTGTCTCATTTTTAAGCTAAGCTTGGTGGGAATTTTACACCCTTCTCGAATCCTTACTCCTTGGATATTGCTAGAAGATTCATGCTCCTTAGTGCTCCAATTTTTATTTTTATTTTTGATTATGAGTGTCCATTACTTTTGGTTTACATAACAAGCGTTTCTTCTAATATGTTTGGGAACGCGGTGCAAACTTAGTTTCTAAAAAATTCAAAATTTTTTTACTAAAATTTAATATGTTTTGTGTGTTTTGAATTGTTTTGATGTGCTGATGTCAAAAATAATTTTTAAAAAATAAAAAAATCATTGGCATGCATTTCGGCACGAAAAGTTATTTGAAAAGTAACCGCAACCACACTGCCAAGTTAGTTCTTCATCTACTCTACCATGAATACTAAGCTATGCCATTTATAAATTCACCTACTAGTCAAGTTAATAATGCTATCTTGATCTAATTTAAGAAATTTCAAGTAATTAAATCTTTTGGCTCATGAATGAAAAGAAAAAAAAATGATTGCTCTAGACCGAATATATTTAATCTCAAATTTGTTGAAATCTACTTGTATAGATAACCCAATAAAAAGAGTGTTTGGAAACGCGGGCTAACCTGTGTTTTCAAAAACTTAAAAAAAATATTTTTGATAAAAATTAATTTTTTTATATGAGTTGGATAATTTTGATGAGCTGATCTCAAAAATAATTTTTAGAAAATAAAAAAAGTATCATTTTAATATATTTCAGAATGAGAAGCACTTTAAAAAATAATCGCAACCATACTCTCAAATAGATAAAAAAAATATCATATAGAAAGATATTGAAATAACTCCTAATACCACATTCTTTAACTAAAGAATGCAATCTAGAAAATAAAATATAAAAAGCTTAATTTATTTTGAAACCAAGTATACTTTTATCGCTTAACTACTATCAAATGATTACCTAATTAACCCCACTATTAAAATTTATGATTAAAAGACTTCTAGATTCTTGTTTTATATGATTCTCACGTAAAAAGTCTTTAAAGTGATGGTTCGTTGGGCAATGTATGTCCAATAAATGAAGGACTCAATTGAAAGTATTTTTGTTTGAGAATTCAATTGAGATTTGAGTGATAATGATAAACATATCCTTTTATAATTTTCCCTTTTAATTGTTTAATCAACACCCTAATAGTTATTTTTTAAAGTATTTTTCACTAGTATATATATATTAAAATATTTTTTTAATTTTTTAAAAATTATTTCTAACATTAACTAATTAAAACAATTTAAAAAAATATGAAAAATAATTTTAAATATATTTTTTATAAAATGTTGTACCAAACATCACCGAATTCCACCGTCAAATCCAATATATATTAATTTTTTTTTGCTTTCTCATTTGTCAATAATTGCGGCCTTTTAGTTCTCTTTTGTATCATTAATGTTTCAATTTAACCAAACTCAAAACCAATTGTACCTTTTCTTTTCACACCAACATTTTGCTGTTAAACTCAAAATTCGACTACTTTGTTTGTTATATCAATTCCTTTTCTTTTTCTTTTTCTTTTTCTTTTTGTTATGCAATATTATCATTTATATTAAATGCGAATATTAATGTATGTTTGGTGTTGTTATATTTAATTGTTTTTTCTTTCAAAAAAATATGTTTGATTAATATTTGTTTGCTTTAAAAGAAAATTGCTTTACTTTTAAAACAAAACGTAATATCTCCTATTTTTAATTAAAAATACAACTGCTTATTATAGGAATTCTTCCTCTAATTAAAATGACAACCTTCCATATTAAAATAATAATAATAATAATAATAATAATGTTAGTGTTGTCATTATTAAAACAAAGATACTATTTTCTTTTTTTTTGAATAATTTAAACTCCAAAGTAAGAAAATAATAATTTCATTATTATATTCAAATGGATGAATTTTTTTAATATTTTAAACTCTACAGTAAAGTTTCTTATATAAAATAATTTTTTTTATTAACGTGGATGTCCGGGTCAGCTTGCGCGCATCTCGATTAATCCCACGTACTCTGAAAATAACGACCATGTAAGCCTCAAGTGACTATCATATTAGAAACCACATGGCTCGAATCTGAGTTCACAGGAGAGCAAATCCTTTATTTTCAATCTCTTATCATTGGACCACTTATTAAATGATTTGTAAAAAATAAAACTTTAAATGGACTGATGGTGTGTTTAGTTAAAGATATAAATTAAATTCTTTTGAAAAGATTTTTTAAAAAAATTCTATAGATATAAAATATTTTGATGATTTCTTAAACAATAAAAATTTTATAAGAAGATTTGGTAATTTTCCTTTATTTGTTTTTAAGATTCTACAACAAATGGGGTTCTCACTTGCTTTAAAAAGTATGCTTATCATGTCATTACTTGGGTCAACGAAGAGCAGTTAGCCATCTTTTTTTTTTTTTAATAAATAAATTCTATGTCATAGCTTACGAGGATCTCACAAATACTATTTAGAGACATAAACTTAGCTGTTAGTTATGATTAAGATACTTGATGTTTTTTAAAATGTTTTTATTTAAAAATTTATGAAAATATAATTATTTTATATTTTAAATTTATTTTTGATATTATTAAAAATAAAAGAAATAATCTGTAGAATTTGTTTTTATATTTTTATATATAAAAAAATTTATACTTAGGAACCATTTTGAGGCTCCCCCCACGAAGTTTTGCCTGAAAAAAAAAATTACAGGGAAAAGAAGAGAGAGAGAGAGAGAGAGATATGGTTTTCAATTCATTTGGGGTCCGTGGACTTTCCACTGAATTTCAAGATAGCACGAAATCCCTCGAAAAGCCAGATAGATAAATACGTGAAAGACACTGAGATTTGTTCTTCTTCTTCTTCATATGGTTCCAGACAAAAAGATAGAGACAAGGCTAGAAAGAAAGCAAGAAAGAGTTAGGAGGAGGAGGAAGAAAAGGAGTTCCAGTTCTTGTCAGATTTCACAGGCAATAAAAACCTAAATAGAAATCATACAAGAAAACAAACACTACTACAATTAGCTGTCTTTCACTCCTCTTTACCAAGAAAAGAAGAAGAAGAAGAAGAATGGCCGAGAAGCAAGAAAACCTCACAACAGCACCAGCACCTGCAAGGCCTACAATAACTCTTCCACCAAGACAGTCCATGGAGACCCTTTTCACCGGTGGCTTAAGTCCTGGTCCCATGACTCTAGTCTCCAGTTTCTTCGCTGATAGCCCCTACCCTGAATCAGATTACCGTTCTTTCTCCCAACTTCTCGCTGGTGCTATGGCTTCTCCAATTGCCAGCCCTGCTTTTTTCAATGACCATTCAATACCCAACAACAATACTAATACTGCTACTGCTACTGCAACTTCTTCAAAAGATGATGGTTTTAATAGTAATAGCAATCTGGGTTTTAAGCAAAGTAGGCCTATGAATTTGGTAGTGGCTCGCTCTCCGTTGTTTACTGTCCCTCCTGGGTTGAGCCCTTCTGGTTTGCTTAACTCTCCTGGCTTCTTTTCTCCTCAGGTACTTTGTTTTTTATATTTCCTTTTTCGATCTATGAATTTTCGTGTTTGGCTTATTATAATGGTTCTTTGGTAAGGTGAGGTTGTTGGGAAAATGGTAATTTTCTGATTGGATGATGATGTTCTGCTTGCTTTTATTTTGCGTGTGAGGGTGTTTTTAGATTGAGTTTATATGTGGTAATTTATAGAAAAGCCTTGATTTTTTTTTTTTTTTAAAGATTGGGAAATGTTAGCTTATTACTTGGTGCTGCTTGTTTTGTTGGTTCACCTTTCAGGTTTGTTTAAAGAGAGGGATGTTAGTTTGTGTGATGGTTGATTTGTAATTGAGGAAGGGGTTACATTTATGAGCTTGAATGATACTGAATTGAATTATTTTCTTATTAGAAGACTTTATTTTGGGATGCAATATAGTTTCAGAATGGAAAGGTTTGTTAGGTGTTTTGATTCTGAAAAAGGATCATTCAAAATTTGTTATTTGTTGCTGGCTAGAACATCTGGACTGAAAAGTAACTAAGTCACTTGATAAAAATCATTTTCTGTTTCATACTCTAATGCCTGAAACCAAGCGAAGTGTTAACTGTTCCTCATCCAAATTGTGGCCGACACTTCTTTCTATTGCCTTAATCATCAAAGGTCTGATTTCTTGTGGTGTACTTATCATTATTCTCTATGCTCTTTCTCAAATGAGAGTTTTGGTGTAGCATAAGCTTATCTTGGAGTTCGAAATTTTTGGTTGGCTTGGCTAGTTGGGCTGATAGGAAAACATGATCTGGGCTAATAATTTGATTAAAAAAAAAAACTTGGCAGCCGGATGAGATATTGGTTTACCTGTTCTTTTGGTTGAGCACATAACAGTTATTTGGAAACTCGTGGAGTGATCCACTGGTGCAATCTATATGATGGAATTGAAAATTTCTTGAATTTTTTTTCAAATACCAAATCTAGAACCTTAGAAAAAGATGGACTTTCCACTATGGATGCTTGTGTGGACATTTTTGCAGTATGGGAGTACATGGCATGCTGCTGATGCTTGCTACATATTACTGCAGCAGTGACCAGTGTTAGGTAATCAAATATTTATACCTCTGTTTCCGTGCAGAGTCCCTTCGGAATGTCCCACCAGCAGGCCTTGGCACAGGTTACAGCTCAAGCTGCATTACTCGCCCAATCTCAAATGCATATGCATGCTCAGTACCAACCTTCTTCAGTAACAGCACCAACTGAGTTATTGACACGCCATCCATCCTTTAACCCTGGTGAAGCTTTGCAACAGCAGCAGCAGATGCCACACTCAACCTCTGACACCCAGAATTCCGTGGTGGAACTGACAGAGTTTTCTCATTCTGAAAGGAAATACCAACCTCCTGCTACTGTTGATAAACCTACTCATGATGGCTACAACTGGAGAAAATATGGGCAAAAGCCAATTAAGGGTAGTGAATATCCAAGAAGCTACTACAAATGTACGCATCTAAATTGTCCAGTCAAAAAGAAGGTTGAGCGTTCTAGTGATGGCCAAATTACCGAGATCATCTACAAAGGCCAGCACAACCACGACCTGCCTCAACCCAGCAAGCGTTCAAAAGATGGCAATGATTCAAATGGAAGTATCCATTTGCAATCTAAGCCTGAAGTTGGTTCACAAGCTCAAGCTGGTAATGCGATCAAGTTGACTGAAACATTACCTGCTCATTCAGTAATTGGGAGGGATCAGGAATCTACTCAAGCAGATCCCTCAGAGCCACCTGGGCCCAGTGACAGCGAGGAAGCAGGTAATGCAGCTGTGCAAGAAGAAGAGAGGGGTGATGATGAGCCAAACCCAAAGAGAAGGCAAGTTTAAGATGTTTCACTGTTTAAAATCATGCTTTCTCTTCTTCTGATAATTTTCTGAGAAAATTTATTCTTGGAGTGCAGGCAAGTGGATGTTGTGACATCTGAGGCAACTTTACCTCACAAGACAGTCACAGAACCAAAAATCATTGTTCAAACGAGAAGTGAAGTTGATCTTCTGGATGATGGCTACAGGTGGCGCAAATATGGCCAGAAGGTGGTCAAAGGGAATCCCCATCCAAGGTTGTTATTGCTTTACTTATTTTTGTTTATGTTCTTCTACACTATCCAAGTGTATCCTAGGGGCCTTTCTGTGAGCACAATACTTGCACATTACATTGTATGTGTCATCCCAGATCCAGCTGCTAGCCCTCTTGTCAATTTAAAATACTCAAAATATTTGGAAGGGTTTTTCATCCCCTCTAGTTGTGTGTGTTTGTTTCTTTTTTTATTTGAAAAGCATATAAACTCTAGAACAGGAGAGGATAATATCTAGTTACGGTTTCACTAAATTTATGTTACTAAAAAGAAATTGAAGAGAGCAAGCAAGCATTTTTTTGCATGAAGTAGCTGTCAAGATCCCATTTGCAGCCCTGTAATTGCAAACCAGGATGCTTGCTTTTGCTTTAGAACCATCAGGGAGAAAAAGTTGTGCTTATATTACAATATTTTTTTTTTTAAAAAAAAGACCAAAAGAAAATTGGTTTGACATGAGTACCTTAAATCTTCAATTTACAAGCTGAATGCTGATTTTTAAAGTAAAAGGTAGAGGATGGTGGTATAAACTTTGGGTTGGAAAATTGAATCAAGTAGCAGATGCAAGAGAGGGAACTGGCTATATAAAGATGATCCTTTTGAAGCATAAAGGATGCCATGCTTGAAAATAATGGCTGCTATGGCAATATATAGATGCCACTAGAGGACCCTGTTTTGATGGGGTTTAACACAATGAGAAAATGATATTGTATGAAATAATGATGTTACATAAATGGTGGCGTTGGATACTCAAAACCATGATTGTGACTCAAGCAATTAACTTGGTGGCTAAGTTTGAATTTCAGAAAATGGAAAGAAACCAAGGGAGAATTTTATCTTTCTTTTCTATATGCTTTTCATAACATCCATAGTAGCTTGCGGAACATTGTTTGTCTGGTTCATGACAATTAGTACAATCCTTCAGTTTTTTCAATGCTGATCCTTCTCTATGGAAACTTGCTGATCTGAGTCAGGCCACCTTTCAGCAGATTTTTTTCTAAATGATTTGACTGCATGATTCTTATTTATTTCATTTTGGAAATTAATTTGTTAGTTAAAGCATTAAATCCTTTAGCTACCATTGTATCAAGATATTCAGGTTTCAGAGAGGGAAAATTTTGAAGTGCAATCAAAGTTGCATAGCATTGTTTTTTTCTCTTATCATGATTGATTGGAGTTAAAACTTTTACAAAGCTGTATTTCTATCACAGGGGTTGCAGTGAAGTTATTTCTGATTTTTATCTGGTTCTGCAAAGGGCCTCTTTTGCTCTTAAATCATGTGCTGTTGCCAATTTTCTCATACAACTGGGCCATATGCCTGTTTCATCTTTTCTGTGGCCGACTTTAGTATTTATGTGTTTGTTTTAGCTCAGAATTTCTTACATTGCTTCATCTTTGATCCCTCTTGGTAATTAATTTGTTAGTTAAAGCATAAAACCTTTAGTTTTGGCATGAAAATTGTTTTTGGTGCAATTAACCAAGTCTGGGAATTTTTTAGTATACTTCTATCTTTTTATTTGATACTTGTTATTTGCTTCCTGTGGAAATGTTATGAGTACTTGTGACTTGTGCTAGGGGCTTGGGTGGCACCTCTCTCCAGGTCCTGGCCCTGAGAGAGTTATGTTTGCCTTAATATCCTCATTGATATTTTTGTTATATGCCTAAGTTGTTTGTTGCTCTATAATTATCCAAACTCCTACACAATGCCACGTTGATATTATTCTTATAGGACTGTGTTGTTCCTTGCTCTAATTCTTTTGAGACCCAGCGCAATGAGATTCCAAGAATCCACTGTGGTTAACTCAGTATAACTGCTCACAGCTGTTGCCTGTGATGATTCAATCAAATCTTGGCATGTTTTCCAAGATACTTCATAACTTTCTGTGAGGACACTACTGATGCATTATTTATGTCCCCAGGAGTTATTACAAATGCACCAGTGCAGGATGCAATGTTCGTAAGCATGTTGAGAGGGCTGCAGCAGATCCCAAAGCCGTCGTAACTACATACGAGGGAAAGCATAACCATGATGTCCCTGCTGCTAGAAACAGCAGCCATAATACAGCCAACACTAGTGCATCCCAAGTGAAACCTCAAAAGGTGGTGACCGAAAAGCATCCCTTGCACAAAGGAATGGAGTTTGGCAACAATGACCAAAGACCAGTGCTTCTACAGCTAAAAGAAGAAAAAATTGCTGTATAAAATACTATGCTGATAGCTGCTAGACAATTACGAGGGTAATTCTAGCCAACTAACATGGTACAAAGAAGAGACATGGAGAAGAAAATAATTATTTGAAGTTGTGAGAATCCAGCGATAATGGTTTTGTTTCTGTTTTTGTTACATTTTTGGGATAAAATGTAGTGATGACAGTTGCTGCATCTGTTGACCATGTGTCAAGAAATGTTGGTTGTACACGATTGATTCTGTAAGTGCTGCTGTATATGATTGATTGTTCACGCCCAAGTGAAGATGAGAATAACTAATGCGTGAAGATAATTTATCCTTTTTGTGCATACCATCCTTCCCATTGACCATGCCAAGCTGTTGCCTGACAGTCCCCAAGGGATTATTGCTGCTGCGTTCAAAAGATTCGGCGAAATCTCTACAACTTTAGGACTTGAGATTCACTTGAAAGTATTAGATTCAAACAGTGATGGGTGAGATGGGATTTAGAGATGGAAAAGAGCTATTCCTGCTTGTGTGTAGCCATCAATGGAAATTTTAAATGCCCGAGATTCCTCCTAAATAAAAGTGGAAATCACCTATCCAAATGGAAACCCCTTTGCCCCCTTGCCCTCCTAAAGAAAGCGTTACGTGCATAATCCGCTTCTATATTACAAACCACCGTTTAATTGATTGGTGCGGTGGGCTCTTAACTAATGCACTATTCTGTGCGGGCCAGAGCATGCATCTATACAAATGTCAAGAAAGAAGAACAAAAACCATAACCATCTCTTCAATTTCATCAAAGAACTATCACCCATGACCACCAGCTCTCCTGGTGGCTTTGTTTGTATATGTTCGAGGATGGTAAGAGAGAAGAGAAGAGCAAAAGGAGGGGGGAAAGAGCTACCATCCATAGCCTAATCCATTAACTCTTTCTCAAATTGAAAAAACCTCCCCCGTTTATCTCTAGATTTACCCGGAGCACATGCACGCTATAGGAATAGTAATGGTTTTTATTGGTAGCTGTGAATGGGAGTAGTGGGCTGCAACCACTATAGGAAGAGGTCATCCTCACACATCCTTCAACGTCAATGAAAACCTAAACACCAAACCAAAGCACATAAACTAACAGAAAATAATAACAGAACTACTCCCCCAACCTCAACGGTTACATTTCATCCTCTCTCTCTCTCTCTCCCTCTCCCCCTCTCTCCCTCTCCCCCTCTTCTTAGTCTTGGTTTCTTTTTTGCAAAACCAAAGCCAACATACATACATGCATGCACTTTCTCTCTTGGAAAAAAGAAAAGGAGAGAAAAGAAAAGAAAAGAAAAAACATGAACCAAATCGGACCCACGACCACAACATTCCTGTCTCTCCCTTTAATCTCGGAGGAGACTCATTTCTTTGACACGTTAACACAGAAATCCTACGCAAATCTCGCAGGTTACACAACACACAACACTCCTACATTTCCCAAAAATAACAACAAAAACTCTGTTTTCTCTCTGTTTTTCTTCTTTTTTGGATTGATTACTAATGGGGTGCCCTCAAAAGTTTTAATCTTGAGGTAATGTGGTAGTGACCTACAGAAAATAAACCCATTTTCCCGATCTGGGTCGGGTTAATGGGTTGCATTTACTCCAAAAGGGCGGTGTCTGTGGCCGCGGCCACCCCTGCTAATCTACAACCACCATACACAGCGACTGTTTTTGATCTTGCCTCAGAAAATCCATCTGGATCATTGGATTTTGAGCAGAATCACTTCAGCAAGGATAAAAAAGATAAAAGCTATAATATTTATAGAAAAAATAGTTTGTCGTATAAAAATGGTGGCCATAATGAAGGGGGGGTGATATATGAAGATCAACAGCGTCGTCATCATCATCATCAAAGTAGCAATCATGGAAACAATAAAAATTTGAGGAAAAGAGGGAGCTCTGGTAGTGGATCAATTAGTTTCAAATTGGGGTTCTCAAGTAGGAATGTTGGGGTTGAACAGGTTGCTGCTGGATGGCCTTCTTGGCTTAGTGCTGCAGCTGGTGAAGCCATTCATGGTTGGGTGCCTCTAAGAGCTGAAGCTTTTGAGAAATTAGATAAGGTATTTTATAATTCTTGATTTAATTTCATTGTTTTTCAAGGTTTTTATGATGATTATTATTTGATTTGGTTTTAAGTGAAGAAACATAATTGTTGTGGGTTCTTGTAGATTTTTCATGTTCTATTTTTGTTCATTACATCTTATGGTCTCCATAAATCAATTGCATCATGCTTTTGTTTAGTCATTGATCATGAATTTTATTTAGTTTATGTGGTGGCTCTTTACTTGCCCTTTGGTGGAACATCCTTAATCTAGTGCTAGAATAAGGCTGGGCCTGGTAGATGGTTTTTGATAAAATTAGTTTGGCCGCGTTGGCGAGTGGGATCAGCTATTCAGCTAGAAGATGAAAGTATATGTAGAATTTTTTATTAAAAAAATTGGTCCAGAGAAGCCAAGGGGTGGTGATGCTTGGCGATGCTCTTTCGAAGGGAAAAGGGGTGTTCATGGAATTGAGAGAGAATTAAAGGTCTCATGCTTCAATTAAAGCATGTGACAAGAAGCTGAGATTGAGAGAATTTGTCAAGTTTAATGGTCTGAGTCCATGCATTATTCTTGATGCTATGGAGATCGAAAGAGAATTATAGGTGATTTGTGCTGTCAGGTAATAAACTTTCTTTAGGTTGACAATTCAAATTGTTTTCCTTTGGCAGCAACCCTGCCTTAAGGTTGAGCCTTGAGGCATATAAGCCTGCCAAGTAAGTTACGATATCACTGGACAATAAGATCGTGGGATCAGTTAAGGCATGAACCTCAATTTCTTGAGTAATAAAATAAACTGAGCCTTGAGGAATAAGCTTGGATATGCATCTCTGAGAAGTTACTAGGAGGCACAAGATTATAAGGAGCATGAATAAAGGCATATATGCACTGCAAATATATTAAGATGCGTAATGAATACCAGAAATAGATTTATGATTGAAATACAACTTGAATTTGCACCCGCACCCAACCTTAAAAGTGGAAAGTCCCTCTGCTATCTGTTGTCTGGCGACTAATGTTCCATGTGACGGGTGCTTCACTTTTTCCTTTTTCGATACTTGTGCTAAAATGAGTGATTCATTTCTTATATTTTGATCATTTTTGCAACTCATAATAGTTATTCACTCTAATCCATGAATTTAGATTGGACAAGGCACTTACAGCAGTGTGTTCCAAGCACGCGATGTTGAAACTGGGAGGATGGTTGCCCTGAAGAAGGTTCGCTTTGACAATTTTAAACCAGAGAGCATTAGATTTATGGCCCGTGAAATAATGATTCTCCGCAGGCTTGACCATCCAAATATTATGAAGTTGGAGGGAATAATTACTTCTCGATTGTCAAGCAGCATTTACCTCGTGTTTGAATACATGGAGCATGATCTTTCTGGACTGTTATCTTCTCCAGATATCAAGTTCACTGAGTCACAGGTAGGATAGCATTCTATTTATTCATTTGATTTGTGAGGATTGAACCATTTAGGTTATGTTTCAGGATATTATATACAATTGCTCTAACACAAATCAGAGTCATTTCTTCTTAACCATCTTCTTTCTTTCATGACACTGAACATATCCTTATTTTTCTTCATTTAATTGCCTGACAAGTTTAATTTGACATTTCTTTGCAGGTCAAGTGCTATATGAAGCAGCTATTATGTGGAATTGAGCACTTCCATTCACTAGGTATAATGCACCGGGATATCAAAGCATCCAACATTTTGCTAAACAATGAGGGAATTCTGAAAATAGGAGATTTTGGATTGGCCAATGTTCTTAATTCAAGGAACCAGAACCAATTAACCAGTCGTGTGGTGACTTTATGGTATCGCCCCCCTGAACTTTTGATGGGCTCAACAAGTTATGGTGTATCAGTGGACCTGTGGAGTGTGGGCTGTGTATTTGGTGAAATCCTGTTTGGGAAGCCTCTACTCAAGGGGAGAACTGAGGTAATATTTCTATCCTACAGATGTTTTTGTTAAGCAATGCATGAATCTAAAAAATTGCAAAGCTATGTAACGAATTTAGTGTCCCTTAAATCTTTTTCTATCTATAACCTCTGGTTCTTCTCATACTAGGCCCTAAAATAACTCCTGAAGTTATATCTGCACTGTTGCTTTCTAAATTCCACTGTTCTACACAACTTCAAAAGTTCTGTTTGCCTAACCTTACTAGCATTTGATGAGAATTAGGGTGAAAAAGAAGAAATGAAAATATTGGAAGTACAAATATGCATGGATATTATCTTTATCAAAAAAGGCAAACACAATTTTCTTGAGTTCAAAATGGAAAAACCAGATATTCAACGTATATGGATGGCATATTTTCATCGTTTCTTAATTGGTTTACTTCAAAACCTTTTTGGAAGTTCAATATATTTATCATTTTTTTTTTCAACTTGCAGGTTGAACAATTACACAAAATCTTCAAACTTTGTGGTTCTCCTTCTGATGACTTCTGGAAACGATCTAAGCTTTCCAATGCTACCATGTTCAAACCCCAGCATCCTTATGAAAGTTCTCTTCAAGAGAGGTGCAAAGATATTCCAGCAGCTGCTTTGGACCTGATGGAAACTCTTCTTTCCATAGAACCAGAAAAGCGTGGGACTGCCTCCGCTGCCCTTTTGTCTCAGGTTTCCCTAACTAAAACCAATCCTCTAACCCTTCAGTTTCCAGATTGAAGATCTAATATGAAAAATAATAGTGCCTTTGGCTATTGCAGTTTCTGATGTTTCAGAAGCCTTTGCTTTTCACTTTTGAATGGTGTTCTCCCTATGTTTTTCAGATTTTAGAACTATGAAAACCTTATAGATTGAATCAATTTTACATTTTTTTTGTTCAAAAATTTGAGCCATTCACCTTTTCTCCTCTTAGATTTCTCCCCTTTTTCCAGTATTTCAGAACAACGCCATATGCATGTGAACCATCAAGCTTGCCACAGTATCCACCTAACAAAGAAATGGATGCCAAATATCGAGAGGAAGCACGAAGGTATACACTTTGTTACACTTTTGTGTGTGGGTGTGGGTGTGGGTGTGGGTGTGGGTGTGGGTGTGAGGGAAGTGGGGCGGGGATACTGGCCTGAGTGAAATTGGTCCTCCTTCTGAGTGCTGAGTAAAAATTCTCAATCATGTTGGTTTTGCTTGTATTAAAGTTCCTTTAATTTGTTATGTTAACACTGTGGTACAACATTAACAGTTTAGGAAAGCTGCTTGTGATTTTGTCAATTTTTCTGTTAAATCAGTGACCTGAGAATTTTGATCCTTGATTAGGCAGCTAAAATGTAATTCGCATGCTTCAGTCTAAAAGCCCAACAGCTTTTAGTTGTATCTGCAACCAAGGAATTATATTTCCATGGGATAAATTCAGTTCTATGAACTATGCGGTTATGTGAACAGGATTTTGATATGTTTGCCACTGAATAACTGTTGTGCCTCCAGGAAAAAGGCTGGTAGTAGAATGCGAGATCCAGGACTCCCAAGAAAACCAAGAAGAGTTCATCGGACATTCCAGGAACAAAACTTCAATAAATTTGCACCAAAGGAGGTCTCTCTCTCTCTCTCTCTCTCTCTCTCTCTCTCTCTCTAGAGAGAAGTGAGCTAGTTCCTGATACTTTGTTTGGTTATGCAGGAAGTGAAAGATAACTCTGAATTTGTTCGTTTGGCTAATGATAATAATGCATATGTGAAAGGAAGAAAAGGAGCGAGCAGAGAGCAAAATTTATTTTCTGATACAATCTCAGAGACAGCCCAGGCAACAAAAGGACACTATTCTTTCACAGGACCAGCACAAGTCACAGCATCAAGTGGCTTTGCATGGGCAAAGACACGGAAAGAGGATTCTACATCCACAGTATCTTATGATCCATCTGTCTCATCAAGTCAAATTAGTGCTGAAGATTCATCAAGGTTCAACTTTGCAAACAGCTCCTTTGACTTCACTAACGCAGAGAATGGGAGAAACAATTTCCATGAGGCTTCTGCCAAGCATGTGATGCAGAAGCAGCATAACCAATCTGATCCCTTTGATTCTCTTAATGCATCTGAGGCATACTATTTTAATGATCTCAACAGAACTGAAGATGCAGTTGTGGTAAGAAGTAATCTGATAATGTGACATCAGCCCGTGAAATGTATTCTCATATTTTAACAATTTTTAGAAATAACTGAGCAATTTCTGGTGTTATGACTAACTGCATTACAATAACCTGGTAGGACCACAGTAAAGAAAGGGAGAAGATTGAATTTTCAGGCCCTTTGTTATTCAGACCAAATAAAATTGAAGAACTCTTGCAAAGGAATGAAAGTCAAATACGTCGAGCAGCTCGAAGAACAAGGTTGGCTACAGGTGAGGATTCTACATCTGTATCTTTTCTAGCAAAGCCTATGCAGTCGGATACTTTGAGAATTAGATTCCTGAGATTATTTTTATCTGCTACAAGTTAGAAATATTTGCATGTTGAAGGAACTTGCATATGCTTAGCTCATATAATCCTGAATGCCAAGACTAATTTTCCTCTAAGCTCCAGTGAAGTATGAGAAACTTAGAGATTTTGGTTTTGCTTTTGCAGAAATGTGATGCAAGGATTCTACAATTGGCAAATCCTTCGATTCCTTCAAGGAGGCAGTAAATTGTGCAGAACTCCTTGCTAACTGGGGAAAATCATGGGCCTTGTGTCTTTTATAGTGCTTTCTATTACTCTTGAGTTCAAAAGAATTCTTCTTTTTGACGTATTAGGGCTACCTTTCCTTAGGTTTTAACATGCGTTCAAATCCACAAATTCCACAAAAAACAAAGGGGGTTTTGAATTTGTACTGGACCAATCACATATATAATGAAGAGTAGTGCCCTTTTCAACCAAAAGAAAGGAAGAAAAAAACAAAGAAAAAGCCTTGTCTTATGTACGGTTTATAACACAACAAACGACGCAGAAAAATCATGCCTCCTGCCGGAGTTGCTCGTAGAAGTGACACATGGAATGTTGGCTTGTAAGGGGAAAAAAGAAGTTAATTGAAGCCCTCCCCCATTGCATGAGTCTAATAGAGGAAATCAGAGTCATTAGGGTTCTTGCTTCAAAGATGAAGGCCAACAGGTATACTTTATCTTTTCAAGTTTTGAAAGAAGCACCAAATCCAGCAATACCCCCTTGGACTTTAGCATTATATATTGCAGATGTAGAGATGTGTTGTGAAGAGACGTGAAAAAAGTTAATTACCTCTTTGTTAACCTGTCTTCATTCAACCAATGAAAGATAAGACACCTGAGATGAAGATCAAAGCTCTTTTTCCTTTTCTTTTTCGTTAGATTTATTAGGAGGTCTGTTGAATTTTAGACTACATAATATCCTCGGTGTTTGCACATCCATAGAGGTCAGCCAAGTTAATGAACTTACAAGAGTCTGCGGGATCAAGTTAAATTCTTCAGCAAAAATTAATCTCCCCGTTGATTAACTGAAAACTTGTGAGTTTTGTTGATGAATCCTCTAGGATTCTATCAAAGTCGTATTAGAACCAAAGTGACGTGTGTGTATCATGAAAAACATCGTGATTGGGTTTTCCACAACCTTCGGCTAGAGAAGTGACTGGATCACTAGAAATGAGTTTCTCTGCGCGCGAAACAAATTTTATATCAAGATAGAAGATCCTCTGGTATTATTTAAGTTATCAAATATAAGAGGAATAAAATATAGACCGGAAAACTAGCTAATTATTCTCACTTATATATATATATTTAGAAGTTATGTGTACATGATATATAATACAAAAAAAATTAACAAACTAGATTTAAAATTTAAAAAATATATATTTTTGGGATATATTGAGGAAGCAAAAGGGTAATACTTCTGGGATTTTACTGTCCACAAGGTAGTATCAATAAAGATGTGATATTTAAAGAAGATAAAACACAAATGAAAGAAAATAATAGCACTTTAAAAAAAAACTACAACAATTCACGTGGAAAATATTTTGAATCATACATTTTTGAATCTGTACCAGAGCATGAAGAACAGGAACATATAAATTTTAAAACTTTTGAGATTCGACGGTCAACCCGTAAAAAAAAACCATCATTTTAACACTCAGAATATGTTATTGAGAGTAACACTGCATATTATCTTCTAATAAAATTTAGAGATCCATCCTTTTTCTATGAAGTTACAAAAGGTACTAATATATTCATGTGGATGACAACAATGCAAGAAGAGGTTGAAGCTCTATATAAAAATAAAACTTGGGATCTTGTTCCTCTACCATAAGGAAGGAAGGTCATCGGTAACAAATGAGCTTACAAGATAAAGCGTGATTGAAATGATCAAGTGAAGTGTTATTGTGCAAGATTAGTGGCGAAAGGATATGCTCAGAAAAAAAAAAGATTTTAATGAATTATTTTACCTAGTGGTATGACTTACAACAATTAGAGTAGTCTTGTCGATGTGTGCTATATTTTATCTTTATTTAGAGTAGTTAAATTTGAAAATTGCATTTCTTTATGAGAAAACTTAAATAAGATATTTATATGATTCAACCAAAAGGTTTTGCTGAAATAGGTAATGAGAACTTGGTTTTCAGATTGAACAAGACTCTATATGATCTCAAACAGGTGCCTAGGTGTTGTTACAAGAGATTTGATTCTATTATAATTAGCCTTGGGTACAACAAAATCATTTCAGACCATTGCATATATTATAAAAGTTTGAAGAAGAAGGTGATTTTATCATTTTATTGTTGTACATGGATGACATATTGATAGTAGACCCTAATAAAGATCGATTGCATGAATTAAAAGCACAATTGGCTAGGGAGTTTGATGTGAAGGATGGACTAGTAAACAAGATTCTAAGAAAGTAAATTCATTGACACAGAAGTAAAAGAAAGAGTTGGCTTTCACAAAATAATTATTGAATAAAATCTGGTGAGGCTTCAACATGCAAGATTGTAAACCAATTTCAATCCCACTTTCAGTTAACTTCAAAGTATTCTCAAGTATATCTCTTAACAACAAAGCAAAGAGGATGAAGATGTTTCAAGTAACGTATGCATCAACAGTTGAAAGTTTAATGTTTGTCATGATATGTACAAGATTAAACATTGCACAAGTAATAAGAGCAACCAATCGATACATGGCAATACTTTTAAGAAGATCTTGAGATACATCAATGGTATCTCAGATGCTGCATTATTTTATAAAGGATCGAAATTTACTATTAGAGGTTACATTGATTCAGATTTTGTAAATGACCTTAAGAAAAGAATATCCTCTTCATGCTATGTATTCACAGTTACAGAAGGATTATGAGCTAGGTCTCTAAACTATAAACTGTTATGGCCTTATCCACAATAGAAGCGAGTTACCAAGCTTGTAAAGAAGAAATGTGGCTAAGAAGACTCATGAAGGAGCTTGTGCATAAACAAGAGAAGATTTCATTGTATTGTGGCAGTCAGAGTGTCTTGCATAATGCAAGGAATCCAACGTTCCATTCAACAACAAAACACATAGATGTCCTGTATTATTTTGTTCGTGAAGTGGTGGAAGATAAATATGTAGATTTTCAAAAGATTCACACCAAGAAACATAAGTAATATGAAAATGACAAATATAGAAAAAGAAGAAAAATCACATATGATCAAATATGAAGAGATGATTAAAAATCAAAATCTTCACGTGAAAGAATGTAAAACCTACCTTCCATTTAACAGCATCCCATTCTAATGGTTAGTGCCTAATTAATAATTGATAACTTGAAGTGCATCATTTAATGATATGGTAGTGCATCATTTGTCTTCTTTTAAGAGAGGATATGATACCCAACCTACCACTCATGCCTTTCAATGCACCACATCCAAGAAAGAAATACAAAAGTGAAGGAGTGGACTTATTCCAAACAACATTGTGAAGTATTTGTGAGAGCTATAGAGATTTTTAATTGTTCTCATATCATATTATATTAATAAAGTGTGGTTATAATTTTCATATTATTTAATAAAATTTTTTTATAATTACTCATTGATATAGATAAATTTAGATGAATCACGTAAATTATTCTATAATTGCTCGTAAATAAATTTATTTTGTTTTTGTGTGTTTTATTTTTTATTTTTTCTGTTCTGTGTATTTTGTTTTATATGCATCCTAGTAACAGTGTGCTTATTATTTTTATTTTTATTATTATGTTAAACAGATAAAAACGTTTTTTTTTTAATATATTTTCTCAACAGATGCACCCTTTGGCTTCCAGCTCAATCCAATATTAAGACGAAAACAAAAATGGAAAATATGAACCAAATAATAAAAAATCCATATATCATTAAGTTACAGCCGTATGAAAATGTCAAGAAAAGGAAATAAAAATTTGTACAAGAGACTGAAATATCTACAAATATACAAACTTTTTGTAGATATATATACGAAACCCTAGTTTCACCTTCACATTTTACAGAAGGAAGCTGTCTTATTCTCAGAAAAAGAGAGAGAGAGAGAGGCTATTTGCGAGAGCCGTCCCTTCAGTGGTAAGTTGTTTCTTCCCCTAGAGGTTTTTTTTTTTTTCTTATTTCTGACGGCATTAACTATGCTATAGTTATTTAATTACTACTTTTTCTGGCTGATAATCATGTAGGCATATGAACTCATGAGATTTTAACTATTCTCACTAGAATGAAAATAACAAGTTTTACATGCCAATATGATCATATAATTGGTTGGCTAGCTAGGGTTCCCTCCTCTCATCACTATCTTCAATCTCTGAATTTAAATGAACAACTTTAAAGTTTTAAGTTCAACGAACTTAAAACATATATAATGCCAAGATTTTCCTGATTAATTAAGCGTGTGTGCATGAGAATATATATTTTGCAGTCAAAATGGGTGATGTAGAAATATCACCACTCGTTAAACAGATTGTTCGAGGTCTCAGAGGCTTAGCTTTCCTTGCCACTATTCTTGCAACTAGTTTCATGGCTGCAAGCCATGAAAGAGCGATCTTCCCTTTCGATTACAAAGCAGACTATACAGATCTTATGTTCTTCAAGTACGTTACAACTACATGTATATATCATTTCTAGTTTTCTACTACTTTGTAGTTTGTTTTTGGTCCATGCTTGCTCTCTCTAATCTATATATATATATAAAAAAAAAAATCTATGATTTTCAGGGCCTTTTTAGGTGCAAACATTGCCGCAAGCCTTTACAGCTTTTTCTTTGTATGCCTTCCTCCGAAGAGCTTGCTCTGGCGATTGGCTATAGTTTTAGATGTGGTAATTAACACTCTCTTGCATTAATGTCTTCTAATGCATTTTTTTTAATTAATTTATATATTGGCATGAACAAGTATAATTTAATTGGTCTTTACAGTAGTAATAATTTGTTGGATATTTATATGGTTTTTCTCTCTTGTAAGATCATGTTCGGACTCCTTGTTGCAATGGATTCAGCAGCTATAGCAGCTGCGTATCTGCACAAGCATGGAGATTCTCAGGCATTTTGGCCACCAATCTGCAGCCAAGTGCCCACTTACTGTTATCGCGTAATTTTAGCTATATCCATTGGATTCGGTGGAGTCTTCATGTTCCTGCTGATCATCATCATTTCCATCTCTGTTATCTTAAATCCTCTTCTCGTCTAGTAGATTCATCATCATAACTATCTTTCTTGCATAAATGTACATTTCCTACTAGTAACAATATGGTCTCAGTGATCTCTGACAATGGAACTGTTGGGTTTTTTTCTTCTTTTTTGGAGAATTACTTGTTACGATTATGGTGAGTGCTTCATGTTCTCTTCTCTTGGTACCAATCACCGTTGTAATTCTTTATATATATATATATATATATATATATATATATATAGAGAGAGAGAGAGAGAGAGAGAGAGAGAGGAACAAGAGAAATACAGTAGCCCAAGCAGCCAAGACATACAATACTGTGAATTGGAAAAGTATTTTTATGATTTTGCTTTTCTTAGAAAAACTAGCAAAGCTTGCCTGGGGGAGTAAAACCATCGTTTACAAGGGATTTATTAGGTATTAACAAATTAATTAGAGACAAATTAGTTTTTATATATTTTTTTTAAAAAAAAAGTATAGCGAAATGATATGCTATTTTTTATTGACAATTTATTTTTTTAGTTTCTATATATTATTTTTTAAATACAGCAACAGTGAGTCTCTAGTATATATATTTTTTTTTCTTTCAAGTACTATAATATTGATAATTTATTTTAATTTTTAATAAAAAAATTTCTATTTACTTTATTTACTCTTATTTTTTTCTTAATCATATTATTAAATTAACCAAACTTATTAAACTCGGTTAAATTAATAACTTGAATTATAAATTTTTTTTATTTTTTAAAAAACATTTGCATCATTTGAATATATATTTTTTTATTTAAAAAAATTGATAAATTAGGTCATACCATTATTACCATCTAACTATTATAATTATAAAATAATAATTTAATCTTAATTAATTTAAAAAATAAAATTCAATTGTAACCTATATAAAAAATGAGCCATATATCATGCATTAGATGAAAAGTTAATTCTTCCGAAACCAGCGGCATCCTGGGTTTTGTAACAACGTAGCTTCGATTTCTTTTTTCAAACAAGATATTTTAAAAACATTTTCACAAAAAAAAAAGGGTTTTTTTAATTTTATTTAGTAAATTATTATTATTATTATGAGAATAAGGCTATTTCAGCCCTAGTGAGTACCATAGCAGCATGGCTTGCCGGTGCCAAAAGTCTTGCAAGAGCCTCCCTTGGATTTGTAAAAGATGCAAGCAGAAGAGCAGTCTGGAAACCGTGAACATGGCCCTAGGCAGAGCCTGCTAGTTTTAGTTGCGCCGCTACTTGCCCCGTCACTAATATCACTGCCAGAAAATCATAGATAAATTACAATAAATTTTACAGATAAAATATAATAAATTTTGCCGATAAAATATCCTCATGCTATATCTATAAGTAAATATCAATATAAATATTTTGTTGGTATATATTAAAAGGATTATAGTAAAAAAATTAAAAATTAAAAAAAAAAACAAAAAGCATGATGATATATCATTTATATAAATGGCATTACCAACAACATTAATCCGTTCGTGATATTTAAGAGAGCATTGAAACTGTAAAATACAACATATACACTGAAAAAATAAGTCCGTCTATGTATTTAAGAAAGTTTTGGGACTATTTACTTTTTAATTGTACTGTTTATGTTGTCAATTACATATAAGATCACTAAATGATTAAGTCTATCTATATTTTTCCTGAGAGTTCTAAAATTGTTCACTTCTCAATTGCAGTGTTAATTACTTTTTTTACAGACAAAATCTCCGACGGACTGAAAAAGTCATCGGTAATATTTGGGGGGTTTCAGAAAATTTAAATTAAATATTACAAGCAAAATCATCGACGGAATGAAAATTTTCTAGTGATATTTGGGGGATTTTTGAAAAGTTTTGATTAAATTAAAAATTTAAATTAAATATTACAAGCAGAATCACCAACGGAATGGTTAATAATATTAATATTTAATTATTCATCGATAAAACGTTAATAAAAAAGCTAAATTAAAAGACCAGAATCGTTAATTTCATAATAAATGCACCTCTTCTTCTTCTTTTTTTTTTTTTGTAAAAAACACCAATGCCCTTCTCTTTCTTTCTCTTATCTCCTCAACTCCTTCTCTTCTCTTCTCCTCTCCTCTACACACAAGCATGTCTTCTCCTCTCTTCTTCTTTTATCTTCTCATTTTTTTTATTAATTAATATACTTTATGAATTTATTTATTTTTTCTCAGCTTTACTCGGTAACAAAATTTAGGTTAGATTTTTCTTTTTTCTTCTTTTTTTTTATGTTTTTTTCATTATATTTCTTTTAAATAATTTTTTAATTTTTCTGCTCTTAATAATTACATGAATGTTATTGTAAGAATTATTTTCATATGAGAATAATTTATTGGTTTTGAAATTCTTCAATTTGACCCTCAATTAGCCTTCAATCTTCAAATTTCTTTCAACCAAACCCTTGATTGCATCAATTTAGCCTTTCAAATCTTCAATTGTATCCCTAATCTTTCAATCTTTGTGAATTGATATGAATTAGGTCTCCAAACTTGATTTTTTTTTCAATTAAATCCTTAAAATTAATTAATTCTTCCAAACTTTGCCCAAATGACTTTTAAACTTAGTTTCTTTTCAATTAAATCCTTAAATAAGTTAATTAAACCTATTAGAAGTTTAATTAAATAATTAGACTTAATTAATTCTTTCAATTTTGATCAAGTCTGGATTTCAACCTCAATTTATTTTCTTTCTTCATCCTATCTTGTCAAAATATTTTTAATCTGGTTATTCTTCTGATATTTTGATATTTTACATCTTGAAGGTTTATTTTTTTGTGTCCCAAAAATATTTTGGATTTTAATTTTTTAATTTTATGGGATTTTTGAATTAAAAAAAGGAATATATATATATTGTTTCAGCTTAACATTTGGTAAGCTGGCATGTTTTAATTACATGACCATATTGGGAATAGTATAATGGATGTTATTATGCTATCATGCATTGCTTGTATATTGTTGAATTTAAGTATCCTAAACCACTGTTGAATGTTTTTTTTAACTACCACATGCTTGAATTACAATGACAAATGTTGGCACACGTTAGATTGTGATACCGTGAAAAAAACCTCATGATAATACTTATCAATTCCAATTTTAGGTTGACTCCGTCAAGAGATCAAATTTTAGGTTATACAGGTTCATCAGTTAATCCGGAAAAATTTTAAAAAATTAAATTTTTAATATTTTATATAAAAAAATTAAGAAGCAATTCATGTAGATAGAAATTATACATGTTGTAAATAATTAAGTTTAAAATATTATTTCAAAAGGTATTTTATTTTATATTGGAAAAAAACTATTTTATTCTTTTAAATTGAATTATTTAAACTAAAAATATTTTTTTATCTTGCATTGAAAAAATATAACTTTTTTCTTGTGAACATAGAGGATATATACTAAAGGGTTTCAAATCCCACATTGAAAAAATAAAACATTCTTCTAGTATTTATATAGTGAATTTTGAAATGGGTTAGTAACCAACTGAAAAATATAAAAAACAAAAGAGGCCTCTGGTTAGGAGAAAAAATATATCTGAAAAAAAAATGATCTCTACTAGGTTTTATCTGGTTTCAGGTTAACCTGACGGGTTAATCAGTTTTATCCGGGCCAATTGCAAGCCCAGGTTTTTAATAAAACAGACCCGGCCAAGGCCCCGGATCACCCAGGTCCCTGGTTGACCTATCGGGCCGGGTCTGATTACTATGATCATGATGGAATCAATTATTCTTAATTATACTAAACATGGTTATGGAATTGAAGTTAAATCCCGTTTCTCAAAAAGTTAAAATTTTTTTATTTAAAATTAATTTTTTTTATATTTTCAAATCGTTTTAATGTGTTGATGTCAAAAATAATTTTTAAAAAATAAAAAATTTATTTTAATGCATTTCCAAACACAAAACACTTTAAACCACAATCGCTAACACAATCTCAATAACCCCCCGAAAAAGAACATGATTATATGTTCCAACAAGACCCAGGTTTCATGGCCTTCACTTCTTAGCAGCTAGCATTATAAAGATTTTTACCATATCTTTCAAGATGTTTGCGGCGTTACCTCAAACTCACTCTTAGAGTAAGGAACTTCATTAATTGTCCATGCAAGAGATTTGTAGATGTTCTTTATTTGTTGATAAATCCACCTCAGGGCCTGGTAGTTTGGGACTACGCATTATTATTTGCACACTTTTCAATTTCTTAATTTTAGAAATTTCTTTTTTTATAGGATTTTTTGTCTTTTTTTATTTCTTGTTTTTAAATTCTTTTTTCTTTTTAATTTAGAAAGATCAACCCTCTTTCTTTTATTCACCACACAACCTTACATAAATTATCCATATTTTTAAATTTTGAACTAATAACATACAAAAAAAAACAAATTGTAAAGTTAATTTCATTTTATTCCAATGAAGTGTGTGCTAACTATTTATCCATTACTTTTCTAGATCTTAATTCATTTGATTATTAATAAGATTTTTTTTGGATAATTGATAAAAGAAAGAAATTGATAAAGAATAAAATAAAACTAATTAATAATTATATAAATTTAACTTGTGTATACTAATACATCATAGAAATAAGTTATTACATACAAGAGGGGTGGCATCCTAAATCAATTAAGTAGTCGTGAATTTAATCAAAGAAACCATAATCTACTCTCATATTAATATCACATTGATTAATTTGAAAGAATGATTGGAATTAATTTTTAAAGTGTTTTTTATATTGAAATATATTAAAATAATATTTTTTTATTTTTAAAAAATTATTTTTAAAATTAATATATCAAATCGATTCAAAATATTAAAAAAATTAATTTTTAACCAAAATAAAAAATAAAAAAATTTAATTTTTTAACAACACGAGGGACCACGTTTTCAAACATTCTCTTATTTCTTCTCGAAACTGCTTTTATTCAACAAAACATGCCTTTTTTCATGCTTCTGTATCTAAAAAAAATCAAATATCATTTATCATTAAAAAAGTTATACTAACAAAAAACAGCCACATATAACCTTGACATATAATTCATGTTTTATTAGGCTAGATGAGAAGGCAAGGTACTCATTTTTATAGAAGCTACATTACCGTTGTAAAATTTACAAATCCAACAAAAGGTAAATAAATGATAGTAATTAAATGTTATTTAAAATTAAATTGTATTTATTCTGCATGCACTTTCTACACCTCATGAAAATATATTTAATTAATGTTTGAATACCCAAATGCACATAAATATCTAGATCTATATATAAATAAAGAATACCACTTGAAAAATTTTTGATTAATAGAAATCACCATCACTACATAATATGATTAAATGTGACTTTAAAGTATAGAAACAAAGATGATAATTTTATAAAAATGTTTACTTGTACAAATCATAAGTATAAATTATAATTGTATTAATAAAATTATATAATTATATTTAACAGAAGTGTACAAAAAAATATGGCAATTACAAAAACAATAATTATAATCTCAATTTTATTACTAATAATTATTTAATTGATGTTATGTTGTTTCATGTTTATAAAATAAAAACATAAATGAATTATATTCATAATAATATAACAAACAATTTAATAAAATAATTAAAATACAACAATATAATAATATAACAATTTTTTATGATATATAATAAAAAAAAATTGAACACTAATATTATTTATAAATATAGAATTCATACATGTCTTTAAGTTAAAATGCAAGTGCATTTTAAAAATAATTTAAATTTTTTTAACTTTCAATTTATTATTTTTAATTTCATAAAACTTTTTTTATTTTTCTACGGCACTTATATAAACAACCTATTTGTTTATGTCTCAAAATTATTTTTAAAAATTTAAAATTTTTTATTTATTTTATATCATATTTTTATATTATTTTAATATAACATATTAATATCAAAAATAATTTTTAAAAAATAAAATAAATATATTATTTTAATATATTTTCAAATAAAACACACACTATAAAACAACCTCTTTCAAAAACACGAGGATTTACTTCAACCTTTTTGCTTTTAATTTACTATAATATTACTATGAAACAATTTTGCAATAAAATCTTGCATTATTAACTCAACTCAAAAATCAAAAGCAGTAAAACAAGACTCACGGGGACTGTATTAGGCGATACATACCTTGCGGCTTTTAGATTTTCCATTTTTATTAACAAAATCTTAAAAAATTTAAAAATAAAAACGGGAAAAGATAAAAACTTCAGATCCTCATTCTGTGTAGTTAGGACTCAGGATTTCTTCGATCACACACAAAAAAATACGACAAATAATAATCTCTGGAAAATAACTTCTGTGCGAAATTAAAAGCCAAGAAAAATATGGGAAAAGAATATGAAAAAATAAAAAAGAAAGAAAAGATGTAGGACAATACCCTCGCCTTGACTGCAAAGACTAGAGCAGCAAAGCGGCCATGGAGTTCCCTATTTCTTATTGTGCGCCCAACGCACTGACGTGCGCCACGATGTATAAACCTCTCTCGTGGAATACCACGCCACCCCTAACTAAAGAGGGAAGCGCTCGGCCTTGGGCGTGATTTAGATCTTTCCCGCTCGCCTTCTCTTCAATTTATACCAGAGCAACCCTAATTTTCATTCTTTTCTTTTTCTGCCACTATACGCTTTCTATATTTACGCTTGTATCCCTGCCGTTTTATTTGAATATAATAAATATCCCGTTCCGTCGCGAGAGAGAGTAGGTGCCGTACGGGAACGCCAGCAAGGCGCTCTCTCTTGGTTTCTGTTTAAACAATTTATTTGGGAAAAAAAAAAAGTGAATTTAAAGTTTTACACAAAATGGGGTGAAGTACAGATTTGTCCTCCAACTATCACATAATTCTCAAATTGGTACAAAACAAAAAAGCAATTCTCAATTGAATCCCAATCTATCTTACATTACTCCACAAAAACCATAATTAAAATTAATAACAGAAATGAGTCCTTTGATAATAAAGGCGAAAACTTTTATAGAGAAGGTGAATTGGGTAATGTCTACGGGCTAAAGATTCATTGGGAATTTGTTTTTGTTTGGACACCTAATTGAGAATTGGATGATAGTTGGGGGATTAATATGTACTTTGCCCAAAAAATGTTAAGGTGTTTGGAGTTGATAGTTTTAAATTGATGAAATATTATTTTTTTTAAATATTCTAATGAAAACTTCCATTGAGATTATAATCTCTAATTGCCAATTTAATCAAACTTGTGTTATTATATTAAATGTTTATCAAAAACATAACTTTAGAAAAATATTTTTCATTAATTATCATTTTTATTCCTTAATAATTTGGTTATTAATTTATGAATATTTAAAAGCTTTTTTACTTGATTAGTAATAAAAGATATTTTTTAATTATGTTAAAACATGTTTAGTATTGTAGTAGCGGTTATTTTTAAAGTGATTTTTCACTCGAAAATACATTTAAACAATATATTTTTTATTCTTAAAAATTTATTTTTTGATACAAGCATATCAAAATAATCCAAAAATATAAAAAGAAATTAAAATTTTTGGAAACCGTGCTTATCCAAAAATATAAACACAAAATTATTACAAGAACATTTGTATTTTCATTATTTACTTGGGCATCACGTAATAAACATATTTCACCTTTTCATTATTAGAGATAAGGAGTTTCAAGTCCTTCCGTGATTGAACATTGGTATATGCAGGAATATATCCATATTAGTCATCATCAATGGTCATAAGCCTCGGCAGTTGACCACGATCCACAAAATCAATTCTGTTCAATCTCAGACAGCACAACACTTGCTCCGGAAGTTCTTCTTGTTTCTGCGCCTGTTAATACAAGACAAATGTTGACCCCGGAATGAGCTAGAGAGCTTGAGAGTGCTCTTGATCAAGTATATATAGGCTTAATGATTTACTATCCAGTTCCTTAATCCTCCTCTTGTGCACAGAATAAGTTCCCAGAAACATTGACAAAAACAAAAATAGGAAGCAACCTTGTAGCTAGAACCAGCTAGCTCAGGTGATAAAGGTGGGGTTAATTCTATCTGTGTAGTGATCTTAGGTTTAGCACAAGGAAACTTTAACTTGGATAGACACTGACGCCAGACAAGCCTGAATGTCCTGCAGTAAAGAATGCATGTGATAAGTTAGATTGATCACCTGGATAGTTAGACCCAGATCAAGTATTCCATTCCTCAGGCGGTCTCGAAATGATTCTAGTCCCTTTCTTGATATGTAGCCGAAGCGATGGATATCCAGATCAATCTCAAAGTAATTAGGACCCTGCATGAACAATAGGATGGGCATGGTCATGAATCTTTTCCCTCAGTACTCTTGCACATCAAAGCTACATCACATAATCACTAGGATGGAATACTAGCATATTTCACAGTGGAAACAAAAAGAGAAGAAAGAAACTAGGAAGTAATTACTGTCTCTTGTAGCAAAATATGAGAAAGAAGATCTCAAGTCTGTTATTATCCAACGAAATTTCAACAGCATAGTTGATCGTCTGCAAACTGATTTGACATTTGGCTGAACCAAAAATAATTTAAACCGTGCTTTACCTTGAAAAACTCATGCTGTGGACGAGAAAGAACTGGCTTTTCATTATAAGCATTAACAAGCTTTCTTTCAGTAGAACTCAAATTGAGATCTTCAGGATTAACCAACCCAGTCATGATCTTTAGCCTTTCTCTATATGGAACAGTTGAGTCTTTTGCAAAACCTCTGACCTTTTCCATCTCATCCTCAATCAATTTCTGTCACATTTGAAAGAAAATTTCAGTCAACCAAGACAATAGCAACCAAAGATAACAGAACACAGAGTGTGTTGAAACCCAGGAAAACAAACTAAAACAGCATGAAGTTTCACTTCGGATGAAATATTATAGCGATTTCCTCATACAATGAAATTGAGGGAAAACAGATGTTTCTTCCCAAATTGAATATTGTGCATGGTCGTTTTTTTTTCCCTCCATGATTATCACCCAAAGGCCCCACTGAACTTGAAATCACCCTTTTAATTGTCATTATGCCATGACGTTGTAGGTTCCCCTTGATGTCGTAGTCCTTTGGGAGAACAAAATGATGCTACGAAAGTTGTCTGAATCCAAACGTTCGAGTGAGTGGTGGTTTCGAGATAAAATTATTTGAGGGCTTGGGATTTGGGACCTTGTTGAAGCAAAGTCAACATCTAATGACCGTTCAATGATCTGTCCCAAAATGCTAGACAATCCACTCGATACTGTACACAAAGCTCAGAAGCCCGGAGTCTGTCAGCACCCATCAAAAAATTATTTGAAGAGCATAGGATTTGGGAACCTGTTGAAGCAAAGTCAACATCTGATGACAAACATATCGTGTAGATGAAGTCTCCACAATGCTTAGCAGTGCTCTCTCTCTCTCTCTCATTTTTTGGTAATGGAAGTGGAGTTCTATAAAAAGAAAGAGATTGCATCTCCCTAACCCTAAACACAACAAACTACAAACTTCTCCTAGATTTGTTATGCATCAAGTTGGCATCTGCAACATCAAGGGACATAAGAAGCCAAAATAAACATAACACTTGCACCGAAAGGTTAGCTTCTTACAGTAAACCTTAAAAGCGAGTATAAGTTGAACACCTTATGATTTATATCGCTGAAATAAAGCATGCTGGTGAAAACAAGACAATTTCAAACGGAGTTACCTTGATATTGTCTTGATATTGGGAAGAAATCTCTTTCTCCAAGTTTTCAGAAACCTTGAAGTACAGTACAAGACTCATCCCTTCCCCATTAGTATCGCCAAGGAACATTGCAGCAGGATAGGTTGGCATCTGCGAAGCATCAAGAAGGTTCAATATAACATGAGAAACTGCTGACTTTGCAAGCCAACAAAATTATAATTGCTATTTTCGCAGGACACAGAGGATACATTGAGCAATTAACATGATTTATCAGAAACATATACCTGAATATTTACTATTAACAGAGGAGGGAGTTTCCCATCTGATTTTAAGTTTGGAAGATCAAGTTGTTGAGCTATGTGATTTATCTTTCTTGGGCAGACAAATACATCAACACCAATTGGAGTGTATGGGCTGTGAACTGGAGCAGGGCACTTCTGCTTATCTCTGCATTGTAAATCATTCCAAAATTATATCATTGCCTATCACAGAACAAAGTATAGAATAACTACTAGTAATAATAGCCTGACCACCAAATAAGGACGATTCAAGTAAGTCGATGGCATACTTGAAATAGGTCAGGCCACGAAGTTTGAAATTTGAGGGTGGAATCTCAGACCAACATCCTGCAGTTGGCTTCTCTCCCGTGGCTCGTGGAATAACAAATCCTGCTTTAGGACGGTACAAGAATCTTTTTGATGGACCTGAATACATATACATCAACAAGATTAACGTTCTATGTCAGCGATCCATGTACTTACAAGCACATAAACATGAATGTCTTGCAAAGTTACCCATTTGCCTGTAACACGAATAAAGTGAAAAGTCCAAAATTGAGGCTCAATACTGTACTCAAAGAAATGTATAGACTGAGAGAAAACTCATGCAACCTTAAGTTATATTAGGATAATAAAATTAGACAACGAGAGAAGTGGTGCTCGATAATCATGGAAATACACGTTGATAAAGAAATGCTGAATTGCAGTTGTGCACCAAACACTTGAGTACTTACAGTGTTCACTAGCCTCTTCCCCAGTATCACCTGATTTCCTCTTAAAAGAAAGCCTAAAAACTGCTAGCTTCCCTTTTGGAGCTGAAGCGGATAAAATCTTGTCATTGAAACTTACAGAAGGAACCAATCGAGATCGGCCAGACTTCAAGTTATTCTCGTAAGAGTCACGTCTATCCTCTTTTAGACCTTTGAAGCTTCCGTAGGAATTATTTAATAATTTCTTCCTCCGACTTTCATCAGCTTTACTCAAATGTGAAAGATCATAACCCTGAGCACTAATAACTGCAAATCCTTTGGATTCCTTGTATTCATCTTTTCCTGTTTTTGATCCATCTATTTTCATATAACTTTCATGATATTCTTCATATTTATAACTGCCATCCACAAAACATGAAGAGCTTTCATATTGAAGCACTTGTCCGCTTGAGATGTTCCCAGTTGTAGATCCCACTGATGAAAAGCGGTCTGCAATAAAAAATATATATATAAATATATACATAGTGTACACTAGTGAACAAGCATTTCACATTAACATCAACAACTGGAGTTACTTTACCACATACTCTACATGTTAAACCGCAACTGATGAAGGGAGACATGGCGGGAAACTTGTCAATATAAAATATCTACAAATACATTTAGCTAGGGCGTTTCGACATATTACCACTATGTCCTGAAGAAATCAGTACAAGGTAGATTTTATCTCAGTTTTATATGTTGACATTAAATGAAAAAACATGGTGGGGGCTTTTGATTGAGATCACTTCATCATTAATAAAAACACCCTTGTTTATCTTCATGGTACCATTTCATGAAAGTAGTTAAAGAGATATCAGCGCTCACTACCTCCAAGCACACTGCAGAATTCATCATCAGAATCTGACTCCAGAATACTGACTGTATCAAACCATGGTTCCTCTTGGATTACTGCAAACAAAAACTCTTAAAAGTCAATTGCCATGTTCTTCAGCAGTTAGAAGAGTATGCATAGGTGTCTGTGGACCCTGTTGGGACTACAGAAGCAACAATAAAGGTTGTAATGATCTTATATAATGGTCTGAAAGATTGTGCCAGTGAGTTAAACATTCAGAACAAGAAAGAATAGATGGTAAAATTGGTAAGTTTTAATCTATCATATACATCAATAATCAATGGACCCCTCGGAAAAAAAACACATAACAATTACACAAAGACTATATTTTGAGAAACAAATACAATAATATCGCATTAATAAATGCAGAAGAGCTTCCATCTTAAGCTCACTTCAAATTTTGAGATGGATACCAATCCAGACAGGTAAACACACATGCATTTTATAACAGTGACCATCAAGATATGACTCCAGCAACCAGAACATGCATATCAAAGCCGAAAGGAATGACACTAAATCAAGACCTAATTTTCACACTTGCTCTTGCTGCATCAAAATAAGAATTCCTAATATTTCACCTGGCACCAGGTGCCCAAAATTTAAATATTCAAAATAAACAAGGTGTATATCAGCAGGATGACCAATTTGAACGAGGATAAAAGCGAATCATCCATAAGGTTGAAGATTAGCCAAAACAGAACAATAAGGAACAGTTTTTGGACTATTAATTCTTAAAATCTTCTGTGAATTTCGATGGGCATATGCATGTGTAATGAACTTCAGCTGTTTCCATTTTAAGCATATAGCTTATGAAGAAAAGATAGGAAGTCATTGCAAAATCACACTGTGTTTTATAAGAAATTGGCCTAGAACTCCATAAAAAAATCTCTACCAAATTGGTCAAAGCAGAAGTATTTGATTCGTAGCATAGTGTGTGCCATTGCCTGTATAGTCTACAAGCAATTAAAAGTTGTGGGCTACTGGACTTCATATTTTGTGCAAGAATGGCATATTAGTTTGACGAGGCCATGATGGATGCTTCCCATTTGGGACTAAAACAAGATCCGGCCAACAAAATCAAGAATGCCAAAACAGTGGTTGATTAGCATATTTTATGATACACAGTGAGATGGAAAAAAGTACCATCAGAGTCTACTTGACTGAGGTGCCATTGCAACTGGGTGAGATGGAATGTCGAATTGGAGACTCCAGATTTTCTGCACCTGGTAGCTGCACCATTCTCAAAATTCATATGAACAAATTGACTAACAGTAAAATCTTTCACACATCTGGCATCGCTAATCCTTTTCTTACCTCCATCCTGGACAGTATTGGATATCTTCACAAGATGCCTGCCCTTACGATGGCGCCTTTTATGTAATTTAATCTTTTTTGGTGGTGTTGATACGCAGCTGCCCATTCTAGCTACCTAATTATACAATCCTGCCAGTAGCAAAACTATTAACAAGAGATTCGAGTCCATAAACAGGAACTTGAAGACTAATCTGATGTTTGAAAACACATGCTTGCCAAAAAATGTGAAAGAAAAAATCTAAAATTAGATAAAATAAATGACTTATTAAGACAATCATTTTCCCTACAATTTCTTAACCAGGTAGTGCTGATTATCCAGCCACAGTGCTAGCCCACTCAACAGTCTTTTAGCAACTCAACGTACAGTATGTGAACATATGTAAACAAGCATACAATCAAATTTGTTGAGAGATGAAGGAGTCAGGCTGCGGCAAAAACTTCATTGATTGAAAAGGGAGATTGTGTAATTAAGTATCATTATGATCACAATTCACAAAATATTCTGCAAGCAGTAATCTCAGACGAACCTCCTAAATTGGTAAAACAACCTAGCGTCCAAGCATCTAATCTCAAGTCAAGCAGGTGATTAGCAACTACAAGACAGAATTAAATAAAAAGATGGATAAAATAATCTGACCCGTGTCCTAAGAACTTCCAAACCATCTAAGAAAGAAAAGGATCTTTTCACTTTCAAAGAAGCACTTGTTTCAGTTTCAAATCAGAAACTGCAATGAGAGAGCTGAAGTAAATGTAAGAAAAATATGGCAAGGGGTCCCCATCAAATAATGTAAAAGAAGACAAAACAGGTACAACACCAGAAGAAAACACATCGAAGGAAAATCATGGAAAGGTTGACGTTTGACGTGGTAACGTGAAAGGGAAATGCATACACACGAAAATAAATAAAGAAGAATACACAGCAAAGTGAATGATAAGAATATATATTATCATTAAAATCCAAATGAATATGATCACAAGGAAATAACAAAAACAAAAGATTTAACCACAAATCCACAATTAAATTTTCAAATTTCCCGTAAATAAACATTAAAAAAGGACAGAAAATCATTGTAATACAGAAAAGGAAAAAAGAAAATCCCTTTGCAGATGAATGATCATTTCGAACGAAACCCAGATTAGAAAAATCCAGGTAAATCACAATGCCATGCATCATACATAGAAAATAAATCTTTTTTTAAAGAAAAACATGTCATCATTCAACTAAACAGAGATCATGACGATGATGATGATGATGATGATGATAGTAGAACATTACCAACCTGTATATAGAAGATTAAGCCTCGGTTTTGCAGAAAGAATAGATCTCCCTCGCCACTCTGACCACGAACCGGAAGACAAAGAGAAGGAGGGGAGGGAGGTTCCAAGGAATGGCGGCGGGTGATTGAGGTAGGTGGGTCCGACGATGTCGGATCCGGGTCGAAATGTCAACAAAACCACCACTCCTCTTTTACTCCTCTCTTTATAGATAACAATTATCTATAAAAAAAACCTTACAAAACAAAAGAAAAGAAAAGGAAAAGGTTAAGATTGAGTTGTTCCATTACTGATAAATAGGTTATTTTTAGTGGTTTTTTTTTCAAGAAAATAAAAAAAGGTTATTGTATTCAGCGCTAACATAAATGCAACTGTCTATGAATAAGGTCTCCTGTCCTTCCTTTCCTTTTATTTCTGTCCTAAATTCGCTGGTTACAGACAGAGACAGAGCGAGGGAAAGAGAGAGTCTTGTGATTCTCTGTTACTTGTTTTTTGTCTGATCTGTTGTCAGCCTTACACGTCACGTTACCTTAGATCATGTCCTTTTTTTCTTTTTATAAGATAAGCATTTCCTTTTCTGGTAATTAAGAATCAGTCCCTGTTTTATATATTCATGAACATATCGGTCTCCAATCTCTTATATTTGGCTGATTTTTCCCTTTACATTCCTTGGCCTCACGAGTTCGTCCCCATCAGCTCTGTTGCCAGAGTATTGAATTTATTAAAATCGCTCTTGTCGATGAAATGCTATGATACTATTATATGATTCATTTATATTATAAACAAAAAGAGTAGATCAGACATCTTTATTATGTTACTTTGTTAATCGAAAAAGGGTTGATTTTAGCAAACTCTTAAGGGATGGGACTAATTTGGTATTGTCTATAAATATGGAGGACTATTTGTAAATATGACTATTTTCTTTTATGTTGTAGCTTCGGTGCTGTCGTCTTTAATTTAATGAGTTAGTTACCCTGCCAAATGCGAACAGTTAGAAACGACCAACAGAATCTGGAAAAACAGAAGAATAGATTTAAGTAGTTATTGTTTTTTAAAATGTTTTAATTTTAAAATATATTAAAATAATTTTTAAATTTTTAAATTTTATTTTTTTTATCAACATATTAAAATAATATAGAAACATAAAAAAATAATTAAAAAAATAAATTCTTCAATTAAATTATTAAATTAGATTTGTACGCTTTGAATTAGAGTTATTGTTTATTTAGATATTTTTTTTTATATGATAAGATTAATTAGACTGACTGGATCAGATAATTTTACCAAAAATGTATTAAAATTTAAAATAATTTTTTTTCTTTATAATTTTTCCTTCTCATTTTTACTTTTTAATAAAGATAGAGTTCTTTTTTCCTATTTTCTTTGGCTTTGTTTTTCGCTCATCCAAGCACAACAAGAGAGAATGATTTCCCTTGCTTCCTATTTTTTTTCTTGAATTGTGTTTGGAATTATGGTTGCGGATTTTTTTAATGTATTTTTCACTTATAAATATATCAAAATAATATATTTTTATTTTTTAAAAATTATTTTTGATCTCAGCGCATCAAAATGATCTAAAAACATCAAAAACATATTAATTTGAAGTAAAAAAAATCAAATTTTTTTTAAAAACACTTTTGAAACGCAAAAATAAACAGAACCATAAAGATTATTTTTGATATGATTCCTGCATGAAATACAGATGTTCCACTAAATCAAAAGTTAAAATTCTTATGGCACCAGCATCTAATCTGCTAGTAGAAGTCATTGTTTTTGTTTTCCTTTCAGAACAAAACATCATAATTTAACAACATCATAGTTTTAATTCATTGATTATGTTTTATTTTAATGTATTAAAAATTATCTACTAAAATACATTAGTAGTATTTAAATATTTTTTTATATTAAAATATTTAATTTAACTTGCACAACAGCATGGGTAAATAATCTAGTAGTATTTTTCTAAGTATACAAAAAGTGGTGCATAATCATGATTCCGTTTAGAAAAATGAAGAGCTAAGTGAAGAGGATAAAGGCTGTGCTAGGAAAGCATATGGGCTGCACTTAGACCCATTCGGCACAGGCCTCGCATGTCCATGCTCATAAGTGCCATTTCTTGTTAATTTTACGAGAATTGCTATGGTATGATATCGACCAGTTGATTTGTTAAATTTGAAGATAATTTAAATAATTAATAAAAATATAGTTTAATGTAAAAAAATCAAGATAATATTTTTAAAAAAATATTAAAACAACCAGCATATTATATTGACTCCGATCAACTCAAGTTAACTTGTTAAATTTGCTACCCAGATTATAAGACTATGACAAGTCAATAGAAAGCAAATAAAAAAAATGTTATTAAATTTAATTCTCAAACAATCCAATATTAAAAGATGAAATTGAAACAAAATTCAATTAAACAAATGAGTCGAGTCAACTCAGGTTAACTTTCAAACATGGGTCATGAGATCGAGATAATCCTATAAAGAGCAAATCAAAACAAATTATGAAACTTAATTATCATTTAATCTAATGTTAAAGGATGAAATTTAAAAAAAAATGATTAAATTGAAAAAAAAAATTTTAAAAATAACCCCAATCAACTCAGGTTAACTTGTCAAACCTGGGTTAAAAGATTACGATGGCTCCATATAAAACAAATCAAAAAATCAATATATAAATTTTAATTCTCAATCAACCCAATATTAAACGAAGAAGTTGAAATAAAATATTCAATTAAAAAAAAAATAAAAAAAACACCCTAGTTAACATGGCAAACTCGCAAAACTCGCTAGCCAGGTCATAAAATCATGTTAACCCTACAGAAAGCAAGTCAAAAAATAATTATGAAGTTCAATTTCTAATTAATTTATTGTTGAAGAATAAAGTTGAGAAAAAATTAATTAAAAATTGACTAATATCAAAGGATAAGATTTAAAAAAAAAAGTAATGTTAATGTAAGTTTCTAGTCAAATTTTAGGTTAATTAAAAATAAACTAATATTACAATATTACAGGATAAGATTAAAAAAAATTAATTTTAATGTAAGTTTCTGGCTAAATTTAGATTACTTTATAGGACTCTAAGTTATTGTGAGTCTACATCTAGGATAGATTCAAACTCAAGAATTAAGCAAGGAGCAGACAATCTTTACCAACAAAATTGTTGGTAAAGCAAATACCATAATTGCATAATTGAAATAGAAGATCTAATCCTACACCATATGACACCATTTCTCTCCAAAAAAAAAAAAAAAACACTATTTAAATTACCAATAACTATTTAAAAAAAACACTATTTAAAAAAACACTATTTAAAAATTAACTATGCATATTTTTGAAGTGGACGTGTGGTGGCTAAAGAATTCACGGATCAACTTGACATGCATGGAAGAGCAAACATGTACCGATGCTATCGTTTGGAGAATTTAGCTTTCCAAGTTATCTTTTCCTTTTATTTCAACATTGATTTCTAATTTTGTGATATTTTTATTTCATGAATTAAGGAACAAACTATTTAAATTCTTGTTTGGGATTTTTGGAATTCAATTATCAATTTTGATTTGGCAAAGCCATTATAATTTCTTTGTTATATTCATTTTCATTTAATTACACTACTAGATAGTTGTTCTCGGGTAATTTTTTGTAATGTTATTGAACCGGCTTGACCTTTTGACTAGATATTTGATCGATTGAATTAAAACCTGATTTAAATTTTTATAAAAAAAATTTAAAAGAATGAATTTTTTAAATATTTTTTTATAAAAAAATATTAAAATAATGACATTTTGAATTGACTTGGGTGAATTTGAGTTAACTCTCCCAACTTATTGTCCACGTCAAGGGTCTGGATGTGTTTAATAATATTATATTTTGAAATATGTATTTTTAATTATATGATGATAAAAATAGATATTTGCATGAAATACAACTAATATAATTATAGAGCCTAAATGTATTTTTTTCATTGAAATTATCTTTTTTGATTAAAATCTCTTTTTTTTTACAACAAAATGGTTTTGTTTTATAGCAACATAACTCATTAAATAGAAAGTAACAACAACCAGGAAAACTTTTGAACTAAATAGGAAAAATTGTATATTTGAAAATACTAATTATCTTATTAATCCAATTCTTTTTTTATTTTTGATGAAAACATGTTTTTTATGAGAAATATGTTTTTAAGTAAAAACTTATGGATGATCATGGATGCAAATTTCAATTAAAAACTAATAAATTAATCATATCTATGCAACTAAATGAAAAATATTAGAATAAAATTTTTTAAAACATTATATAATATATATATACAATATGTTTATAAAGTAATTGATAAGATCATCACTAAAAACCCCAATCTTCTTAAAAACAATGACATAAATTTTTATTAGCAATATGTTTTGTGAATAAAAGGCAACAACAAATAAAATAAAAGTTTTTAATTTTTTTTTATAATTTGAAATAAGTAGGAAAAATGCATTTTTTTAATTAAAACTTCATTTATTTATTAATGCATTTGTTTATTATTTTAACAAAATCTCATTTTTTTTAATCGCAAGCATTGTTTTTTAAATAATATTTTAATATTTTATATGTGAACGGATGAAAAAACTCAAATAATGTGATAACAACATGTTAAAAATATATTAATAAATAAATAAATAAGCAATTTATTTCCCTCAACAACTTAATTTTTTAAGCAACCCATAGGGGCGTCAAGTCTAGCTCCACAATAACTACAACAATGAAAGACCATGTTACCTTTTGTTTTGTAATTGTAATGTTAGCATTTTATCTCCCATGATATGCTCCATTATAAAAGAATAAAAAAATAAGAATAAAAAAATTAATATAGTATTATTTTCTCAAGGGTTGAATATTTTCTTTTTATTACATGAATGTTCATTCATGTCTCACTCGTATGTATTTCTAAAACTTATCATTATTATAGCAATATTACTTCATTGTTTATTCAATTTAGCTTATTCAAATTAATAAATTAAAAAATAATAAGGGAAAAGCAAATAACAATTATAAATATGAGGATCAAAATGAATATAAAAATTAAATTGTAAGGGATCACTACAAGATTTCACGCTTTCCGAACGGATTACTTCAGTCGACTTTCCTTTCATTGGTGATTCCCAATTCTGTCGCTATATCAGTCGGAAAAACAAAAAAACCATTTGCCGATGGTTTTACAGACGGACTTTGCGTGCCAAAAAAAAAGTTTCTCGCTTGAAATATACCGACGGATTTTGTTCCGTTGGTGATATCGTGCTTTACCGACGGTATGTATCAATNCGTAAATGTGTCGGTGAATGTTTGCGATACCGACCGAATATATCCGTATGTAAATTCGTCGGTAAGTATGGCAGCTACTGTCAAATGCTGACGGATTACGTCCGTCGGTAAAGCTATCGGTGAATGGTGTCAAATACTGACAGATTCATTTCGTCGGTAAAACCCTCTGTAATAGTTTTTTCTAAATTTGTTTTTAAAAAATTATTTAGAATATATAATATAAAATTATATAAATTAATGGTAATAAAAACCAATTATGCAAATAAAATTTATATTAAACATAAAAAACAAAAAATCAAAGTTAAATAATATTCATTACAAAATGAATGTGTTTCAAAAAACTATTATATGAAAATTTAAAGGTAAATAATGTTTATTACAAATTAATATAAAGGTGGAGCTAGAGGAGGAGGGGGAGATCCTGGAGGAGGCTGGTGGTTATACGGCCAAAAAGGATTAGGCGCACATGTTCCACTATGTGTTGCCATGTTCATGACCATTTAGTGAAGCTGTTCATAAGCCGCTTTTTGTTGTTCATACTCCGCTTTTTATTGTGCTTGAGGCGCTTTTTGTTGTGCTTGAGACGCTTTGATTTGTTTAGACTTCACTCTTTGTTGTTGTCATAACACATTTTTGGGTCACTCCTAAATTTTTTCTTTCTTTCTTTTCTTAAAAAAAAAAAAAAAAAACTGCACGGTGCCGTTTTGAACGGCACTATGCAGCTTCTTCTTCCCCGCGCATGCAAAAGGCAGGGAAGAAGAAGATTTTTAAATGTTTTTCCCGCTCAGTTTATCACCCTCCCACTTGCACAAGACCCATACCTATAAACCCATACCTGCCAAGAAATGGGCACCATGCCCTATAAACGCCATCACCTTACCCTGCAGAGGTAAGGTAGCCCAGTTCCCCCCTGCACCACGATGGCACAGCGCAGGGGGGCCCTCCCTCTCTTCCTGCTTATAAATAGAGGAAGAGAGACGAGAGAGGAAAAAAAAAAGAATAGAAAACGGGGGAAAGAGAGAACGAGACAACAAGGAGGTTTTGGGAGTTAAAAGAAACAGAGAAAAGGAACGAGAGAGGACGGTTTGAGAGGGGAGACCGAGCAGAGTGAAGGAACAGAAAAATTGAAGCCAAAAGAACAAAACAGGGGGGGAAAACTTTCGAAAAAAGAGAAGAACAGAGACTGGGGGGTCATTGCACAGAGGAGAAGAAGGACCGTTCCTCACCACCTAGGCACTACCGCTGTGCTTCCTCTCCACCGCCACAGCAACTCCACTGGTCAGCTACCGCCAGCAGCGCCACCGTCAACCTCTAACCATCTTCCTCCCCTGCTGCAACACTGTGAAGAAGAAGGAAAACAGCAGCACTGGTTGGCACAACCACCATGCCGCGAATCCACCATTTCTGTTCCTCTCCATCGCCCCCGCAGCAGCGCCACCTTGAGCCATCTTCAAAGAAAAAAAGAGAGGAAGAAGAGACAGAGGAGCAGGAGACAGAAACGGGAAGGAGAAGAAACACAAAAAACACAGAGCAGAGAAAGGGCAGAACCACCGTCTGGCATCGTCATCCACTGCGAGCACAGCCATTCGGCCACCACCATCCAGCACCGCCATTCCGCCACCACCAACGCTGCCAACGCCAGCAGAACCAGAGAGGGAGAAGAGAAACAGAACAGAACCGAGAGAAATAAAACCAGGGAGGAGTAGAAGGGGGGAAGAAGAAGAACCACCGCCGGCCACCTTCAGCCCGGCAGCACCACCGTTACTCTTCCTCTCCGCAGCCACCAGTAGCGCCGAGCAGAGAAACAGAGGAAGATAGCAGAAACAGAAAAAACAACAGAGCAAAAAAACAAAAGGGAAAGAAGAAGAAAAGGGGCGACCACCACCTCTGCCGCCTCCGCTGCCGCCAGCAGTCGCCACCACCCCTGCTGCCTCCGCTGCCGCCAGCAGTCGCCAGCGTCGCCACAGCTCCAGGTAACTTTCTCCCCTCCCCTGTCATTTTTTTGTTGCTCATCTTCATTTGCATGCAGAACGTGAGCAATTCACGTTCTGCAGCAAATGAAGATTAATTAGCTAGTTACTGTGCTGTGCACAGTAACTAGCTAATTATATTTTCATTGGTTATGGGCTGGAACATCAGCCCAGCCCACGCGGCTGGGCTGAGTCCAGCCCACAGTATATGGGCCGGGTCAAGCCCAGCCCAGGATGGGTGGGCCAGGTCCGGCCCAGTTTTTTTTGTAAAAAAAAAAACATTTTTGGAATTTTATAAATTTCACGCGTATTTTCATGTGATTTTGATTAATATCAAGCAGTATTTTTTTTATGTTGTTAAAAATACGAAATCCGATATTAAAATATCCGGTTTTCGTCAAAACTTCAAAAATACAAAAAAAAAATGTTTTATGCATACGGCCAAGTGTCTCAAAGCTAAAAAATCATATTGTGTTTTTTATGCACCAAAAAACAATGTTTTAGCATGCATTTTGGCTTTAATAACCAGTTTATTAAAGTCAAGAGAACATTGGCCAAAATTTCAAAAACAAGAAAAATTTTATTTTGTTTGTCTTTTAGTATCCGGGGTACGATATTACACGTAATACGTATTCCGGATATTAAATCTTTTTCCAATGTTAGAACGGTTAGGTTTTACCCCATTAAGATAAGAACCTCCTTATTGAGGAGGGCTTTTCTTGAATCTTAGATAGACAGGACCAACAATTAGAAAACACGACCAAACCTTAGATTTTGATCAGACAAATAAAACAATGCAGCTTACCTTAGGTAGGGCGTATTTGGGGTGCTAATACCTTCCCTTTACGCAACCAGTCTCCGTACCCGATCTCTGAGACCATTTAGGGTTCCTAGTGACCAAAATACTAGGTGGCGACTCCCATTCCATTTTTCCACCGCTAAGAGACAAGAACTCCTTGTCTCTCCATATTTTCCAGACACCCACACACATGGAGTGTGGAGGACGATCGCCGCGACGCCGCACACGTGCGACAGTTGTGTATGAGACACTTTAAGTTGTGCGTACTCCACTGATAGGTGGTCGTATTTGTCGATGAGCTGAGCCGTGTGTTGCTGCAAGGCCACAAACTCCTTAGATTGGGAGCTTGATATTGATTGAGAGCTCCCAACGGTAGAAACACTACAGGTCGACCGCAAGTTGTCGGCCATAGTGTTGGAGAGTCCGTAAACCCGATTTTTATCGGGTTCACCTGACGATCCAACCTCCATCCACAAATCCAAATAGAATTCCGGATGGATCAAAATATTATCCCCGTATCTCTCCCTCAACCGATTATTATAGGTCTCCTGAAAATAAAAAAAGTAATCATCATATTCAATTCAATAAACATAATAACTTACAAAATAAAATGGTTGAACAAACATACCATGAAATGTTGAGCACGGTTATCAACGAACTGTTGCGCCCCCTTTTGACGGTCTTGACTCCTCACGTGCGTCTCCACAAACAGCTCCATCGAGCTCGGCTTACGTCCAAGAGACGCAGCCTATAATGAAAAAAGATATATTAACAATAACTTAATTTAATAATATATTTCATTTAAATTAATCTTACCATCCGTTTCGCATATGCAGCAAACAGAACGGAGCAGCCAGTGTGCGTTGTCACCGAGCCATGAATTGGCCAATTCCGGTTGCCAGCACCGGACTATGAGCGTTGTGTGAACCGCTCAGACGTCACGTGCTCAAGATAGTGCGGCCATATATCTTCTGGGATGTATATCGGTTTGAAATCCCTCCAAACCGCAACATCGTTCTAGCCTTGGAAACCCCTATCCCTCGCGATTTTTTTTGCCCTTTTTTGTGCTTCATATCAAAAATCACGCAACTTACTTCACGCAACCAAAAATTACATTTCAAAACATAAATTTTTGTCTAATAAAAATCTTGTATTGTTTTTTATCTTACCTAGTTGCCGCGTGATTTTCCCACACCCTCCTCACAACAATGTTATGCTCACTGTCCCAGCAGAATTTGTGCTGTGTATAAATAAACAAGTTTAAATAAAAATAATAATTTATTTACAATTATATTAATAATTTATTAGAAATAAGCTGAAAATTATAAATTAACACCAACCTGAAATTTGCCAAACCATGCATTGATTTGAGGCATCCATTCAGGATACTTGGATATCTGACTCCATTGAAACAATGGAATCTCCATCGACGATTTAAACGCTGATGATATTACTCGGGCGACCTTAATGTTTGTGAATCTGAAAATAAATAAAATAAATTAAATAGTGATTACTTCATAAATTATGTTGTAATTTTTGTTAAAAAAAAATTAAAACCTTAACAAACTTACATTGAAAGGTCGTCCTTCCATTGTGCCTCTTGCGGGTAAATTGATTCCGCTGCGAAGGCACCCCGCCTCTGCACTGTGAAGTAACGCTGGGAGAGGCAGCATCGGTTGACGGCGCAAGTGGTGTAAGTGCCTCTTCTTGAGAGGCACCTAAGAAAATATCATCATCGCTGCTAGACGAACTAGCTGCAACCGTACGTGAGCGACCAGCTCTGGTTTTCATTCTACACAATTTTATACAAATAATTATATAATTAAATTCAAATGTTAAAAAAAAATTCGACAGCACCTCCTCTATACTGGATACTACCCAAATCCACAAACCTGCACATGTTAACAAAAGTCACAACCAATTGACCCAATCTATACTAATTATTCCAACATATTCAATTACTAATCCTAAGGTAAATTCAACATTAAGAATTACAATTCAACAAATTATTCAATAATTATGTCAATACAACAATAAAATATATTCAATAAATAAAAAAAAACTGTAGACTAACAATTAAAATTAATGGAAAAAATTAAACATAAATCATGCAATAATAGAGTAAAATTAACAATTATTCCAAAATATGCAATTACTAATACTAAGGTAAATTCAACATTAACAATTACAATTCAAAAAATTATTCAATAATTATGACAATACAACAAAACAATAAATTAAAAAAAAACTCTAGAATAACAATCAAAATAAATGGAAAAAATTAAACACAAATCATGCAATAATAGAGTAAAATTAATACTTATTCCAACATATTCAATTACTAATTCTATGGTAAATTCAACATTAACAATAAATATTCAACAAATTAACTAATAATAATTATGTCAATACAACAATAAAAAAATTCAAAAAAAACCCTATAAACTTTAGCAATGAATTATGCAAAAAAAACTATAGACTTTATCTACATTACAAAAATACACCAAAACAAAAAACATAACAAAAAAAAAACCCTTAAAGTAAAATGAAATAGAAGAAACACATACCTTTTAAACTAATAGAGATTCACGAGAAAAGTTGCTGGAGATTGCTGGTGAAACCTTTGAAGAATAGAGAGGAAAAGAATCAGTGAAAAACTGTGGAGAAGAAAAAATGAAATGAAGAGGCGGTCGGGGGACTTATATGACAGTTTTACCGATGAATTCACCGACGGATATAAAATTAATTATTATTTTAATTTATTTCGTCAGTGAAGTGTCAAAAATCCGTCGGTAAATTTTGAATTTCGCACCAAAATTTTTAATGACCCTCCATTTTTTTGTGGTCAGTCGGTAATTCCGTCAGCACTATGACGCTGTCAGATATGCATTTAATGCACAATCCTTTGGAATTCGCACGGTCTGTCGGTAATTTTGTCGGTAAACTTGACCCGCCGACAACTTACCGATGGACTTATAGTCGTCGACATGGACGTCGGTGATTGTGGCATTTCAAGTAATTATTTTCGAACTCTCTGTGAAATGCCGACAGATATAAATCCGTCGGTAGGGACGTCGGTGATTGTGGCATTTCAAGTAATTATTTCGTGTTACAAAATATATCATCCATGATCTATAATTATTTCAAGTAATTATTTCGTGATTGTGGCATTTCAAGTAATTATTTCAAATAATAAATATTTCGTGTTACAAAATATATCATCCATAATCTAAATCACATGAAAAAAGGGTTTTACACAAGGCTTCATTTTGGTAGTTAGTCAAAATTTTCTTCTTCTTCGTCATCAATTGAATTGTCATCACCTTCATCGCAATCTTCAATATGGATATCATCTTCTTCATCGACATTTGCTTGTCCGCTAGAGCTCAAAATAAAATTCAACTCCTCTGCGTCAACATCAACAAGACTATCATCGAAAACATGAAAATTTGAATTTTCTTCCAATTCAATCGAAGGCGCAACTCGGTATGGTTCAATCAACTCACTAACTTGAAAAACTTCATCTCGTACACTTGTGTCTTCGTTCTTATCCTGAACAACCTTGACACGGTTTCGTTTTTAAAACGGACAACCAATCCACTCTTGATCGATCCTTTCTAAATGAAGGGGTGTATGTGTAATAAACTTGCTGACATTGCTTTGCGAAAACAAAAACATCATTTATGTTGCGGAGTCTAGCTTTTGAGTTGATTTCGACCAGACCATAGTACAGATCAACTCTGATTCCTCTGTTAGTCGTGTCATACCAATAGCATTTGAATAAAAACACTCTATTATGCTCGTTATGATATTCCAGTTCGACGACCTCTTCTAATCTACAATAATAGTCAACTTTTAACTCATTACTAGTGGATCCCTCAACACAAACACCGCTGTTGTATGACTTTCTTCCTTGCCCGTATTCTTCAGTATGGAAAACATATCCATTGACAAAATACCCGTTGTAGCACTTACATTTTCTTTCAAGCCCCAGGCTTAGTGAAGACAATGACTTAGGCGTACTCCTTCCCATTTGATAAACCTTGTATGTAATGTACATCAATAAACAGTAAATGAATGAGAATCTCGTAATGACATGCATACGTACAGTAATTTTGCAAGTTAGAATGAGTTTGTGATAGTGCTTACATGTGTTCTAAACCACGTGGCAAATTGTTCATCTTGTAATTGAAAGATATGGGATTCGGTCAACTGAGTTATTGGAGAGCAAATATTGCCGATGTTGCCTACAAGTGATGATGAGTGTATGATATTACAATATATAATTAACAGTATATTACTAACAAAGTTTAATTAGTATAAACTTATTGAATAAAAGGTCTCAACTCATCACAGTTAAATAGAACATAGTTGTGTGCTTGTTTGAACTCTATTTCTGACAAATATCTTCCTCTTACGGCATTTTTAGGTGTGGGTCGTCCAATATTGAAGAATATTGACAAGTTCCCATTGGAAGGCACTTCACCGTCATCATCATGCCGTGGAACGCGATTGATTCTCGTTCTCAGATGAGGTTCAAAATAGTACGAGATAAATGTTGAGATCTCCTCAACAATATAGGCCTCACATATCAAAGCCTCAACATGGGCCTTGTTTTTAACCTTTTTCTTGAGATTAAACAAGTACCTGCATTGAAATATTAATCAAGTATTTTCAATTAAGAAAAACATATAAAATACTTTTATATATGAATTACATTGCAACTGCAATATCTAACCGTTCGAATGGGTACATCCATCTATATTGGACCGGTCCTTCAGCTTTTGCCTCGAACAAGAGATGTATAGGGAGATGCTCCATTGAGTCAAAAAATGATGGAGGGAATATCATCTCAAGTTTGCATAGTGTCTCGACGATATTCGTTTGAAGCCTCTCAATGTGATCAACATTCAACTTGCTGGAGCATATATCTCTGAAGAAATGACTGATCTCCGTGAGTGCATCCCATATTCCCTTTGGTAACAAATCACGAAAAGCTAATAGGATGAGTGTTTGCATAAACACATGGCAATCATGACTCTTCATTCCATACAATCTGCAGTCCTCTATATTAACCAACCTTGATATGTTCGATGCATGTCCATCCGGAAAATGCAGACTCTTAAGCCATTTGTAGACTAGTAGTTATGCGTTTTTCTCTAACACGAAGCTTGCTCTTGGTTTTGCGACCCGTGACTCATCATAAACCAACTCCATATTTTTACGGTTATAGTATAAAGCTATATCCAATCTAGCCTTGATGTTGTCCTTTGTCTTCCCCTTCACATCCATAACGGTGTTGAAAATGTTCTCAAACATGTTCTTTTCGATGTGCATGATGTCAAGGTTATAGTGGAGCAGATTGGTCTTCCAATAAGGAAGCTCACAAAAGATACTTTACTTTACCTAATTATGGGTCAAACCAAAACCAGGAAACTTTTGCTTACTTGATTGAAGGCCAAACACAATGTCACCGTACTCTGAGACAACATCATACAATTCTTCACCAGAAAGACGCGGGGATGCAACATCTTTTTCAATTCTGCCAACAAAGAAATCTTTTATGTTCATTTTGTACCTGTGATTAAGTGGCAAGAAGCGACGGTGACAGTAAAAAAAAAAAGTTTTACCTCTGTTTGCTAGCGTGAATGCCTTGTTGTTTTCCATGCAGTATGGACATGCGAGTTTCCCATGCGTGCTCCAACCAGAAAGCATTCCATAAGCTGGAAAATCATTGATAGTCTACATCAAAACTGCCTTCATAAGGAAATTTTGTTTCCTCGATATATCATAAGTCAAAGCTCCAGAGAACCACAACTACGCCAACTCATCAATCAACGGTCGAAGATAAACATCTATATTCCGCCCCGGGCTGCTTAGACCGGGTATGACAGTAAATAAAAACATGAACTCCGGCTCATACACATTCCCGGTGGTAAGTTATAAACTGTGAGTATGACCGGCCAACAAGAATAAAGAGCAGCAAATGACCCAAATGGGTTAAATCTATCTGTACACAACCCAAGACGCACATTCCTTGATTTAGCTGAAAAGTGAGGATGAACACTATTAAAACGTTTCCATGCTTCGCCGTTAGAAGGATGAACCATCACTCCATCAACCACATGATGTGCTTGGTGCCATGTCATGTGCTCAGCAGTCCTTGGTGACATGAATAACCTCTGCATTCTAGGTGTGATCGGGAAGTATCTAAGTTTTTTATATGTCACTAGAGTCTTTCCCCTGTCAGTTCTAGGTTTGTAACGGGAATGCCCACATGTCAGGCACTCGGTCATCTCAGCATTTTCAAGGTAGTATAACATGCAGAAGTAAGGGCACATGTTAATTTTTTGATATCCTAAACCGAGGATTTTCATCATGGACTTCGCAGCATAAAAGTTCTCTTTCAGCATGTTCCCTTCAAGTAAAATGCTTCTTGCCTATTTAATAATCTTGTCATACCCGGCCTCACTCAACTCGTGATCTGACTTGATGGTGAACACCTGTGCTTCTCAGATAATTTCTTCGTGGTTCGTGTAGCCATCCTATAATGGTTCATCAGAATCTTTCAACAAATCAAAAAACCTAGCTGCATCTGCATTAGGTTCTTCTTCAACGATTGGACATTGACTGACATTACCTTGATTCATTCTCATTGCATCCATAACCATATTTCTGTAAGGATTAGTGTTGTCATATGTCGCTTCATGCACGTTGCTAGCACTAGAAGTAGACCCAACCACCGTTTCTTCCATTCTCCTCTCACTCTCACTAATAAATACTTCTCTATGTGCATATCAACACTGATAATTCTCCATAAACCCTTTGTGTAGAAAATGTATCATTACAACATCTAGATGCAGATACTTTTTATTTTGATACTTCCTGCATGGACACCTAATACCGCCTCCAGTAAAATTTCTGGGAATAGATGTTGCGAAATTAATAAAACCTTGAACCCCGTTACAATAATCCATCCTCCGCAATCCTTTGGGTGAATTTCGATACATCCATGAACGATCATCCATGACTTATATCGAACCTCTATAAAATTATGATGACATCATGTATTAATTAACTAAGTTAGGTAAATAAACTTGCAAAAATATTACTTTACCTCGAGATTATCCAACAAACCAATCACAACTTCTCATAAATATTTAATATTCATTATCATTTATCAACGTCCATATAAATTAAAATATATAAATTTACAGAAATTACCACTCCGCAATACCATTAATAAAACTTTAAACAGACCCATTAAGCAAGCTATTAATTATTTCAAAACAACACATGTACTTCAGTAGTTCCATAAATTTTTAACAATTTACAAACAAATACAATCTTACAAAATCTAAAACAAACCATAATAGGTATAGAATTATACATTCATATACTACAAGTTTGTTTGAGAAATAACAATAAAACATGTACATCTACTAACAAAATACATATACTAAAAAAATAATAAAATTGACATTTAATTAAATGTTAAAATTTAAAAAGATAGAATTACTTACAAAAATTGATAAAATCCATTGGTAAATCAGAATATGGATGTTGTGACCATAAAACTTCAAGAAATATAACTTGTTGTGCTGATATGAGAGAGATTTTTGTTTGGTGGGGAGGGGGGGCTGGATGTTTGCAGATGGAGAGAGTTGGGATTAGGAAGAAGAAGGAGAAATAGGGGGAGGGTCGGCAGAGCTGACATATATTAACTTTTTTCGACGGTTTCACCGACGGACACTCCGTCAGTGATTACGTCGGTGATTCTGACGGAACAATCATCACGTCACCATATGGATTTGCCATTTTAAATCCCTCGGTGATTCCGTCAGAAATTTAAACGGCGAACCGGTCACGTCATTTACGCGGCGTCTTTTTTAAATCCGTTGGTGATTTTGTCAAAAAAATAACCCGCCAAAACCTCCACGTCAGCTACCCACCTTTTTTTTACGACATAAACTTTTCCGTCTGTAATTCAGTCGGTAACTACCGATGAAAATTTTCCATCGGTAGTGACCGATTGAATTACAGAAGGAAAAGTGTCTGTCGGTAGTTATCGACTGAAGTACGGATGAAATAGTGTCCGTCAGTAATTTCAACCTCAAATTACCGACAGACATATTCCGTCGGTAAATCCGTTGCTATTTAGTGAATTTCTGGTAGTGGATGAAATTGAAAATTAAAATATTCAAAACAAAATATATATAGCAATTAAAAGTTAGAGGATCAAATTTGATATAATCAACAAATAATATTACATTTCTAATTTTTTCATAACTTCCAGAAAGTGTTTTCCGCCCAAAATAAAAGGAAAACATTTTCCTGGAAACCAAGCAAAAAATCTTTTTGACCGGAAAGTGTTTTCCATTGACCGGAAAGTGTTTTCCATTGACCGGAAAGTGTTTTTCGTTAACCAACTTTTCTAATGACAAACAAACACAGGAAAGTTTGGAAAGTGGTTTTCCAAAAACAAACGCAGCCTGAACTTGGCCTGTCTCAACAGGTCAATATATAGTGATCCCTTAGCTTGACCTCTGGACTAGGTATTTGATCAAAATCTGATTTGATTTTTTATGAAAATTAAAAAGAATGATTTATTTTAATATTCCTTTATAAAAAAATATTAAAGTTATGACATTTTGAATTGACCTGGATAAATTTAAGTTAACTCTCTCAACTCATTACTCAAGTTATGGGTCTGGATTTGTTTAATAATATATATTATCTTTTGAAATATGTATTTTTTAATTATACGATGATAAAAATAAATACTTGCATGATACACAATGAATAAAATTATGGACCATAAATGTATTCTTTCATTGAAATTATCTTTTTTTGATTAAAGTCTTTTTTTTTACAACAAAATGGTTTTGTTTTATAGCAATATAACTCATTAAATAGAAAGTAACAACAGCCAGGAAAATTTTTAAACTAAATAGGAAAAATTGTATATTTGAAAATACTAATTATCTTATTAATCCATTTGTTTTTTTAATTTTTGATGAAAACATGTTTTTTTTATGAGAAATATGTTTTTAAGTAAAAACTTATGGATGATCATGGATGCAAGTTTCAATTAAAAAATAATAAATTAATAATCTCTATGCAACTATATGAAAAATATTAGAATAAATTTTTTAAAAAAATATATAATATATCTACAATAAAAAAATTCAGGAAATAGACATTGTATTGTTATTCAACATTAATGAGCAATTTATCTTAAAAACTTTGCATATCATGCTAATATATAATTATTTATAAAGTAATCGATAAAATCATCATTAAAAACCCCCAATCTTCTTAAAAACAACAACATAAATTTTTATTAGCAATATGTTTTGTGAATAAAAGGCAACAACAAATAAAATAAAAGTTTTTTTAAAAAATTATAATCTGAAATAAGTAGGAAAAGTGCATATATTTTTATCTCTCATATGCTCCATTATAAAAGAAAAAAAAATAAGAATAAAAAAATTAATATAGTATTATTTTCTCAAGGGTTAAATATTTCTTTTGATTGCATGAATGTTCATTCATGTCTCCCTCGTATATATGTATTTCTAAAACTTATCATTATCATTAATCATATTTTGTATTTTTAGGATATTCAAATTGAGTGCATTGACATACGAATAATAGATGAACTCCTTGTTGGAAAGGACTTTGAATGACTACGATGAATTTTAGATCTCAAGATTCATGAAGTTTGTGCATTTTATGTCTTCTATGCTCCACGGCAAGAGTTTGCAGTAAGTATTATATCCAATAGGAGGAAAAAGAGTGCAAATCACAAAAAAACTTTTTTATACTCTAAGGTATTTAATTGAACAAGATTGCTAGGATGAAATTAATATTATTATTGATAACAATAAGAAGTTTATTATTCATGATGATGTGTTATATCGTAATCACACATTAAGTCCTCATAAGTCAAGAGAATGAAAAAGAATGCCAACCATATTTTTAAAAATAAAAAATAAAAGCCTTTTAATTAAACAAGATTGGTAGGATAAGATTAATGTCATTATTAAAATAAAAGAGAGAATTTCATTATTTCTAGTGTTGTGTAAGAAATAACAATAGCTTTCTAAATGATATATCCATCTAGCAACAATATATCTATCTACGATGATTTTAAAGCAGGTTTTGAAAGATCTATGTATGAAAGCATTATGTTCTTGGGTTCAAGGTATTTTAGAGTTAAATTGGTCTTTAAAATATTTGATTATTAATTAACCATTTAAACTTAACACCTTGACATAACTTGTCTACTAATTGAACCTATAATATAGAATCTCAAGAGTAATAATTAATTCATCATTAATGATTTGATTCATCAAAATAAAAAGTAATGGATGCCTTTAGAACAACATTATGTGATTGTAAATATTTTGGTGATATTATCTCATGTGATTATATATACTTGACTAATAGTAATGATGTGCCTTTTGCTTCTTTTATTAGGGGTTAAACACTATGCATAAACTATATTGTTGGGTGTGGTTTTTTGCAACATGAAGACAAAGAAAACTTTGTTTTATTATTTAAATCATGGTTGAAATGTATGTTGTAATGTGGTCCAAATGTTATTATTATTGATTAATATCCTACGATTCAAGGGTAAGTGAAATGATGTTTTCGTAATCACTTTGCCTTTGATATATCTTGAAAAAGATTCCTAAAAAACTTTAAGATATAGTACGATTTAAATAAATTAAGAAAGATTTCAAGACGATTGTCTATATTTATATGAAGATTAAATAATGTGAAAAGACTTGGACTTAAATTATCAAATATTATTATATTAAAATAATAGTTTCTTTGTTTATTGTTCATAGTCATTGGGTTCTAGTATATATTGAAGGAATATCAACAACTCATTATAGTAAAAGTATTGATGCCTTATTTGATGGTTATGCAGGTCTTGAAATATCTTTGAACTAATTCATAAAGAAATATTATTATGTTTTAAGAAGCATAATCGAGAATGGAATATAAAGCAAATGTTGCGTAATTTAACTTTTAAGTTCCATCAGTAACTATTTTGAGTTTTAGAAAAAAAATTTTAGAATTCTATTAGAAATGAAACTTCTAAATTATTTCAAGATAAGTTACTAAATGTTATGTATTGCAATTGCTTAGCAAAATTATTGAATTTACATTCATGTTTCAACTTATATAGCTTGAGGAAAAAGATATGCCTGCAAATATAAGTATTTTATGATATACAATATAGGATTAAATCTATTTTTAAATGTTTGTATCATTTATTTGAATTTAAATGAGTTTCTCTTTAATAATATATTGAAGATTCTAATTAAGAGGAATGCAAAATAAGTTACATCATAATATATCGCAGTACATGTAAACCCCATGTTAGAATTTTTTAAGCTTGTAAATGTTATTAATTCAAAAACTAAAATGGGTAAAATCAAACTGAGAGATTTTCATGTTAATAATAAAATAATTAAAAAAATTATGTTAAATTAAAAATTAGTCGAGTTGACAAGACGAAATACTCGATGAAATGAAAAACACCATATTATTAAAAGGAATGGCATTATTGTCCTTAAGGGGTAAAACAAGATGAGTATATAAGCACTCTTGACTTTCTTTAGAAGCCAAAAGTGGTTGACTGTTTAGAGAATGAGAGTGGAAGAATTTTTATTTTTATTCAAATCTCTTCTATATTCTACCCAAATTATCTTCATACAAGAGTTAAGGGGCAAGAAGGGATTACGAGGAGATTAGGCTAAGAAAAATAAAGAAAACCTAAAGGATTTTGGCATGGAAAATGGCGGTTTTGGGGGGGGGGGATTTAGGTGGGGAGGAAAACTTGTTTTCAACAATTTCTTTTCTTAAAATTCTTGTGTTTAAGAGGTGAGAAGTTTCAATCTAAACTTTAATTATATGTATGTTATGTGATAAAACATTTTTATTAGAAAATGCATTATGGAATGTGAGTATGAATGAATGATTGATTAAATGCTTAATGTAGTGTTTGAATGATGCTTATATACATGAATATTGTATGGGTGATGATCTAATTTGGAAAAATTAAAAAAACATGTTCCTATCACTTACAAGGATTCAGCTAAAAGGAAAGAAATTAGGGAATGAGTTTGTTTGATGAAATTATTAGGGGAATTGTATTTAGAGATGATGTGTATTGTATTAGAAAGTTGAATAACAAGCAAAATCCCTAAAATGAGAATTTAAGAATCACTTTTTGTGGCCATAAGATTTCAACCAAGAGAAGAAAATTAAAGGGGGAGGGATCATAAATTGTTAAATTCTTGTTCGATTTGAATTCGCGAGGAAAAAAAAAAGAATTGAGAGTGTGAGAAAATTAAAAGAACTACATTTTCTTTTGTAATGGACCATTTCAATAAAAGAATAGATATGAGTGAATTGATTTAGGGAGATATGTATATAAATGATGTTAAATGGGATGTAGGATGGAAGTGGTTGCCACAAATGATAAAAGAACACATGAAAATATTTTAATTGTGTTTTAGACTTGTAAGCTGAAATTATAACAACTTTATCACCTAGATTGTAGTTAAAGTTATGACAAGTAAATAGAAAGTTTTAAATATGTTTCTTCATGAAAGTTGTAGCTTGGGCTATTAAATTTCCATGAAAAAGACTTTGCGTGATTTGGAGTTATAAAACTCCCATTATGGACTAATAATGGAAGGAGGGTCAAATTGAATTTTAAGTAGGGTTATTAGGTATGCTAATGTTAAGGGTAATTTTGGGTTGGTAAATGGCAGAACTGGGTATTTTTTTTTTCATGGAAGTTATAGCCTTATGTCTAAGCTTTTTAAAAAGACTAACCATGCCTAAAATAGAGTTATAAAACTCTATATAATAATTGAAATACCAAATAGTAGTCGGGGTTGAGAAGACTAAACCGACTAAGATTTTACAAATTTTAAATGTTGTTTGGAATTGTTGTTAATGGATAATTCTAACATGGAAACTAAAAGAATGAGTATGAACATAAAGGAAATACTTATGTATGTGGAATTCTAGAAATTTTTCCTTGTTGATATTTGAATGAAAATAGAATTGAGATATGGTTGATGGTTACAATTCTAATAATAATCATAACCATAACTATAATGGTACAAGAGAAGTTATCAAGTCAGAGAAACAGTTAGGATTGACAACATGGGCACCAACACCAGGTAAGTGTTATTCTCACCCCCATATATCTTTTATATATTATAGTTTTGAATATTAGTTAATGATAAATTCTTAAAGTACTTGCATAGGTCTATGTTGAGGATACTAGATTGAATTTGACTAGTATCTTGAGTGGTACTAGAGGTGTTAGTCTAACGACCATGATTGAATTTGACCAGTACCTTATTAGTGGCATCAATGAATCTAACGATCAGGATTGAACTTGACTAGTACATTGAGTGGTATTAGAGGTGTCAATGAATCTAATGATCGAGATTGAATTCAACTAGTACCTTGAGCGGTACTAGATGCGTTCTGGTGACCGAGAATAAAAGTAACTAGTACCTAGGTGGTGCTAGGGGTATCAAAGTATAAGATAACTGGAATAATATGTTATTTAAAGTTTTAAATGATAATAATGGAAAATAAAGACACTGTGTAAACATGATACCATTGAAGTATACAATTAGATGGAGATATTATATGTTATTTAGAGTTGACCTTCATGTTATGTTATTATAAAGAAAGAGATGAAAATATATAAATAAATAAATATAGCTTCATCTTATTATATTGGTCATCAGAAAATATTTCTCATTAAATAATTAAATTTTGGTTTCAGGATATTCTCACGTTCGTGTCGAGCAGTAGATTATTTTAATTTTTAATAGTATTAATATTGTAATAGGGACTTCTGTAAACTTCTTATGTATTTTAATTTTGAAAATGCCTTTTGATGTGTATCTAAATTTGAACGCTAGTAGCATGTAATATTTTAGTTTTATAATCATGTAGGAATATCACTACATAATTAACACCTTTTATTTTAAAGGGAGAATGTTTAATCATTTTACTACTATCTTATATCTTGGTTATGCCTATAATATGAAAGAATAAAAGTGTCATAATGGCTTTAGAATACAAAAATAGTCTAGAACAATTGGATTGAATGTTTGAGTTGTGTTAATTGTGAATGATGAAGAATGCCGCCACTTGAAAAAACTAAAAATTAAGGGAAAACTCTATTGAAATTTTGGTATAATTAAAACGTCAAGTTAAGATTTGACCTATTGAAATCATAAAAAAAAATTCATTGGTTTTACATTGAATCATGGTGGATAAAAATCAATAATGAAAAATAAAAAGTTAAGGATGTTATAGTACGAATCAAAGAAGAACCCACATCCATATTTGTTGGTCTTTCCAAAATACATAAATACAACAAAAACGTTATTTAAAAAAAAATTAGGACTCTCAAGGATCCTGTTAAACAATCTACGGTCCTTTAAAGTTTGCGTGAAGATTACATAAAGAACAATTATTCTTTCTAGGCTAGATGAATTGGGTTATTACAAGCAATAAGTCGTTCAATTATCTGATCTCTAATAATAATTTACACAAATCACCAGATAAAAAAATCTTCTAAAACCTTTTTAAGAGATAAGGATTGTTATGTCTTGACTGTTATGTCTTTCTTTTCTCCTTTCTGCTTTTCTGTATAGGAGTATTTGATGTATAAAGAGTGCATAATATATAGAGAGAAATATAAGACATAACATTCTATTTATAGAAAAAAAAACCTGATAACCTTATTAATGAAAAAATATATCATTTTACCCTCTAAAAAATATCATATATATTATTTCATAATAGTTATAGAAATTTATACAATCAAGTCCTTACTTGATTTTTCTAGATCTAAAATAGTAATCTCCTATATAAATTGTATTTTAGTTCTCAATTTCTAAAACTTATTTATAATCAAGTTTCATAAATTAATTATCTCAATTTAATTTCTTACTAATAGTTCTTAATTTTTATGACTAATTAGGTTCCTAATATATTGGTCCAAATATAAATTATAATTCTAAATAAAATAGGATTAAATAAATTAAATAATTGAACTTATTATCAATTTAACAAATTGATTGATTTATATTTGAAGATCAAGTGCATGATTAAGTAATGTGTTATGATCTTTTAAATATTATGAAATTCATAAGTGGTTTAACTTAGTTTTATAGTGACTAGTTTCTCAATGTAATTATTATCTCATCGTAAATAATATTTTGATTTAGATATTTCAACATGAAGTGTGTCTAATTTCTTAAATTATATTTGTTCTCAATACTATAGTCATTTGTTTTTTTTTTAATAAGACTTGAAATCCTTTTCAAATTTCATTTCACCTTATATAAGGATTTCTTAATTGATATTATTTAAGAATAGGTGAGATATTTTCTCTAATTCATCTAAGATATGAATCATCTTTTAATCACTCAAATATCTTCATATAATTTATGACATATCCAATATTTGCCCATTTATTATATTTGATTAAGGAAACACCTAGTCAGGATAAAAACATTGCATTCTCTATATAAAAAACTTAATGATCTTAAGTATAAAGCTCACTTACATAATTATTGCATGAGTCTTTTTATAGACAAATGTGATCTCTTTATATGAAATCCTTATACGAGTCAGCTCAGTGTACATATTAATTGACAAACGTCTACATATTAGTTTGAGATATCACTCACGCTTCAACCTATGAGAACAATTGTTTCTTTTAACAAAGAAAAGAACATAATATTTACAAGTTTTAATAGCTTTAATTAATATCTAGTCTTGATAGAGCATTGACTATGAATATTTATGAATAATACTTTGATGCAATAGAAGTTCTCATAATTATAACCATTTTATAATTTTTTTGGCAAAGCATTTTTGTTTCAGAAAACTTTATCTTTACTCAAGACTCATTAATCAAATATAAATAAATATTAAAGATAAAAAAATATCTTTATTAATGAAAGATATATTTTTAGAGAAGCATACATGAGTTGCCTAGTTGTTAAATGAGACCATATTGGATCAACTTTTCAATAATGAGTAATGAATCAACACCAAATATGCATTCAACATGATATTGTATCACACTAGTCATATAATTTGTATTTTTAAAATAATTCTATAGAAAGTAAAAAAAAATTATGAAGACCAATTAAAAAAGAACAAAAAAAATGAACATAATCAACCTAAATCAATCCGTCAAACTCATAACCTAGGTCTTGAGATTGGGACAATCTAAAAAAAAAATAAAAAACAATTACAAAGTTCAATTTTCAACCAACTCCATGTTAAATGATGAAATAAAAAAAATCAATTAGAAAAAGGGCAAAAAAAACAACCCGTATCAATTCAAGTTAACCTATTAAACCTGCGACCTGAGTCATTAGATTATGATAATTTCATAAAAAACAAATAAAAAAAATAAAGCCCCACCTCCAACAAATATATTGTTAAAGATTGAAATCGAGAAAAAAAAACTAAATTCATAAGATTAATATATGACCCAACTAAAAAAATTGAAAAAAACTATTAAGCATAATTTAAAAAAAAATATTGAAGGATCAATTTGAAAAAAAACTAGAAACATAAAATTGAGTTATTAAAGGGTAAGATTAAATAAAAAAAAAATACAAAGTACTGAATATTGTTAATGTGACTACATGATTTAACCTCATCTTTTTATATTTTGTTAAATAAATAAAATTATTTTTTTTCAAAAATAAAATAATATGATCATTGAATCATATTAAATCACATTAGGACAGCATAATTGTTGAAATATTGTTATTTTTTTCTTTCTCTTGGATTAATATTGTTATCATAAAAAAGAAAGAAATTTGGTATGACTACCTTAATTCTTTTTTGAAATCATCAATCAATTGAAATCAAACGACAAGAGAACATAAATCCTTAGCTGCTTATGACTCAGCATGTGGTGTCATACAAACCTATCCATAGCTGCCTTCTGTTTCAATCATCTATTTTTTCTAAATAAATTAAAAAAAAGAATATCTATAAATTACTAATACCCTTTTATGCTTAATTTAAACATCTCTTTTTATTTATTTTCTGATCTAATTTTTCACTAATCAATCTTTTCTTTTTCTTACCTCTTTTTACTGTGAGGAGAATCTACCACAACCTACTCCTCGTTTACCATTTCATTCCCATATTTACCCCCAACACCTCAAAAGAATTACAATGCCCAACAGAGGACACCGTTGCCATTAATCAAAGACACCGAGGGCAATTCGAGTCATTAAATGAGAAAGTGAAAAATAGGAGAGAAAAAAAAGAAAAAAGAGATGAAGATGGATTTTGTTGTCTTCTCGAGAGAGAGAATCTGTAACTCCCAGAGAGAGAGAGAGAGAGAGAGAGAGCACGAACAAGAACCAACCACAGAGAGAAAGAGAGAGAATTAACAACAAAAATAATTAGTCTCATACGTTTTAGTACAAATAATAATTCTCGTTAATCCATGATTACAACTGTCTCGTTATAGAATCTTGCAATCTCTCTCTCTTCTTCTCTTTTTTGAGCTCAGATTCTCACATTCTAGGTAAGTCTGTTTATGTATTTGATTGCAAAATGTTTGGCTTAACTGTTTGTTTGTTTTTTTATGCTTTTATGTAAGATCTGTGGAAGCTAGGGTTCTTTACTTGATTCAAATTTACATTTTTTTTTGTTCTTTCCTGTGCAAGCAGAGCTTAATTTTATCTGATTTTGATAAGTTCCCAATCTTATTTTATTTTATTAATGGGTTCTCGATTTTCTTCTCTCTCTTGTTTTTTTTTAAGGTTGAGTTGTTCAATTAGGGCTAAAAATTCTCTGGCATGTTATTTGAATTGGATGAAATCATCAATTATGAGTGTGCGTTAGGGATTAACTTGTCTTTCTTGGAAATGTGAAATCTTGGGATTTATGAGATTCTTTGGGATTAACATTTTGGTAAATTTTACTGCTTTTTAAGAGTTTAAATGGGTTTTTGAAATTGCTTGTGATTGTCTTTGTACTGTCTTTATTTCATTTGTATCTGTGATCGTTAGTCTTTCTTTTGTATTGGATTGTAACCATGCATGCCTGCTTATGAGCATGCTGTTTTTATTCATCGGCTGCTGTTGTTTCTTCAAAATCTTGGGAAATAAGGGAACTGCTTGGACAGTAGAATTTATAATAGGGAAGTGGTAAGAGCAGTTGTTTTTTAAAGTGAGTATTTAGATGCTCTATAGATCTCACTGCTGGTGAAATTATAGCGTGAAACCCCACCTGTCCCCCACAGCCAGGGTTTTAAATTTCAGTTAGGATCATGATGCCATGGTGATCGTGGGGGACGCTTAATGGTCATGGCTGTTTGCCGTTGCTCAGTTGTTTAACAAACTTAACAAATTTTCTTTAGTGAACAGGTTTTATTAGTTTTACTATAAATGAATATCTTCATACTTTAAATGAATAAATACCTGCATTACCTTATTACTTGATTAAAGTTTTTCGCAACCAAGCTTAATATATGCATAACTAAGAGATGTCTCGATGTGTTCCTGAAAGTAATACATTGACAGTGTCAAGTGAATGGCTGCGACACATTGATTGCTGCAATGGCTGTTACTGGCAATCAAAGGCTGTTAGAGGTGTTATTCTGAATGGTTCCATTGCTTCATGGCAATTATTTGATTCCATTCCCACAACATGTGGGTTTTTATCAACAATGAATCTGGAGACTGTTCATATAGGTGCTCTTGAAGCCTCTGTTATTAGCATGCTACCATACCTGGTTTTCGTAATTGATTTCAAGTGACACATTGGGTTGTTATTGGTGCATATGAGTTAGCACTTGTGTCATTGCCTGAAGGTTATTTCTACATATGCATGAAATGTTGTTTTATAAGCCAACCTCTTCTATTTATATTGAACTAGTTTCCTTGAAATGCCATGCTGATGTGCTTTATTGATGCTTCCAGTTCTAAGCCCACCTCAACATGCTAGTGCATACATGCAACACATGATATATTTGTGTAGTTGCTTTCATGTTTCTCTGAATTAATGTTTTTCTCCATTCCATTTGAATAGGAAAATGGATGGGCCATCTCACAGAGGCAGCAGTGGTGTGGATATGTATTTACCAAATTACAAGCTTGGTAAAACTCTTGGAATCGGTTCCTTTGGAAAGGTAAAAATAGCAGAGCATGCATTGACTGGGCACAAAGTTGCTGTCAAGATACTTAACCGTCGTAAGATAAAAAACATGGAGATGGAAGAAAAAGGTATGGATGATCCATGACTCTTTTTCTATCAAAATGAGTAGGTTTGCTTGGGTAATCTGCTGTTCCATTATCTTTGATGATGGATGCTCCCATCTCATGATTTGCATGGATGATTTTTTCCCATAGCGACTAACAGTATTTATATGATTAAAAGGAGGTCACTTGAAACCTGAAATACAGAATGCAATACCGAGATTATAAAGATTTATATCTGAGGTTATTTTAACAGTTTTTTGGGGAGTTGAAGTAAGGTTTTGTCCCTCTCCTCGTGCATGATAGTTTTGTTCAAATTTTCAACGACTGATGCAGTTCATTTTGATTTGCTTATGTGCTCCCTCTTCTTCCCTTTTGCAGTGAGAAGAGAAATCAAAATCTTGAGATTGTTTATGCATCCCCACATTATACGACTTTATGAGGTTATAGAAACACCAACTGACATATATGTTGTCATGGAGTATGTGAAGTCTGGGGAGCTCTTTGATTATATTGTGGAGAAGGGTAGATTGCAGGAAGATGAAGCACGGAATTTCTTCCAACAAGTACTATTGCCTGCTAACATGCATCACAATCCACATATAGCTTACCTTCATTTTTGCAATTTAGTTATAGTGTGCAAAATTCTGTGTTGGTGCAGATAATATCCGGTGTGGAATATTGCCACAGGAATATGGTTGTTCATAGAGACCTCAAGCCTGAGAATCTGTTATTGGATTCTAAATGGAATGTGAAGATAGCTGATTTTGGGTTGAGCAATATAATGCGTGATGGTCATTTCCTTAAGACAAGTTGTGGAAGCCCAAACTATGCTGCACCAGAGGTATGGAGCTGTGGAATTACTTGTTATAAAGATTTAATTGAAAAAAGGAGGCTCTCCTTACACCCATCTATTTAATGTAAAATACAGGTGCCCATGTATTGGTTTTACCTTGAAGGTTATTTTATGCACGATTTGTTTATTATTTATTTATTTTGCAGGTGATTTCTGGGAAACTGTATGCTGGACCTGAAGTAGATGTATGGAGTTGTGGTGTTATATTGTATGCTCTCCTCTGCGGTACACTACCTTTCGATGATGAAAACATTCCCAACCTCTTTAAGAAAATAAAGGTATTGGGAATTCTTTTGACTAGGATCAGGGCATAACTAATGACCTTTCAATCAGCGCACTCAGGGTTTCAGGTCATCAACATCTTTAGAATATTGTCGAGCTAATATAGTTTGTAGACTTAATTTTCCATGTATTACTTTTATCTTATAGATTCAGTTATGCATGCTTTTACATGAATTTTGTATTTCTGCTGAATGCTATGTGTCCCAGAGTTCTTTTTTGTTATTTAAAACTTTTTTGTTAGATTCGAAGACTCTGCAATATAATTTCCAGGCCAAACACTTTATTTTAAATATTTGTTATTTATGATCTCATTATGTAATAGTCTAGAAAATCAGTAATTCCAAGACCAATAGATAAAAATAAGAATTTAAGTGAGACACTGATCTTAAGCTTTTGAGTTGGTTATAAGTTCTCTAACATATTATCACTAGCTGTCTAGCTGTGGCCCATGTTACATTACTTGTTCTTCTATGTAGATTCTCTTGCATTTGATCATGATTGTGCCATTTGCTAGGCTCACCTAGCATGTGCCGAGTTTGATTTAAGAATATGAATCACTTGTTGTTAGGATAGGGAGTGTTGCCATGGTTTGTAATATGGAGGAGCTCATCTATGTAACAACTTAAGTTAATGGGCCATCGTGAGTTCTCTAAGATTAGGATCGTTTTATTGCATTTCATTTGCCCATGGATTTAACTTTCATGTTCTCTGTCTATATCATTTTGTTCTTTAGGATGGGATATATACTCTTCCCAGTCATTTATCACCCGGCGCAAGAGATCTCATCCCAAGGATGCTTGTGGTTGATCCAATGAAGCGAATGACCATTCCTGAAATTCGTCAACACCAATGGTTCCAAGCTCGCCTTCCCCGTTATTTGGCAGTGCCCCCACCAGATACATTGCAACAAGCTAAAAAGGTTTGGTCTATTTTTTTTTTCAATATGTTTGGAGAGATTTATCAAGTAATTTATTGAACCATTGGTTGTCATTGCTGCAGATTGACGAGGAGATTCTCCAGGACGTTGTCAAGATGGGATTTGACAGGATCCAACTTATTGAATCTCTTCGCAACAGAATGCAAAATGAGGTTTGGACTCTGATTGATCTCTTAAAACTCGTTTTGTATACAATATTAAGATATGGCCTCATCACTTACCATGCTTTTTTCAGGCTACTGTTGCTTACTATTTGTTATTGGACAATCGATTTCGTGTTTCCAATGGCTATCTTGGAGCTGAGTTCCAAGAAACTATGGTGCGTTTGGTTTCCAAGTTTACTATAGAGAGGAAGAAAATTGTGTCCCCATTGTTTTTTATGTGTAGGAAGTTATCTTGAGTTGATAATGGTTTTTAAAAGATCGAAACCTCTAAATTTTGGCATCTTGTGCATATGTGTGTGCCACATATGTGGTGTGCCGAAGTGGGATATTATTCCATGCACTGCTTTTTCAATCATTTTGTGATCAATGGTTATATTTTACTGTCAACAATTTTTTCCCCCGCTTTTTATTTGACCAGAGAAAAAAAAAAACACTGGACAATTTTTTTGTTTTCTATTTTTATTTTGACCCTTTTTTATCTGGATTTTATAGGAAACTGCATTCAATCGAATGCATCCAAACGAACCTTTGTCTCCAGCTGGAGGACACCGCCTTCCAGGATTCATGGATTATCAAGGAATGGGTTTGAAATCACAGTTCCCAGTGGAGAGGAAATGGGCTCTTGGCCTTCAGGTTAAGTTTCTTGGCATTTTAGGTGTTTCCAATGGTGTCGGAAGCTATGAGTCAATTTCTAGTATGAGTGAAGGGGGTTTGATTGTTTGATCTGCTAAAGAGTTCAAGTTTTTGTGATGCCTTCCTATACAAGTAACATGATATACAAAGAAATTGAAATCTACTTGTTTACCTATATGATATACATGTTAGGGAAGTCTAGGCAACTATTTCAAGTCATAGTTTGTGGAACATGTGCAATGATGATGGAGTGAATGACTTTATTATGACTCCCTGTGGTTGTGTTACAATTATAATTGATCATATTCTCCCCCTACTCTTTGACAGTCTCGAGCCCACCCTCGTGAAATAATGACAGAAGTTCTCAAAGCTTTGCAAGAACTGAATGTATGCTGGAAGAAAATTGGTCAGTACAATATGAAGTGCAGGTGGATTCCAGGCACTCCCGGTCACCATGAAGGAATGGTTAACCATCCAGCACACTACAATCATTTCTTTGGGGATGAACCCACCATTATTGAAAATAATGGAATCATTAACTCACCAAATGTGGTCAAGTTTGAAGTGCAGGTGATGTTAACCATTCTGATTGCTTCTTTAATTATTGCACTTCGACCCTCCTTGAAAGAATTTATACAGGAAAGTTTGTAACTTGTTGGGTTCGGTGTGTGGACAAAAGATATAGCGGAGATTGCTTCTCTTGCCTTTCCTTCTTGGAGAATTAAGATGCTCTAAACATTGTTTCTATTTAGTCATTTCCAAATGTCGCACTGCTGATAAAGGATCATTTTTCATGTCAGTAGCTCTGTAGATTGTTGCATTGAGCTGATTCAGAGTATGATGGCTAATATTTTTGCAATTTCAATGGTTGTGACAGCTATACAAAACTCGTGACGAGAAGTACCTGCTGGACTTGCAAAGAGTACAGGGCCCGCAGTTTCTCTTCTTGGATCTTTGTGCAGCTTTTCTAGCTCAGCTCCGGGTCCTGTAGGTAGCCTTTCGAGAAGACCTTTGCCATGGATCTCATGTCATGCCTGTGAGTAGGAATTCAGTCATGATGTATATAACTTGTCGGCTTAGCCTTTGTCTTTAATGTCTTAAATTTTCCCTTGGTTTCATGAGTAGTAGTAGTAGTAGTTGCTGCTGCTTGAGGCCAACATCCTACAGTGCAGATGGTAAAAGCACCAGTAGCCTTGTTTCTTACGGTGGTTTTATCTTAACTAGGATTTCTCTCAAAGGTCATGTAACCATTTCTGTTATAATTTCTAAGAAAGGATAACCGAATCTAGCTGCTTTTCATGAAATTATGCCATTATGGTAACTATAATTGTGCATGCACATGTTATTGTAATTATGTATTTCAAGCTATCCAGCTAGACTTCTCCCAACAGCCGATGTTTGTCACCACTGAGTGATGCTCCAAATAATTTTCTTCCTTCTATCCATTTCCGTGATTTGGACTTAAAAGGCTCAAATAAGCCCTCAAAATTGGACTGCCATTAGTATTTCTTTTGAGAATGACAATAGCAATTAGTTTATAGAGCTCAAATGTTTACTGCTCATTCCTTCACATTTTTGAGAAACTTGATGGTTTTGAAATTGACCAAAACATCAACTTTGGTCCTTTAACTTTATAACTTACCTATTTTGTCCTTTTTGTTTTTCAAAAATTTCCTTTAGACCCAATATTTCATTTCTTTTATTTTTCATTTATGTTGGTGTCAAAATATTTCATCAATGAGGTAGAGTTAAATCGAGAAGTTTTTGGATTTTGAGTTTGTTTTTTTGGTTTTGGACTCTTTTTTTTTGGTTTTTTAAAAGCAAAAACATGTTTATTTAGGTCTTTAGGGTGTTATATTTTTTTTAAAAAATTGTTTTGGGTTTTTTTGAAGGTAGCAACATGTTTATATAGGTCTTTAGGATTATTATTGTTGTTTTGTGTTTTTGGGTAAAAAAACATGGTTCAAAATGAATTTTTAGATTGAATTGATTTTTTAATAAATTTAAGCATTAATTTATTTTAAATTATTTTTTATAAAAAAATCACGGTCTCATATAAAAATTATGCTATTTTGTTAATCCTTGATTTCTTGAGTCATATTAACATTATATATATATATAACGTGAGCCAACAAACAGTAACTCGAGTGTAAATGGTACAATTTTTTTTTAGTGTCACCCTTCCCAACTATTTGGCTCCTTTTACGATTCTCTTCATTTGATATTGGCAAATCATATACGGACAAATGACCATATCTCTACAGGCAGGGGGGAGATCTATGACAAGCTTTGAGGGATCTAGGCATCCCCAAAGTTTTAAGAAAATTTTAATTTTGGCTCTTAAATTTTCAATTTTTTTCATAATAGTTATGCATTTAGCCCCCCCTGCTCTTTAACCTTATAGTTTTTACGATGACAGCCCCAGTTAAGATTTTCTAGTTCTGCCCCTGCCTATATTTGGTGGGAGCATCAAGAGCAAGCTTTGGTTGAACACATTAATTGTTGGCTCTATTTGGTCCGATGATGGATCATCTCAGAGAGAGAGAGACGTGTAGTTCGATTACTTGAATGGCAAGTCATCCTCTTGAAAAATTATCTACCGTCTTTGGTGTGATGAACGGCAAATCTTTGAATACCTCTTGCCATATATAACCACGGAGATTCCTGTTTTTGTCTTTTTTTTCCTGCCCTGTTTTCACCTTGGTAAACAGTATCGCTCTGATGGCGGATACGTGGAAGGTTTGCTGATAATCCAGGATAACAAACGATACATGAGTGGTAACCCCATTACCCTAACTTCAGCGCAGGATTATGGCTAAAACGCCTAAACATGCGTGCATAGGTGCTCCTGCCATTTTTATGGCTGTAAAGTGGACAGGCCATGAAAAAGAAGAAAAGAGTTTGATCGTACTTGCTAATTCATTTTTAACAACAGTTGACTCTATTGCTGTGCTGCTTTTGTTTCGGTAGAAGTGGAAGGCACCATTCACTTGACACTCTGCTCAAAACAACCAACTGCCGTGGTTCTTTTTTTTTTTTTCCTGTTCTTTTTATCCTGTTGTTGCTTTTTTTGTTCGAATGAAGAGAAATACTTCATATTAGAGTATTGGCATGGCAATCCAAATGTTCCAACCTACCAAAAGAAGATGGTAGAAGTCATAGAGAATAGGTTCTGGCTGATGGCAGTTTGTTTTCACCAGTGCAAATAATATTCTGTCTCATAAACCTCATTGCTCTACTACCTCCTCAGAAAAGAATCCAACGAGAAAAAACTAAGATCCCTTCCTAGGCTTTCTTGTAATGGTTTCTCTGGTCAAAGCCAGATATTGTTCATCACTACTCCTAGCCTCAATTCTTGCATCATGAGCTAGCTTTACTAAAGGAGATTATTTAGCTTCATGTTCCAGGCTAAGTCCAGATTCCTAAATTCCTGCAAAACGTTCTGCTTTCCATCTTTAGCTTTTCTTACTGGAAAACAAGAACTAGAATTCATGAAAATCACCCCACTAATCCTTTCAAAGTGATTATTATCAGTAAAGAATTAAAAGAGCAGAACGGACACACAGTTCTTTTTTTGTTTGCTGTCCAAATGATTCAATCAAGCCTCAAATGCTTCATAGCTCTATACATCTGAATTTTCTTCAACTGTTCATGACTTCTGAACTTGATACAAGATTAAAAGGTGCTTTCTGTTGTTGGCTAGAAAGCTAATATTACATGTCAACAAAAATCTGAAGTTCAGCAATTGCGAAAAATGGAATGTGGGATGGTTAATATATTGGAGCATGAAATGCATATGAAAGGAAGATCCTCTGTCAATTAGTTTATGAAGCAGATTGGCGGTAGATCAAGAGTGTTCCAAAGTGACAATTCACCATCATTAATCAAAGAAGAGGAAGAAGATCCCATTTCCGTTGTGCTTTGTGAGTAATCATCCTGTTTCTGCATCACTTCCAATTTTTCTTCTTCTGCTCTATTCCCCTCCTTTCTACCGTTACATGCATTTTGAAGTTCGGTTAATTGATCAGAACGTCCTTTTCCCTTGGCATTTCCTGATCCAAGCTTCAACTTTAAGCATTCAGGGATTCCATTAAAAGCATAAAGAGAAGCTGAGAACTTCCTCTCATATTTCATTCTCTTCATGGCTGCTTTAAGCATAGAAGGCTCATCTCCATAGCACTCAGGCTCCACTGGCTCAATATCTTCAGCAATCTCAAAAGGAGAGTAGTAAAAAGGAGATCCAACATCATCAAAAAAATGGAAATCCAAAGCTCCTATGTCGTTCCCTTCTTCCTCTTCCTCTCCATCTTCTTCTCCTTCACCTCCCAAGTTGTTACCATCACCACTAGATGACTGTGCTACATCACTCCAGCTGTAGTCGAAGTCCCATTCTTTCCCCCCGCTATCTTCTTTCTCTGTTAAGCATGGCCCAAGACTTGTTGTCATGCAATCAAATGCACTAGCATTAGTGTTAATGGTGTCGTTGTTGCACACGGGGTAATCGTCTGGATGGTCGAGGAAATCAGTGAATTGGGTGTCTGAGAAATCGGTTGCTGGTTCTCTATATTCCTCCACTAGTTTTTGCTGCAGATTGTGGGGCTGAGAGGTTTTGGAAGGATCACAAGAGTTGTTTCTTGCTTTAAGCCTTTGGAGGAGAAGGTTAGTAATCTTTGAGGGAAGAGCTGGAGTTGTTGAAGAAGTTGGAGAACAAGGCCAGAAGTTTGTTCTTGTATTAGCACCGCGAAGCAAGCAAGCAGCTTCATCATAGGCTCTTGCTGCTTCCTCAGCAGTATCAAAGGTGCCCAACCACACCCTTATTTTTTGTATGGTGTCCTTAATCTCAGCCACCCATCTACCTGATGGCCTTTGTCGAACACCAACAAATCTCTTTCTAGCTCTCCTAGCTCCTCCAAGTGCTGCTGCTGCTGCAGCCTCCCTAACCATCTCCTCCCAAGCCATGGTTCCTTCACTAGAGTTCTTGTCCTCAACACTTTCACTGACCTTTCTCTTCCTAGCCATATCTTTCTTTCTTTCTTTCTTTACAAGCACTAAGTTCTTTATATTCTCTTTTGTGTTGTTGGAGGCTATGTTTATTGCTTTGGCTATGTTGTGTTGGCTGGTCAAGTGGCATTTATACGAGGGTCTTTGAAGATCCTGTCAAATGAGAATGGAGAGTTGAAATGGTCTTCTTGTTTGTTCATACTCCCTTGTTCTTTTTTCAGTTTAAGCCTCTTATGGAACCAGGTGGAGTTTTCTCTTAAATTACAGTGAGGGAGCACCACCAAGTGGATATATTGTCAGGCGATGCTAATTCCATGAATTTTGCTTTGACTTAGACAAAGGGTATAATGCTCCCTACAATGCTACTGTTTACAGGGATTTTTTTTAAAAAAATTTAATGATGAAATCTAAGCCTGAAAGAGTCAATCTACCCTTTTCATCAATCTTTATTGTTTAGACTTATTGATAGAGTTGAATTAAGAAATACAATTGATTCCCCTAAGCAACCTGTCTTCAAGCACCCAGGAGACAAACATAGAAATCATCACTGTCATGAAAGAGACTAAATTGTAGCTTTTCTATTGTAAGACATGGAGAGATTAATGCATTATTGAACTAGCCTAAATGAACTCCAACAAAAACAAACTACAGTACAGCCCCATCCATTTCCTGCAGAGATGTCCATGCATGGATGCTGTGGACTGCCAAATTATTGCACATCACATTTCATAAATGTCAAGTGTGATTCAGTTCTTAGCAGTAACACTGTTGTTTTCTTGTGTTTCTGTGTTCTTCTTCTTAATCTGATAGAATGTTGAAAACCATGTAATCATTCACATGCGAAATTGTCCGTAGTAAAACCTGATTCACTATAAAATGAAAGGAAACCTGCCATTGGAGTCATTTTCAAGCCCCGAAAAGTCAAGAAAATTACTTGGGATTATTAGTCATGTGTACCGTAGCATAAAACTAATCATTTTTGCTTTGTTAATTGCTGATAAAAGTCTAAAATTGTCGATTTCTCCAAAGCCCGAGCACGATAAAGAGACATGATGAATTATACAAACCTTTTTATTTATTTATTAAACAATATATTATATTAATCCATCTTTGGAATATTATTATCATGAAACCGTTTAGTTTAAAAAATAGCAGAGCAAAGCCATCTTTAAATATTGAAGTGAAGGTGACATGCCGAGATTAATTAGTGCTTAATCAGAAATTGGTGGGATTATAATAAAAATAAACTAAAAAGAAAAGGGGCTGCAAATGATTGTTTTTACTGTAACAGTAGACTCATTTTACAATGAATTACAGTAATAAAATACGATTTTCCCCCTCAATCAAGTAACATTTAGCCAGATGAGGATAATATGCTTTTTTTTTTAATGTTTTATGAATAATAAAAATACTAAAATTTAACATGAAGTGAAAGTTTTACAGCAAGTCATGATGATGCATACCAAGGAAGAGAATAATTTTATTAAATTGCTCTCAGTTTTCTCTCCAATCTAAACAAATTCAAGAAACTGTAAACTATGACGTCTAAGATCTTGAAGGGAGGTTGTCCTGTAGGGCCATAACAGAAGAAGAGACGAACAAGATCATATACAGATGCCAACAGCTTCGCACTTTTTGGTGTTGGCTACGCTACATTTTTTTAAGTTTTCCATCCTCTATGTTAGCTTGAATAGCAGCAGCAAGAAATTAAGTCTCGCATGCGCCGCCCGACGACTTAACCAGCCAAAAAAGAATCCTCTCTACAAGGAAGAGAGAGTGATAGAGAAACAAACGAATAAATTTCTCACAACAAAATTTAAAAAAAAAAGAAAAAAAGAAAGAAGAAGAAGCCATGACCCGTTGATGCTGCTGCTTAATTAGACCCGTTAATCAGAGCTAGTTTATAATCTAATTAATTATATTAGAGTGGTTTCAAGTCCTTAATTGGCCAAAGCTTTGCCACTTGGGAGCTTATGGTTATTCCTCCTCTTCCATTTTAAAATATTCCATTAACTATTACGTACTAAGCTGTAGATTAGGCAAGTGATTAGCATGGTAGTAGACATATATATATAATATATAGTATGATTTTGGCTCCAGATTAATGAAGTTGTCAAGGGCCATTCTTGTTCCTCCACCTGGAGGATCCATGGTTAATCCTCGAACAAAGAAATTAGTTATTAATGATTTCATGCGTGGATTGAAGATGGCTGACTGGTTTTCAAATGCGAATATTCTTGAAGTGCTGTTCTTCTAAAATCCAAAAATATTTCAAGAAAGTTTTTAAAGTAGATGCCAAGCCTCGTAGTAATAGTAATGACATGTACGTGCAATCCTTGATAACTTGTGTTATAGTATATTATCAGAACCAATTCAACAACATGACTAGACTGACTATATACTTCATTCACCAATCGAAGATGCCAATATGGACTAATGCCAAATGGGCTAATTACAAAAAAAAAATTAGAACAAAAATATTTAAAAAAACATTGAATAAATTTGTTCAGTAAGTTTGAGCCAAGAGCCAAGATGTATTTAGAGAAGCACTTGGCACTTATAGAGCTTCAAAATTAGATTTTGATTCATCTAATTCAAGTGCAAGAAGAATCCGATCCAAGGATAACATGAGCCTAATGTTAATAACCCTATGAAATCCTTGTAGATTTTCTAATATTACAATGATAAAAAGTTAGTGGTTATTTTTTTTTTTATGAAAGGTAAATTCATCAAGATTAAATTCTTAATGGGAGAGAATTCTTGAAATTCAAAAGAAGAACTAGTCTAGAAAGGAAACTAATAAAGTCAGAATTATTATTTTTATCCAAGTAAAGCAAGGAAACCAAATTCTACAAGGAAAAGTTTAAGACGACATCAAAGATTTTCCAGTTAGAATTGATTTTTTTAGTCTATTTGTAATTTCTAAAATTAACAACTGATCCTAAAACTAAAATAAAGGATTATTCAAGCAACGAGACTATTTAAGCTAGGAAATAAAACTTTTTTATGTTATTTTTTTTATTTGTAGCCGTATATTTTAGACTTGTATTTTAATTTTTGCTAGGTTAAGTTAAAGATTAAAAATGAGAGATACAAAGTAAATTTAACCTAAACAAAACCCAAAACATACAATTCAATTTCACTTAACAAATCTTTTTATTTTTCTAAACACCAAAACCTTAAAAAAGGTCACATAATCAATGGAGATGCATGCATGCATGCATATAAATATATATATATATATTTATATATATATAAAATATAAAAAAAAAAAAAAAAAAAAGTAGAGACTCTCAACTAAAAAAGTTTTACAAGTATAGGTACTGAATTTTTCGTTATAACGACGACGTTATTGAAATAACTCTACAAAATTTAAACCGGATATTCCCCGGTTCTTACAGAAGAGAGAAAACTAATCTCACCAGATGGCGCACATACCGAAGACAACACAACAGACATGAGTTACATGACCGAACAAACCGACACGTGACATATCTCCTCCCACTATACTCATTCGTGTCCTGTCCCAAGCAAACGTGCATTGTCGTTTTTAAAAACCATCACCAACGCCGATTCGAGAAGCTCCGGTTACCAGAATCCGATCAGTTTCTCCGATCATACAAGGTAGTTGGATTTCCGATCGTGATTGATTGACTGATTGAACTGAGGAATTGGGTTTTGATAGATAGAGAGGTGAAAAATTGGAAAAGATGAGCGAAATATTTGAAGGATACGAGCGTCAATACTGCGAGCTCTCTGCTAATTTATCCAGAAAATGCACCGCTGCTTTTGCTCTTGATAGAGGTACGTACGTATTCTCAATTATTTATTTTCATTTTCTTTTGATTTTAATTTTGATTTCGTGGAATATATATTTATTTGCACAGAGCAAAAGAAGCAAAAGATATCTGAAATAAGAGCTGGGTTAGAGGATGCTGAATCTTTGGTACCTTTAAAAAACTCCTAATCCTGATTCTCCTCACCCAGGAATTTATGTATTATTCTTTATTTATTTCTTAAAAAGTTTAATTTTGCAGATTCGGAAAATGGATATAGAAGCGAGAAACTTGCAGCCGAATGTGAAGGCAGTTCTTCTGGCTAAGCTGAGGGAGTATAAGTCAGATTTGAACAATCTGAAAACTGAGGTTAAAAGAATTGGTTCTGGTAATCTCAATGCAGCTGCTCGCGATGAGCTCTTGGAAGCTGGAATGGCTAATTCCTTGACGGTATGTCACTCTCTCTCTGGGTTGGTTTGTACTTTTACCCATTTGTTTTGGTAGATTTTATGTAGGATTATGATTTTCATTATATATATATGCTGTTTGTCATTGTGGTGTGTGCTACAATTCTAATTCCAGCTACACGCTATAATAATAATAGTAATAATAATCTGTATTTTGGTGCAGCATCAAAACTCAAAAGCAATCTGGGTGTATATTTTGATGAATAAATGAATAGCCTGTTGTGAGCAAACATTTCGTGTAGTTTTGTGGCTACTTCTCTTGAAATCTGCAATGCAATTCTGAGTCTATTTCTTGTTCTTAGTGTTGAATATATATTTTGACTATTGTGGTTTGGGCAACTGGAATAGGCCTCAGCAGATCAAAGATCAAGATTGATGATGACAACAGAAAGGCTAAATCAGTCCGGTGACAGAATCAAGGATAGTAGAAGAACTATGCTTGAAACCGAGGAACTTGGTGTGTCTATTCTTCAAGATTTGCATCAACAGCGACAGTCTCTCTTGCATGCCCATGACACGGTATTGATTTCATTTGCATCAAACTGCCGTCTCTGAACATTGTTTACTTTCATTCTAGCAAGTCTGTTTTTTTCTTTATTTACTAGTGATATTTGAACGTGTTGAATGACAGTTATAGTTTGACTGACTCTAAATTCTGATGCATTATTAGCAAGGCAGCCCTTGGTAGCATACCACAGTTTCCTTTTGATCTTAATCAGTGCTTTACTGTAAAGGGTTTCACTGAGTCTGGGAAGTAATGGAATTGGGATTTGGAACTAGTAACGCCATATGCCCTGTACTAATTTTATGGTTCAAATATTTTCAGCTTCATGGAGTGGATGGCAACATCGGTAAGAGTAAGAGAGTGCTGACTGCCATGTCAAGGAGGATCAACAAGAACAAGTGGATTATTGGTGCCATTATTGCTGTCCTTGTGGTTGTCATCAGCTTGATCTTGTACTTCAAACTCAAATAGCCAAGATATCCCTTGTTTCCGACCCGCGTGTTTTATCAAGACATGACTTGAGTTTTTGCTCTTCCTTCGTTTGAATTCGGTTGTGTGTGATTTTGCAATCAACTGCTGATATGAGTGAAGTTTTTGATTTATATATAGTCGTGTACTTTTTATCCATTTTAATTATATATGGAGTGAATTTTGATGAACTCATGGCATCTCTTTCCCATTACGGTATTCTTTTTGGACATGAGATACTTCAGGAACTTACATAGCTGACTGGGAACAGAAAAAGCGAAACTAGTATCCATCCCAAAGCAGTCGGAGAATTTATCAAAGATTGCTGCTGCAAATACATGCTGCATTCAGCTTTCTGGGTGGCAGGCTAGAAGTCGTTGCCTTATTGCTGAGAATTTATACGATACATGCTTGACTCAAAGTCGGTTCCCTAAGATGGTACTAATCTTTTGCCAAAGGAGCCCTCCTAGTTCATGAAAGTGAAAATGGAAGTTCTGGCTGGGACCTTAATTTTCAAGAAAAATAGTTGGTACTAGATAATTCCCAGAACCACGCCGCCACAGGACCAAAAATAATGTTTATGTACTCGGTCGAAATAATAGGTTAAAAAATATATATTATTTGATTTTAAAAATATTTTTAAGATGATTTTTTTAAAACAAAAAAATATTGAGGTGATGAATAATTGAATTATTTTTGGTCAATTTAAGTTAACCTGTCAAACTCGATATTTGAATTATAAACTTTATCGAGTTTAATAACTTTTTTAAAAAATATTTTTATTTAATTATATATTTTTATTTAATTATATGATAAAAAAACAAGCGCTCGGAAAACTGAATACGGACTCAATATTAGGACTTTCTTCTGAGACCATGATAACCTAATAAAAAATAAATCGGAATAAATCATGAAACTTAATTCATAATAATTATGTTTTATTTTTAGAACCATCTTTTATCTAACAATATGATAAAAAAAAATAAACAATAGTAAAACCGAGTACCAATTCAATGTAAAGATATATTTTATTTAGACCATAATAACCCTGCATAAAGGAAAACAAAATAAATATCAAAACTTAATTTATAATAAACTCAATATTTAAAAATAAAAGTAAAGAAAAAAAATATGATACTGTTCCAATGAACAAACATGTGAAAAGAAACTAAAATAATATTAAAAAAATTAATTTTTAATAAATTTAATGTTAAAAATAAAAGAAAAAGAAGGTTATTATTGATTACATAGGGAAACAATGATATCCTCGGACACTATCAGATCAGAGTTTATAACAAGAGCCCTGCACCTGTAACCCAGAGACAGGGACACGTGTGGAGAGACGCTAGTGTGGGCAAATAAATGCCGATGACAATTTGAGCATTACATTTGAAAGTATTACGGACCAGATTATTGAGAATATTATTTTTCCTCTTTTTTCAGGTTTTTTTCCAATAAAAAAATGTATTCTTTTATTGAAAACGAAGACGAATGTTTTCAACAATAAAATTATAACTATTTTTCATAAAACAAATCCAACCATTAGTTAATCTTAATATATTTTATTCTTGATAATTTAATTATAGATTATTAATTTTATATTATTTAAATTTAAATTTAAATCTATCATGAAAAATTTATATTGTTAATTAAAAATAATTCTTATATTAATTTTATAACAAAAATTAAATCGATGACACTAATTCAATTTGAAAGTATAAAAAAATATTTTTATTTTTTTTACATTACCACAAGAAAGTGATTGTATATGAAAGAAAAAAATATTATTGATATATTTTTTCTTTTAAAAAACCATAAAAAAAAAAACTAAGAGAAAACCTCTAAACTCATTATAAATTTGAAAAACTTGAAAATTACTTTTTTAATTTTATAGATAAAAATATATTATGTTTGAAAAAAATTCTAATTTTATATATATATATATATATATATATTTTTTTTTTTTGTTTAGTCATCATTGTGTGTGAGAAAATTTTATGATATTTAAAGAGTAATTAGTGATATTTTATTAGGTAATGTTTGGTTATTGTCCTAGAATAAGAAGGACAAAGACAATTAAAATAGAAATGTGTTATGTTGAAGAGACAAAAACATAAAAATAAATTTGTTATTATAAAATTTATAGTAAATTTTTATACTTTCAAAACAAGAGGTACAAAAAGGATATGCCTCCAAAGATAATATTTATTATTTTTTATTTATAAAATATCCTTATAAAAAACTCTCCATTCTAAAATTATCCAACTAAAGCATGTAAGAATAAAAATAACTATTATAATAATTTCAAAACTCAACTTGGGGGTCGATCTAAGGCAAAGTTAGGGTCATTGGTCAAGACTAGGGTTACGGGTCAGGTTCACTCTAATTGACTTGAGTTAGCGTAAAAATAAAAATGATTATTATTATAGTTTTAAAATCTAATCTAAAGGTCGACCCAAGGTAAATCTCGAGTCATGAGAAGGGTTGACCATTGACCCAGGTCTACATAATGATAAAATTGATATTATTATAATTTTAAAACATGACTCTTGAGTTGACCTGAGGCAAGGCGGCTCAGGTCATGTGTTGGGAGGGTCAACTGGATTAACTGGGATCAAAATAAAAATAAAAGTAGTTGTTCTCATGGTTTTAAAACTCAATTTAGGAGGTCAACTCAGGGCAAGACTTGGGTCACAGATCAGGAGGGTCAACCCATGTCAATGGAAGGATAAAATTGTTATTATTATAGTTTCAAAACCCAATTTAGGAATCAGCTAGGGCAAGGCCCGAGTCACTGGTCGGGAAGACTAACTCAGGTTGACCCAAGTCAATATATAGATAAAAATGATTATTATCATAGTCTTAAAATCCGACTCTGAATTTGACCCAAGGAAAATTTTAGATCACGAGTCGGGATGGTCAACTTGGTTAACCTAATGTTTTTTAGAAAAATAATCAAAGTCACCTTATTTTGACCAAAATGTTTTAAAAAAAGTTAACTAGTTTTTAACTTGTGTTTTATCATGGGTCGACTTAGGTTTTTGATCAGGTCAAATTAAGTTAATCCTTGTTTTATTTTTACTTAAACTCTGATCATGCGAGGCCTAAAATCAGCTCAGTTTCGAGTCAACTTGTCAGGCCAATCATGGTTTTATAACTAGAGTTAATGTAATATTATTAATTTCAACACTCAATATAAACTAAATTAAAAAAATATCTGATTATTTTTAAAAAATATATAAATTTGATAATGATAGATATTAAGGGTAATATATATATATATATATATATATATATATATATATATATATATATTATTTTATCTAATTTGTCCACCATAATCTAAGAGCATACATAAACAATTACTTTATCTTCTACACCATTATAAAGCACAATTTTATCTCTGTTTTTTTTTTTTTTTTATCTCCATCATCTTTATCTTTTTTTATTTGAGAACAATAATAAAAAAACACAAAAATAAAACTCATAATCTATATATAAAAAAAATTAGTAAGAATATCTTCATATTTTTTGGCAGGTAAAATCTGAAGGAACTAATGCTGGGCCGAGCCCAACAGTCTGATCCCCGATTGAAGGAAAACGAGGCAATTCATTAACGGCTACGGTTTTCTAACAAAGGAAGAAGAGGCGGCAAAATGGCTATCAATGTCTTACTCTGCACAGGTAAGAAGGAAGGAAGGAGACCCATCTGTTTGGTTTGGTAGCATAGAAAATCCTGAGAATAATCAAATCACATTCTTGTCCAAAACCCAATTCATATGAAATGTTCAACCATCAACTTCACCACTCTCCAATCCCTCCCTGCCCACTTCCGCTCTCTCCTCCGCTCTTGCGCCCGCAACTCCTCTCTTTCCACTGGCAAAAAACTCCACGCCGTTATCCTTACCTCCGGACTTGCTTCCTCATCCCCAAACACTTTCCTCCTCAACGCCCTCCACCACTTGTATGCCTCCTGTGGCGTTACATCCTCTGCACGCCACCTATTCTACCAAATCCCCCGCTCACATAAAGACGTTACAGATTGGACTACCCTGTTAACCTCCCTTGTTCAACACGGAACCAAACCTTCTGAAGGGTTTTGTTTCTTCAAAGAAATGAGGAAGGAGGGTGTTGTTCTTGACGATGTTGCCATGATTTCTGTGTTTGTATTGTGCACGCGTGTGGAGGATTTAGGGATGGGAAGACAAGCGCAAGGGTGTCTTGTGAAGATGGGCTTGGGGCTTGGGGTTAAGGTGTGTAATGCGGTAATGAACATGTATGTGAAGTGTGGGTTAGTTGAGGAGGTGAGAAGACTTTTTTGTGAAATGAATGAGCGGAATGTGGTTTCGTGGAGTACACTGTTGGAGGGAGTGGTGAAATGGGAAGGGGTGGAGAATGGGAGAGTGGTGTTTGATGAGATGCCGGAGAGGAATGAGGTTGGTTGGACTATAATGATTGCAGGTTATGTGGGAAATGGGTTTTCTAGAGAAGGGTTTTTACTATTGGATGAAATGGTTTTGAGGTTCAGGTTAGGATTGAATTTTGTTACACTTTCTTCAATTTTATCTGCGTGTGCACAATCAGGGGATGTCTTGATGGGGAGGTGGGTTCATGTTTATGCTTTGAAGGGAATGGGAAGGGAGATGCATATCATGGTGGGTACAGCTCTGGTGGACATGTATGCAAAATGTGGCCCGATAGATATGGCATTCAAAGTCTTCAAGTACCTACCAAAAAGGAATGTGGTGGCGTGGAATGCAATGCTTGGTGGGCTAGCGATGCATGGAAGGGGTAAATTTGTGTTGGATATATTCCCAAAAATGATTGAAGAAGCTAAGCCAGATGATCTAACTTTTATGGCTGTCTTAAGTGCTTGCAGCCACTCAGGTTTAGTAGATCAAGGCTACCATTATTTTCGTAGTCTGGAATCAGAATATGGAACAACACCTAAGATTGAACACTATGCTTGTATGGTGGATATTCTAGGCCGGGCCGGTCATTTAGAAGAAGCTGTGATGTTGATAAAGAAGATGCCAATGTGTCCAAATGAGGTTGTTCTAGGATCCCTTTTGGGTTCTTGCAATGCCCATGGAAAGTTACAGCTAGGTGAGCGAATTCTGCAAGAGCTGATTCAGATGGACTGGCATAATACAGAATATCATGTATTGCTTTCGAACATGTATGTTTTAGAAGGAAAGCAAGACAAGGCTAATTCACTCAGACAAATCCTTAAGAGTAAGGGTATTAGAAAGGTCCCTGGAGTGAGTTCTATTTATGTTGGTGGAAATATTCATCAGTTCAGTGCAGGGGATAAGTCACACCCACTGACAAAGGAAATTTATCATGCATTGAATAATATGATTCAAAGGTTGAGATTGGCTGGTTATGTACCCAATACTACTAACCAAGTTTTTCCAGGTTCTGATGGCAGGGAGGGTAGCAGTGAGGAGATGGAGGAGAAAGAGCAGGCACTGTTCTTGCACAGCGAAAAGCTGGCAGTCTGTTTTGGGCTTATAAGCACAAAACCTGGTGCACCTCTTTATATATTCAAGAATCTACGCATATGCCAAGATTGTCATTCTGCTATTAAAATTGTTTCTAAGATATACAACCGAGAAATTGTAATTAGAGATCGGAATCGTTTTCATTGTTTCAAGCATGGTTCATGTTCTTGCTCTGATTATTGGTAAACATAAATGCAAAGCAGATATTTGAAGAAATTAATTTATGAGCCGCATCACGAAGTCCCGCTTGACTGGAATGTTTTAGTTCTCTCTTAATTAAAATCTGCTCTCTCGTACAAGGACTCATCAGAGAACAACATTATTGTTTTTGGAATCTGGCTTTGATCATCGTGGGAGGGATTTAATTACAAAGGGGAGGTTGAAGAATTGGTTGAAGCTGAAAGAAAGTTGTTTGCAAGGCTGATGATGAGTTGAAAAGGAAAAGGCCGCGTTTCTTTCACAATGCTGCTCACCTAGATTCTTTGAAAGCATTTTCCTTTACATTGTTTGCTGAATGGGGTGACAAGAGTCAGATATCAACCATAGGCTACTGGTGAGAATGGTGATGTTCTCAGTGGAATTGTTGGGTAAGCTTTGTGTACTACTGCCGCTGTTGGTGGTTGGAAGAGCATGGTGTCTCAGATATTTGAGGAAATAGTTGCTCTGCCTGGTGGAACTCTTTCTTTTGTTTTTAGGATCCAATCATTACTTTCATGCATTCAGATTCATCATCTAACAAATAGGATTGAAATCTGGTTGGGTAAATCAAAGAATTCTCAGAGTCAAAAACGTTGCCATTCACCAAGGGCACAGCGAAGGCTATTTACAGGAGCAATTGCTCAATCAGAAACAAACTTATCAAAGAGAACATGCCTCATCGACAAGATCAAGCACCGTGTTGTACTAATTAAATTTTGTTCATTACACACTATGGTACTTGAATAGGATTTTGTTCATATCTTGCTTGAATGAAGTAATATCCGAACAAAATAGTTGATACTGTTTCTTTCAACAAACGGGGATGTAGCTTGAATGGAAGAGCGCGACGGTTCATTCCCCCGCATCTCCAGAAATCATACATTTTCATAGAAACTCATTTTTGTATTTATCATTTTCTGGCCAGAACATCCAGTTCTGCACAACAACAAAAATGGGAGTTCGTAATCCGATCATATTTCACAGATTATTTTAGCAACACAGTATCATGCAGTGCCTGCCAAGGTTATCATTCATCAAAAAAGAAACAAAATAAATCAAAGTTGCTAACATCATGTCAAACTACAGTTATTCCCCTCATCATATTCATGTCTCCAGTCAATCCTGGTTTCAACTCCAACATTGACAAAAGTAGAAACATGTGTTATCCGGATAAAAAAAGTTCTACAACTCAGTCAGTTGTCCTCCATCTGGCCTTTCTTTTCCATTTGCTTTGACCTTCGAATGAATGCGCCTAGCAAGATGCAACTTTTATATTGATCCGTAAGTTCAAATCTATCAAACCCGATTCTTAGGTGTCTCCTGCTTGAATTTGCTATAATCGGCAAGTAAGCTACTATTAACTCTAAGCTTCATGTTCTCCACCAGTCCCCTTAATACCTGTTCTTGGAACATATATTTTAAACAGGTTGATTAGGGCAAAAATACACAAACTGTCATGCATGCACAGATAGTATATTGTTAGTTTTCTGTTAAACCATTGTCAAAGAATATCATCAGTTTAAGGAGATTATTATGGCCTAACCGACTCTGCAACAGGCTGGCGAACATTTTCAGGAACCATAGCAAGCACAGGAGGAAGAACGAAGCTTATATTCATCTCTAGTTGACCTTTGAGCCTGGTTCGTACTCCCTGTCTATCAGGGTATAATGCTCCTTTTACACCAAGAGAAAATTGAGATGGTTGAAAAATATTATCAAGTCCTTGAAGCTTCCACCTGATCTGCAAGAGAGTACTTCCATATAGAGGTGACATGAGCAAATATAAAAAAATGTAATTCTGAAATTTTCATTGATGACTGCTTGAATATCTTTAAAGCTTACAACATCAAGCTCGAGAACCTTCGTGATCTCTTCAGGAACTCCCGGTGGGTAATCTCTCCCTCCTGATTTACATCTCAATCTCATCTCAACTACTGGCCAGACAGTGAGGAACAAGAAATTTATGGGCAACATCTGAATTCTCCATTCTTCCTGGAAACATTAAACACACATATATTACAGAGAGATTCTGCTCCCCTATGCCTGAAAGACAATAGCACAGAGGATTATAAAATGCATATTTCTAAGATGCTAAGTACAAAAAAGTCAAAATATTGCATATATAGAAACTAGAACTTATATTGCAAGCAAGCTTTAAGGTATGTTGATTTGGGCCTGCATTGACCTAACTAGCTCACCTGCACATTTATGCATGATACACTCAGGGCATGTTTGGCACGATGTCAGGGAATGAAAGATAAAACATGCTTAACTGATTAAGAATGTAGTGTAATCATATTGAATGATACATTTCTTATAGTTATTCCTTGTCTTCTATTTAATCAATTTCCATTTGCCTTTACCTATTCGTATATAGGAAACTTCAACAGCAAAATTTGTTTTCTTGTTCATTTGTTTTGCTTACATTTTTTTTTTTTTTTTTGCAGCAAGCATGTGCAACAAACTTTGTGAGTGGCTGTAACTGGCATACAGTTGACAGGAACTACCATGAGGATTATGCAGCCTATTGTCTGCATGTGATTGATGTTGCTGGCTTCTTTGATCATTTCAGACATTGAGCTGTTCCATCTTTCCGCTTGAGCTCTCAACTCATGGCTGCTGTGACTGAGCAATACTTTGCCTGTACTAATTCTGTCCATCTTGCTACTCGTGAGGTTGGGTTTATGCCACCAGATTGGATGATCATTACTGGGATTTCATTCATCAGCATTTCTTGCACACCAAGTTTCAGCGGCAGAGTTCTTGGAGCTTCTTGGTTTGACTTGGAGGACTCAGATCCAATTATATGGTCAATCAGTTCGTTATTGTATTGACATCGAGGCTCTTAGTTTCTTGGAAGCTGACTGGAGAGCTCCTTTAACAGACCAGCTGCATCGAAGGTCTCTTCTCAGTACATGATTGGGGGAAATTTTTTTCTTATTAACCAAGGCATCCCACTGTCTTTGGCGGGTGCCACAAGGGAACTTGATTTTTTCGCTCAAATTAATGGGGTTACTCTAACAATCTCGTCATTCCTCTGGGCCATGTGTCTGAAGGTCTCAACCAAATACCTGACACCTTTAGCTGGTTCAGTTACTTTCTCACGCTTTGGATTTAGAGAATTCGGTGGCCTTCAGCCAAGGTCATGAGAGGAACCATAATGCTTTTCCTTGCCTGAGCTGCCGGCCTTGTATCATGCATTTAACATGGCCTAGCATCCATAACTGCACTACAGTGCCGTATTCTTTTAGAGACATTTATGCGAGTTAAAATTTTGGAAAAAGCCACAATAACACATGCTCTATTTTTTTTTTTTTCTTTTTACTACAAGTTCTCTTATCTTGCCTTCTCTGACTTAATGCTGGTCAACTTCGACCCTTTTTCCACCTTTCTACTTGTGGCCGGTTCCAGATCTGGATGAGGATTTCTTCTAATAGAGTGAAATTCCTTGGCCAGCTCAAACTTGCTTGTGCCATTCCACTTGCTCTTCCAACACTCTCAAGCATGGTTCACAGTCTTCATTCTCCCCCAGAGGGATATTAGAGGGCATCACTCTCAAGCATGGTTCGCAGTCTTCATTCTCCCCCAGAGGGATATTGGAGGGCATCAGTGTGGGTACACTAATTGAAACTGAGGAATCATAAATGATGGTATCTTGGAGTCTGATATCATAAATGATGAGATCAAAGAAGTCTTATTCTGACCAATCCTTTCTTGTTTAAAGATATGTTTATTGGTCATCTATGTTCATTTTACCTTGTTCCATCATTAGGAGGATTGAGAGTATCTTAGCTGCTTTTCTCTGGAAGGATTGTTCGCTCTCCCATTTAAGGGCAAAGATAGCTTGGGCTTTTGCCTGTTATCCTCTTAATAAAAGTGGTTTGGAAATTAAAAGCGATAAGACTTGGAACAAAATAGTTATTCTCAAGCATTTTTTTAGACTCCTTTTAGATAGATCTTCAATTTGGTCAGGATGGGTGCATAGTGTACTGCTCAAGGGTAGATCTTTCTAGCATGTCAGGTCTCCTTCAATAAAAGCGTTAAGACTTGGAACAAAATAGTTATTCTCAAGCATTTTTTAGACTCCTTTTAGATAGATATTCAATTTGGTCAGGATGGGTGCATAGTGTACTGCTCAGGGGTAGATCTTTCTGGCACGTCAAGTCTCCTTCAGTATCTTCTTGGTCCTAGAGGAAGATTCTTCTCAGCAGAGATTGGTGTGAAGAGATGTTTATTTCATGCTTGCTGATGCAACTATGACTTTCCTATGGTCAGATTATTAGTTGTCAGATGGGCAATGATTCTATGACCTATTGTCTTTCAGGGTGCTCCTCTATTGGGCTTCCCTGGAATGTCAATGTTTCAAACATCATCGAGGAGAGTACTTGGGCTTTTCCCCCAAGTAATCAGGAGTTACAACCTATTTGGGACTCAGTTCATTCTCATCCTAGGATTGTCTTACCAGATCACCGTGTCTAGAAGGGTCATTCATCAGGGAAGTTTACTATCGACTCAGCATAACAGTTTCTTAAAGACTTGAGGCCCACAAATCCTATGCATCACCTCCTCTTGTGTTTAGGACACTTCCCGAGACACTCATTTATCCTATGGAGTGCCTCTTTGGGTTGTCTACACACCATAGATAGACTATATGCTTATCAAATCATCACCTTTTTGGTATGTATACTTTATGGGTTGCATGTTGAGACACATGACTATTTGTTCTTTAAGTGCCTTTTCTCCGCTTCAGTTTAGGGGTACTATTAAGAACATGACTCTTCTGGACTAGCCTACTAACACATGGCGACATTTACTTCAGTGGGCATCCTCGCACTTCAGGAAGAAGAAAAGGTAAATGCATGTGCTTACTCGATTAGTCCTCTCAACTACGATTTACTTCATTTGGTATGAGAGAAATAACCGAGTCTTCCACCAGTTTTATCAACCTTATCAGGATGTTAGTGAGGATATTTTCAAGCTTGTCTAGTCCTATTCGATGGAGTTAGAGCCATGGTATCAAATTCCCCTTGATCTCAGGTTCGTTTGGTGTCTTTCAATGTCATAAGATCTTTTGCTTCTACTATTATTCAAGTTCTGCTTTTCAGGCCTACTTTTGTTGCTTATCCAATCGATCGATTCTGGGTTTTTCAGTAAACAGTTGACCGATTTCTGGATTTCTAGTTTTTTGTTTGAATAAATGGTTGTCCGATTCTTGATTTTCCAAAAACCGGTTGACTAGTTACCATGTTGTTGGTTTGACACTCTGTTTTTCATACTTTTGAGTTTTCTTTAGCTTTCGCTTTGTTTTTTTGTTGTCTAAGGTCATTTAAATTCGGGCAACGAACCTTTGTGCTTCTTGAAGTATGCCACTAGTGTTTTGTACAGTTTTCTTTTTAATACAATTATACTTGTAAAAGATGGTGAGTGGCAGTCACCCATATAGTACCTGTAGAAGTTCCTTGGTGAAACGAGAACCGTTGATTAGTGGATTCCATCGTCACCAGAGAAAATAGCAGTAATTTCCAATCAACAAATGAGAATCATGTAAAGCTGCTCATGGAGAAGAAAGTTGGGATCCCACAAATAACAATCAATTGGACAACTTAGATAAACAGTGATCATTCTATGGAATGAGAAAACACTGCATACCATTTGACTGGCCGGTGATTGACAACGACATGAAAAAGAATTGATGGAAAACAGCAGCAAAGAAGACAGAGGTCATTTAATTCTTGACTACACATACAATCAGAAGGTCACTCAAAGCATAGATTTTTTTTATTAACCATACGAGGCTTTATATGTCAAGTAAATAAATGGCCCTTAACAATTTGAGTCAATGGTGAGGCAGATTCTAAATCATTTCAGTAATCAACACAGTGAACTGAATTTTCAAAAGATTAAAGGAAAACGAGGGAAAAGAAAAGGAAATTGCACGAAAGATATAACAGAAACCTCATTAAGTTGTTGGCTCCTCCTTTTGTCAGGAAATATGGCGCTGAAAACTCTAGGCTTATCCTCCAAATATCCATCAAAGGAAGCCTGCAAGGAAATAGAAACCAGCCATGTGTCACAGCACATAGATAGAGAAAGAGAGAGGAGAGGAGAGGAAAATTGGGGGTACCCCTGGAGACTCATAGAGAGGGATATCAGTAGTCATTCTTGAAGAGTAGGTGGCAGAATTCATTGCCATCTGATTCTTGATCAAAGACTGCTTTGATTTTGGTTCAGGCAGTGCATGGCATTGCCGCTCATGCCTACTCAGCTTCTCTTTCCATTTCCTGGAGCTAAAATGTCCAACAAGCACCTGGTGCTGGCATGGGACAAAGGACCTTGCTGCAATTTCGCTCATTTCCTTTCAGCTACTATTGTTTTTGTCTTCAGAAGGGAAGGAAAGCCTATCTTATTGGGTTTCTTTAATTTCACTCATTTCCTTTCAGCTTCGATTGTTTTTGTCCTTAGAAGGGAAAGGAAAGCCTATCTTATTGGGTTTCTTCACCTTGTCCAGTTCTTCACTAAGCAAGTTCTTGGAGATTAGAAACGTAGGCTCATGCCTTTCGGTCATGACATGTGGACCCACTCTGTTTTTTCCCTTTTTTCTTTCTGGTGGTTGTGAATTATTGAGGGTTTTAGGGTACCTGTGAATTCTCCTTACCCGGTAATTTTGAACTCTCTTTTTATCTTTTTCTTTCTTGAGAATCATGGAACCCTGTGGTTCGAGACTTGGGAGTTGCTGGTTATAGCATTGCTCCCCACAACTGCCCACATATCCAGTCCAACACGATAATCTAAGACGATCTTGTGTTTGTCCCTTGAATTTTACTCAAGTTAATGAATCTTAAGACGATCAGAAAAGTATTGCACCACGGGCAACAAAGATTACATGCTTTTTCACTTCCATTCTTTCATTATCTGCTGGGAGCTTGCTTCATTCTCCACTGTTTGTTCATGCTTTTTATTGAAGCTTATAGTTTCTATGCAGAATACGGTATCGTCAAGGCCCTTCGTTGGCATAATAGCCAAGGCACCTTTCTGGATCTGGGACAAAGAAACAATGCATCAGAAATATGAGCTGCTTCTTCTTTATCAGTGTTCTTGACCATGTCACTCATTTTGATGGGCAACCACATTACTCAAAGCAGCTGTAATTTCAGCTAAAGCGGCACATAATGCAAAAACATGTGCCAATCATACGATGGCCGAAGTGAACTGAAAGTAGGTATGAAACTCAGAGGGCTTTATTTTTCTCTCTTCTTTTTATTTTTTGTGGGGCAGAGATTTAGTGGGGGGATAAGATTAATTACCACGAGATGGTTCATTCAGGGGAAGATTTATTTAACGTTATTTGTCAAATTTCATATTTATAGCAGTTCGCCAAAGTCAAAGCATGCATGCTGATTTTAACCAAAATACATGTATCCTTGAAAGCAAGTTGCATTGCTCTACCCAAGTTATTCCATCCTACATGTCTGCTACAATGATTCTTCCAAAGAGTCCCCATGGACGTTCAAGGCACATATATGAAGTCCCCTCCATTGCCAGTAATCACATATCTGCATGGAAGCGATAATTAATTAGAGCAGACCAAACCATCACAAGAAAGAATGCCAAGAGAACCAAGATAGGATCTCCTAGCCAGACAACCCTGCAAGAATAATGTATCAATGGTGATGGTATTGCTATAAGCAAATTATACCAGAAAGTTCGTTTGGCAAAAGATACAAGGACTATTATTTCATATAAGATGACAACTCAAGAGAGCTACTAAAGCCAGATCTCGGAGACACAAAGCTCATAGGCAGAAAATAAACAATTCCGAGTGATCGAAGAAAGAGATGAAATAACAGAGTACTCTGATTTTGCATTTCATATCTCATCTACAACCAGCTTTAATCAGAATAACAGGTTAAATAACTGTAGAATTGTACTTCCGCAATAAATTACATAGTCTGCAACTTCAAGTCAAATATCTGGATAGAAATACCAGTGGGGGTTGTCAGAAACAAAGGAAAATCTCTTAAATAAACATGGACATGTCAGAAACTTGGACTCATAGAAACAACAGATAGAAGTAGTGAAAGTTACATAACTGTAGATTTAATTTGAGGCCCAACTGCCCAACATAACTCTAGGAACATACCAAAACCATTAATGCTAACTGCAGAGCACAACTAGGTAACTTCTAGTCTACATGATGTAATCTATCACAAGCTATATAATCAAGTTGAAACAAGAATGAAGAACAATAATGAAATGCTTGCTAGAAAAAAAGAACAAAAAGAAATAGGCAATGCTATGGAAGAAAAATAAGCACAGATCCTTAACCTACTGCATTAGATTACATTTCATTACACCCAACCAAAGTTACAAAGGAATTGACAAGTGGTTGTTGGAAGAAGTAGTAGAGAAGAATGACACTAATTTTCTCTCTGAAACAATAAGCCTACATCGGAAATCTGACAATTCTCAACTATAGGTACCTGGATATTCTAATAGATGTCAAAATGAAGAGATTTTAAAGTCAAATCTGAACACTTCAAAATTTTGTAAGACGGATATTAAAAATTTCCTCAAGAGGTTCCTTGTACAATTCTGTAAACATACAGGAATCAACAATTTAATTTCCAACCAATCCGTTTGGAGCTTGCTCTAAAAGTCTAGGGTCATGATTCAGCTCTGTATAAGACATGCATTTCCCATTTCTATCATCAAGCAATAGAAACCTTAATAACTAGAGAAATAAATACTGTAGCCTTGATGTCAATACTGCACCAAAACTACTTTGTTCGGGCTAGGGAGCAGATATGTAAAACTTTAAGGATCTATACAGAGTTTATGTGGTCGATAGAGTTTAAAATGCCAGGACATTTTCATTGCACAAGAATTCATGTTTGCTGACATTGATAAACCTATCAGACAACTTATGAATTTTATTGAGTCAGTACAATTCTTCCCAACTTCTCCAGAAGAAAGATGCTAATATTGCAAAAACCTTGACTAGGAACTTACAGGAGGCAGGAACAATAGACAAGAAAGGTGAAAGCCAATAAAAACCCACCTCGGAAAGACATAACCAGTTGACTCCTTGGAAGATTTTATGCTTTGAGCAATTAAAAGACCTGCTGATTTGCACTGGATATGACAATGTTCCAATAGAGCAGTGATATTCCCAAAAATAAAGTCCATGTAGCCTTCAATGTAGCAATCTTTCAAATACTGCTTCCCATAATGCAAATAAAGAGTATCCTAAAATAAGGAAATACACGAGCACATGATTCTGGGTTTGTGTCCATATGATACCTCCTCATATAGTTCAGAACTCCAATAATACATTGGCAGGGTACCAAAGCACGCGATTGACTCAGACAATGTTAGCCTTAGGCACCAGAACCCTAGAGAAATAATCAAACAACTAACTCATTTATTTTCAAAAGATTACCTACTTCCCACTTATACGAACAAGCTCATTCTTGATTGTTTCAAACCAATTCATGATGTTCGTCCATTTACAACATAGGTAGAATATCAGGCCTGGAATTTATCAATGATTAGTAAACTGCTGCACGAGCACGTTTGAATAATGATGTAGTATTATAATTGGCAGTTCACTAAGAGAGAGAATTACTCAACGTCACTGTATTTAGCATCCACAAAATTAACAAGTTTGACAAGTAAATGGAGTTCTTAAATAATCAATGTCATCAGAAAACATGAACGATGAAGCAAATGATCCATGAAACCAACCAAATGAGACAGTTAATTTACCTGCAACCCAATGAACAGGCAATTATAGAATGCATACCAATCAGCTGTCACTCTAATTGCCACAGCTTGACCTGAACCTGGGGTAAAAGAAGATCAAAAACACAGATCAATTATTTGACAGCTTCAAATAATTTATTAAACAATTCAAGATGGTTCACTTTGAACAATGTAGATAACACCTCAAATCATACATTCTGACACAACCAATGGTGTACTGTATTCACCTCCATTGTTCACACAACTAAGACTTAATTTCAAAGTATGCCTAGAAAAAAAAAATCAATTTTCAATTAACAAAAATCGCAATTACTCATCACACCAACGAATACTGGTATAAAAACAAAAGGTCCCAAAACCTCAAACACAATAAAAATCCAAAAATCTTATTCCATCACAAGAAGCCACCACAAAATTGACAACAGGAGAAAAGGGAGAGCCTACATAAAGCATAAAGATTAGTACATTACCTCAGGAGAAAATTTCTCAAAAGTGATAGTCTCAGTAATAAAACCCTCTCCTTCCACAATCACAGTCCCACACCTAAAGGTCCCAGTCTCAATGACCCTCGAAGCCTGCAGTACAAAAACGCAACATCAAAGACCTCAAAAACACGTGTCAAAAACCCAGATGAGCAAGTTAGAAAACACAGAAAATCAGTGCACCTGGTGACGATCAATTTTGGTAGAAGTGTTGTTCCAAGTCAAGCTAGTAACTTCTGGTCTCAAACCCGCAAGGGTTATGAGAGTCTTGGTCTTGGCACGCACACGGGTTGCCAGTAAACCCCAGGTGGCACACGAACCACAGTTCTGCACGTGTTGCGGGGTGCCCATCTATTGCTTCCTGCACCGTCATAAAGTCTGACAACCGTCTTCTGCCACCGTCAACGCCATTGATTAATCCAATAAAATGTGAAATGACAATGAGATCGAATTGAAAAAATCATGGGATTTGTTTGTTTGCTTTACTGGGTTTTTTTTAGTATTGTTTGTTTGTTAACTATGGAATGTTCGTTGCTTTTGTCTTGTCTGTTTATAATTTAGATTAATTGTGATTATTATAAAACGCTTAATGCTGTTTAATTGGAAGTAAATAATGATTAAAATAGCTAAATAATTTATTATTGCTGGAAAATTAAACAAGAGTTAATTAATTGCGTTCTCCCAAAAACAAGAGTTAATTATAGCATCCACGGCCTTCCTCTCTGTCCTTCTAACATTTGAAAACGTGGTTAAAACTATTTTTTAAAATAAAATTATATTTTTATATTTAAAATTATATTTTTATATTATTTTAATATATTGATATAAAAATAATTAAAAAATATTATTTTAATATATTTTAAAATAAAAAATATATTAAAAAATAACTGTTACTAAACTCTTAATCTTTTTTTTTTACTTTACTAGAATTCAATACCTTTAAGAATTGAATCAACAAAAAAATCCTACAAATTCATACGCAGTATTCTGTGAAGAAAAAAATATCTTCTTTTAATGCGATATTTCCATTTTATCTATTTCTCAAAACAAATAAATCTGACAAAATAAATTGAAAAAACAACGAAAATGATGAAAAAAATAAGTTATAAATGGATTTAAAAACATAAAGATTAAATATATAATTTTTTTTAAGATAATAAGGATTAGTTTGCTGAACTAGAAAAAAAATAATAATTAATTAGTTAAGCAAATGCACATACGAGTTCTTGTGTGTCAATATTTTTTGTCGTAAATGAAAGGTAAATAGTTTGTAATTGTAATTGTTTTTTAAAATATTTTTTATTTAAAAATATATTAAAATAATATTTTTTTATTTTTTAAAAATTATTTTTGATAATAACAAATTAAAATGATCTAAAAATACTAAAAAAATATTAATTTAAAATAAAAAAATAAAATAAAAATTTAATTTTTTAAAATTATTTTTAAAATATAAAAACAAATCGAGAAAAAGCATCCTCTTCGTCATTGAGTGATCTTAAGGATTCATTCTTCTCATCGGCCTAGTGTATTAAAAGAAATTTAATGAAAAATAAAATAAAACTGAGATTTGGAAAGTTAAAAAAGGAGCATGCCTTATTAACCACTAGGCTACTGTTTTCATATTTGTACTGGATTAGCCAGTTTGACTGGTAAATTAGTGAATTAAATCTTGGATTAATTTGGTTTAAGGGTCTCATAACCCGTTTCCAAACCCCCTCCCTCGTTTTCAAATATATTTTCAAAGAATACCTAAATTTCCAAAATAAAAAAATATTTTCAATATATTTTCAGCCATTTTGCTTATCATTTACGTGATAACACTTTTTTAAAAGTTCAAAATTCAAAAGAAAAAAAAATCAAAGACAAAGAAGAACATGAGTTTAGTGAGATAAGGATATTATTAGATAGGATAGAATATTCCTAGGATAAAGAATAAAAAATAAAAATATTCCCAAATGAAGTAATATAAATAGAAGATACTTTAAAAAGATTAAAAAAAAGGTCATAAAGAAACCCTAGGATGAAAATAATTTAGAGAGAATATGTGCCAAAAGAAATGGCCAAGCAAAACTCCAGGAGAAAAAAAGTGTAGAGAAAACAAAAAAGAGATAGAGAGGAGAAAAAACTAGGCTACCCTTCTTCAACCTCTAACCATAATTCCAAAAAAAAAAAACCAAACCATCTTCAACTAAAGCTCCAATCACTCAAAACCCCAACTCTAATCCTCCATTTTCTAGTCAACATCACATTCAAAATCAACCCAAAAATAACCCAAATTCGAATTAAAAAACCAAATGAAAAATCATCCTAAAACAATAATGTTTTTCTCTCAAAGTCTAGCTCTCCCTTACTGGAGCCATTATGATGGCAACCTAGCTTCCCCCCATCACAACACCTTTTTCAGTCACCACCACACCGAGCAATCACCTTATAAAATCAATCGAGAGTGAAGAGAGAAAAAGAAAACAGAAAGAGAGAAAGAAACAAAAAAGACTAAAAATTTAGGGCTTCGATCTCCCACCACAAGTAGTGATGGGCGACACCATTGATATCAAAAAAATAAGAAGAGGCACATCTAATGGACTAGTCCAAATGCCTCCATCCCTTACTGGCATGTGCAACAATGCACGAACAACAACTACCTTCACAGCTCGTGACAAACATATGCCACCACTGTCACCAGACGTTATATCAGCTCTCAAGCCACCTTAGTTACTCTAAAAAGTCGATTGCAAACCCTAATGCATTGATTTATCTATTATGAATGATTTGTGTTGTGCTTTTGGTCATGTTGACTTATTTATGTTAAATAACATATGTTGCATTGATTTATTTGTGTTGAATGATTTAAGATACATTATCAATCTTACATGGGGATGTTTTTATTTTTTATAGGCGGAAGTTTCAATTTTTTTATGTGAGGATTTTTTTATATGTACGAGATCATTGATTTATGATTGGATGCGTAAATTCTATGGGAAAATATGCTAGTTTTTTGTGGAAAGGAATTTGTGCTTAAATAGTAATTTTCAACTAATCTTCATAATCAAATAAATGGTAGGATTATTTTCATATTAAAAAAGTGGGTCCTAAGCCCTATTTTTTTACATTCCTTGAAGTCCAACACTATTTTAAAATTCTAAAACGATGAAATCTCTTATTTTATGGATTAACATAAAAAGATTTTCAAGTCCAAAATTGATAAAATATCATATTTTAGGGATTAACATCACGATTCTACATTCAAAATCCTAAATTGATGAAATCTCCTACTTTTAGTTAAAAAGTCAAAACTGATAAAATCTCTTAGTTTTAGGGATTAACGTCAAATTTCTCAATATGTTTCCGATGTCTTTTTAAAAAATATAATTCTAGAAAATGGTTTAAAAGCTTAATAGCTAGCATGTATAGAATAAATTTATGAGAAAACACGGAGCAAATGTAACTTTTTGTTTGAAAAGATGCAATAAGAGTGACGTCAATCTTCTCTTAGGCAAAAGTAACACAATACTTGAATCTTCGAGACCAATGCTTATTTTAGAATTTATATTTTTCTTTAATTACTATGTGGCAACTCTATTAGGGATAATTGTCATACCCTTGCGAGAGTGCGACGTTGCAACAACCCTTCCCGAACAAGTTAAGAGTCTTTGTTTGGATAAGGAGTCGTCACTTAGTATTATGATTACCAGAAATCCTAATTGGTCTTTAGAGATTCTAAGAAAGGGACTGGTTATGTAAAAGAAAAATATTAACACCTCTAGTACACCTTACTTGAGATAAGCAGTATTGTTTTTCTTTGTTTGTGATTGCTATGGTCTGATGGTATTTTTATTTCTATTAATGTATCTATGATGAGATTGCTATGTTGAATAAACTCTGGTTTCTTAGGTCAAGAACTTCGTCTAAAAAATGTTTAAAGAAAATATGTATATTCACAACTTATGCACGATAGATGAATCATAGCTAGAAATCCAAAGAAATTCAGTGATTTTTATTCTCTCTTTACTCTTTGGTATTTAGGATATCCATGACTCTTGTATCATAATACACATGTATCATTGAGACTTCTTTCGAGACAAACTTGGTGTTATTGGCTACTACATCATTTTCAAATAATATTTCAAATAAAATCTCTTGAGGTTTCTATCCTTATATTAAAAGTGAATGAATTATAATACTCTCAATAATATTTTAGATATTAACCCTCATACAGGGTTTTTTTATCCTTATATTAAAAGTAAATAATAATAAATTATTATCTCTAATAATATTTTGGATATTAACCATTTTGTAGGTTTTTTATCCTTATAGTAAAAGTAAATAATATATTTTCTTGCCAAAAATAAGTTTTTAATATTTTTGAAATGTAGGCCAAAATCCTTTAGAATTCCTATTACACCTGGACATCACGGCAAATTTTAAAAAAATTGTTTAAAAAGTGCAAAAAGAATAAATATCTAACATCTTGTTCTTAGAGGGAAAAAAATCTAGTTTAAGGAGTCGTCATCTAGTATTATGGTCACTAGGAACCCTAACTGGTCAACAAAGATTCTATAATATGAGAAGATATTATCACCTCTTAAGCGTCCTACCTGAGGCAGTCTGCATTGTTGTTCTTGTCTTAAATTGCTAAATGTTTGTTTTTGTTTAAGTCTTATGGTCTTCCTATAATATTTCTGACTTTGGCATCGATGAATATTCACCTATGAATATTTTCAACTCTAGCGTTGGTAAATATTGTGTAGCTCAAAAGGTACAGCATTCTTGACTTTGGTGTAATTAAATAAATCCGCAAGACTTAGATTAAAAGAAAAGGAAACAATTTTTTTTAGGGAAGAAAAAAACATGTATTGCATATTAGATTTGTATTTTACAATAAAAGTCCACAAATCGAATATACAACAAAGCCAACAAAACAACATGAGAAAAAAAGTGCGAGAGACCCATAAATAAATCAAAGAAGACCCCCGAAATTTTCTGGAATTTTCTGCTATCCAAAAAGGACTCGTTTAACCAGATGTCAAAATAAAAGAGTGTGAAATAAAAAGGGTAAGACATAAAAACACACCCTTAGCCCAAAACAAATTGGGCCAGCTCGGCCTGAGGCCTAGGCCTATCCCGGCCTCAACTATTCTTTTTTTGTTTTTTTTTTTGTTAGATCTAACTAGCTCAGCTAGCTCACTGTCTCAAGCCAAGTTAGCCACTGTTGCAGGCTTGCGTGAATTATTCACGCATGCTTGCAATAGTGACGAGCAGTGACGGAGTCACAGTAGGTCAAAAGAGGGCAATTGCCCTCTTAATTTTTTTATTAAAATATTAATATATTAGTGCTTGTGAATTATTGCTATAGTAAGGAAAGTTTTTATTTTTTATTATTGTTGACTAACTTGACTCATATGTTAATATATATATATATATATATATATATATATATATATATAATTACACTCCCAATTTTTCCCCTTTTCCTTTTTGTTTCTTTATCTTCCCCTGTCTAACAAAACAAAGTGGGTTTTTTGTTCAGCTACTGTTCCTGCCTCTCCTATATACAAATTTTTCATCAATTAATCTTTTTTGAGTTTTACTTTATGCTTTAGGTAAATTTTCTTCATCTTTTCTATTTATTTCATTGTCTAATTTTAGTTTTATTCTTTTATAATTAGTTATTAAAAATATTAGGGTTTATGATAATTTAGGGGTTTTGTTATGAATATGTTCAAATATGTTCAAAATAAATGTTTAAATCTACTAATCTAATCAATTAAGTGTTTTTTTTTCTTATTATAAAGAAATAAATTAATATTCATGCAAAACCACTATTCTTGACATCTCTTGCATTGATAAAGCAGTTTATTGAAATTCAATATTTTCACATGATTTGTTTGTAAATAAAATATCAAGTAAAAAACATGTTTTTCAAGCATTGCTCCTCTTGCACATACACTAGGCATTGTTCCTTAATTAAATGTCTAGAAATATTTAAATATAATTTAATCAACATACTTATTATATGCATATAGATATGAATTGAAATAGGTTTATTTTGATTAATTGACTTGTATTTTGCTATTAATTTCATATGGAAGATTTAGAATTATTGTGTAACTCAACTGATTTTTGTTTAACAGTGAATTATTATGTAGTTGTGTTAATTATTATGTAGACACTAATGATGATCAGATTTATATTAAATTAACATGTCACTAGACAAGTATTTCAAGCGTAAATCCCTTGAGGATGAAGAGTCAGTCAAAGCTTCAAATCATGTAACTCAATCAAGTTCAAAGAAAAGTCATATTGAAATCAACCCCGACACTCTCCTTGCTGACCTTGGCTTAAAAAGACCAATTTATGAGTACCATATAAATGATAGGGATGCAATCCGAAGAGCTTATCTACAAAAAGGTCATTGTTAACCTTCACACTATGATTTTCCTCAAAAATAATTTGGAAATATATCAACACTACGACGCTTTAATCCGACTTGGTTTGGTGCATACCCAACATGGTTAGAGTACAACATAGCCAAAGATGTTGTCTTTTGCTTGTATTGTTACCTCTTCAAGTTAAAAGTGGGTGATGGGTTTTCAAATTGAAAAAAAAAAGGGAAAGATTTGATCTTCATATTGGAAAGTCTATAGTAGTCACAATGCATCTCGGATAAAATGTGAGAATTTAAAGAATGAAAAACAAAATATCATGACTTTGTTATCTGAACAGATAGTAAAGGGTCAAAGTGATTATCAAACTCGATTAAATGCTTCAATAGAGTGTGCTCGTTTTTTGTTGCACCAAGGACTTCCATTTCGTGGCCATGATAAATGTGAATGTTCAAGTAACTAAGAAATTATCTAGAGCTCTTACATTTCCTTTCAAAAATAATGAAGCTATTAAAAGAGTTACTTTCAGTGAAGCTCCTAAACATAACAAATTAATTTCTCCTGATATTCAAAAAGACATTACTCAAGCTACTGCAGAGAAGATTACAAATGTGATTATCAAAAATCTAGATGACTCATTATTTTCAATTTTAAATGATGAGTCACGTGACATATCAATCAAGGAACAAATGACAGTTATTGAAGGACTTGAAAATGAAGAAATTTCTAATGGACGAGGCCTGAATTAAGAAACTTCTCTTAGAAGGTATGGTGATACCCGTTGGGGCTCCCACTATGTTACAATTATTGGTCTACTTGCAATGTTTTCATCAGTTCTTAATGTGATTGAGATTATAAGGGAGGATGGGATGAACTCAGAATAGAAAACGAAAGTGGTCGTTTTAAGAGGTATTATGGAATCATTTAATTTTGTGTTCATGCTTCATTGTTTGAGAAGGATATTAGCAGTTACTAATGAGTTCTCACAAGCATTACAAAGAAAAGATCAAGACATAAAAAATGCTATGAGTTTATTAAAAACATCAAATGAACGATTCAAAATGATGAGAGAGAATGATTGGGAATCTTTACTGGAAGAAGTGTCATCTTTTTACATCAAACATGATATTGATATTCTAAACATGGATGATGAGCACAAGCTTCGTGGGCATTCAAGGCGAAAATCTCAAGAGATTACAAACTTACACCATTTCTGTTATGAATTGTTTAACAATATCATTGACATGCAACTTACTGAGTTGGATGATCGTTTTACCGAAACGAGTACATAGTTACTTCTTTGTGTGGCATGTTTAAGCCCAAATGTACTTTCAACAAAGAAAAGCTTATTCGCCTTGCTCTTTTTTATCCTAGTGAATTCTCTTTAGTGGACCTTATGGTACTTGGTGACCAACTTGATACGTATATTATTGATCTACGTGGTGATGATGAGTTCTCTGGTATTGAAGGTATTGCTAGTCTTGCAGAGAAAATGATAAAAACAAAGAAGAATTTAATATTTCCATTAAATATATGCTTATCAAATTGTTATTACTTCTACCAGTTGCAACTACTACAGTGGAAAGAATTTTTTTTGCTATGCATATTATCAAGAGTAGATTGTGGAACATGATGAGAGATAAATTGATGAATGGTAGTTTGGTTGTATGTATGGAGAAAGATATTTTCGATAAGATTGATAATGAAGTTATTATGAAGCGGTTTCAAAATATAAAAACTCAAAAAGAACCATTATAATTATAATATAAGTTTTATTCCTTTTAAAAGTGTTTTTAAATTAATTTTATTTGATATGAATTAATATATATATTTTAAATTGATTTTTAATACATGTTTATATAATATAGTATTTGTTAATAATTAATTAAATTTGCAAGCGGGAGAAGAAGAGTGACTTACCTGCTTCAGACGCTGTTGGAGACGTAGCGGATGGCGATGGCGTGCTGGCTGGCCGATGCTACTTTTTTCCTCTCCTTCTGTTTTCGTTTGTTTTCTCTTTGGTTCTCTGGGTTCTGTCTCTCCCTTTTCCTCTCTGGCTCTCTCTGTCTTTCGTTCTTTTTTCTCTGTTCTTTCGTCTCTCCTCTGTCCTTTTTTCTTTTTTGTGTTGCTCTTCGGCTCGCCTTTTATAGGGATCACCCTGGTTTTTGCCCTAGCCCACGTCTCTTTTCCTGATAAGCATGGCTGGGGAGTGTTGGCTTTTCACTGGGATTAGGACACCAACAGTCCTACCATGGTTGGACTGTTGGTGATGGGTTTTGATCCGGACTCCAAGGGCTTGTCGTGGGTTGAGGGAGACAGGATTGACATGGGTTTTCTGGTAGATCATTCGGTCTACATTTCACCTGGGCAGCATTTTCACTTTTTGTCTTTGCAGGTGGTTCTCCTCTGCTTCTGGAGGAAGAAGACGAAGAGACAGGAAATGTAAAACGGCGTCATTTTGGACTGAGGGTTATTCTTCAATTTTCCCCTGAAGTATCAGCGCCTATTCAATTTGGTCCCTGGAATTTAATTTCTTGCAATTTAGATCCAAATTGACCCTGAACTTTCATACTGTTTTCAATTAAGCCTTTTATTTCATTAATTAAACCAATTCAAAGCTCAATTAAGTCCCCAAACTTATCAATTCTTCAATTAGGATCCTGATTTCATTAATTCCATCTTGATTGGCCCTCAAAACTTCTTGTTTGTGTTATCTTGATCCAAACTTCTAGTTTTATAGATCATAGATAGGTTTATCATGATTTCTAAAATATTTTAAGTAAAAAATGGGTTGAGAAACAGGTTTTTAGGTAAAAAAACCTTAAGCCCTAATTTTTCAGTTATTACTTAGGTAAACATACAACATGTAGTCTAGCTTTTCTTAAAAAATAAATCTGGTAAATGGCATGTTATCCATTTCAAATACAAAAAAAAATAAAAAATAAGGGTCCAATCACACAAGCCCTGATAAAATGGGCTATGCGAGCTAGCTCAGCTTTCCAGGCTCGGTAACGCATAACCTTTACTTTTACCCTTTTTTTTTCAATTAATCATTTTTATATTGTTTTTCTCAAAATATATTTTTTATATGTAAATTAATACCCTTTCTTTCTTACATTTTCTTTAGAGAGCCTTTTTTGAAAGACTGATATTTGTTTTTGTTATGCATTTAAATTTTAAAGAGCTTTTCTGATTCATTTGTAATTTTTTTCTTATCTTTTGTATAGATGAAGTTTATATTTGAAAATAAAAAAATTTATTTTTAGCTAATATTTCTAATATGTGCAGTCTTGAATATTGCTTTTTCACTTTTATTTTATTCAATCAATTTAATATGTTTCTATTTCTATTATCGTTTGATTGAATAAAAAAATTATTTTAGTAAACAAATTCATTAAATACAATCGGATAAATGTCTCATCTTATGAGATTAAATATTTTTTTTCTATATTATTCTTTTAAATTATTTTTTAATTATTTTTTATTTTTTTTATTTATATGTAGATTAGTACCCATTCTCTCTTTCATTTTATTTAAAAAGCCTATTATAAATGACAAATATTTTTTTAAGTTATGCATTTAAATTTTAAAGTGTTTTTTGATTCATCTATAATTTTTTTTTATAGATGAACTTTATTTTTGATAAAAAAATATTTTTTCAGATAATATTTCTGATATGTGCAACCTTAAATAATGTTTTTTTCCCTTTTATTTTATTGAATCAATTTAATTTGTGTATTTGTTTCTATTATCATTTGATTGAATAAAAAAATTATTCTAATAAATAAATTTAGTAAATACAAATAGGTAAATGTCATTTCTTGCGAGATTGAATATTATTTTTCTACATTATTTTTTTCTAATTATTTCATTAAATTAATGCTTTTTATATTCTTGTTTATCAAATTTTTTCAATTTAAATGTAGATTAATACTTATTCTCTCTTTCATTTTGTTTAGAAAATCTTTTTTAATTGACAGATAATTGTCTTGTTGTGCTTTTAAATCTTGAAAAGTTTTCTTGATTAATTTATAGTTTTTTGTATTTTCTATATGAATAAACTTTATTTTTTTTTAAAAAAAGAAATCTCTTCAGATAATTAGGTATAAAAATAAAAGGCATGAATTTTTTCATTATGTATGATCTCACTATTCATTCTCTCACATGTTATTGTGGATGGACTATGCAAAATTTTTTATTTTTTCAATTTGGTCTTCAAACATTTTTTTTCCAATGATTTATTCCTAATCAAAAATCAATTGATTTTGATTTTTTATATAAGAAATGATTGAAAGAAAAGGGACCTAAATGAAAAGGGCGTTAGACATGGGTAGTGTGGCATAAGTTTTGAAAAAGATGCACTTTCGTCCTTAAACTTAAAAAATATCATAGATTATATAATTTCAGCACCTCAATATTTTTCAAATTCAATTTTGGTATAATTTTTTTTTTTTAGTCCTTGATTGAGAGAAAAGAGAGAAAAGTCATTGAATTCTAGCGATAGAAAGAGAAATATATCGTTGACACCGATTTAGTCTACTAAAAAAGACAATATTTGGGTTAAATTTTTCCTTTTGACAAAAACATTTAAGTTTTAATTTTTCAGCCACCACAATTATTGAAATATAAATAAAATCAAACGATGTGTTGTTTGGTTTTTTTGTGTAGCATAAAAAATAAGGATTCAATCACGTAGATCCTAAGGAAATGGGCTAGGTGGGCTGGACTGACTTGCCAGTCCCAGCAGCGCCTGACCATTTTCTTTTTAAAAAAAATTATTTATATTTAGATTAATATTCATTTTCTCTTTCATTTTGTTTAGAAAGCCTCTTTTAAATGATGTTTATTTTTTTGATCATGTGTTTAATTTTTGAAAATGTTTATAATTCATTTATAATTTTTTTTATTATCTTTTGTATAAATGAACTATATTGTTTTAAAATAATTTATTTTGTGATAATATTTTTAATATATGTAGCATTGTATAATATATATTTTTTTAATTTTATTCAATCAATTTATTTATTTTTATTAACGTTTAATTAAATAAAAAAATTATAATAAACAAAACTTAACAAACATAACCGGATAATTATTTCTTTTTTACGAGATTAAATATCTCGATTAAAATATATCTTTTAATTTTTTTAATTTTATTTTCAGGTATCATTAATAAATTTTTATTTATTTATTAACGTATTTCATTTTTCGTTTATTTAATATGTGTGTTTGAGATTTCCGTCCAATTTTTTTGAATTACATAAGTTAATTTAAAAAACTTGGATATACAATTTGTTTTTTTTATAAAAAATTAAAATATTTGAGCGCCGGTAAGTAATTGTGGGCCCACACCACACTCAAATACCACTTGGCAAGCATTCCCACAGTACCGACATCGTTTGGTGACTAAATTAAAACAAATATCAACGATATTTTTACACCCTCGTCTTTCTCACGTTCCCCGCTTCTCACTCTTTCAGACAACAGTCACAAAACCAGTGAAGAAAAAAAAAATGTCGTACTACTCACGAGGACAGGATGACCAAGTCGACGATTACGATGAGTACGATCCCACCCCATACGGTGGCGGTTACGACATTGCTTTAACTTATGGTCGGCCAATCCCACCGTCCGATAATACCTGCCATCCAATCAGCTCTTCCTCACCGTCCGACGAGATCGACTACGATCGTCCCAATTACTCCTCACATTCTGAGCCGTCTCCTTACGCTGATGAAGCTCTTGAAACAGAGTACAGCAGCTACTCCCGTCCCAAGCCTCGACCTGGATCCAGTTATGGGGGGGCTCAACCGGCTTATGGATTGCAGCCCGGATCGGAGTATGGGTCTGCTGGGTATGAGAAACCGGCTAGTGAGGAGTATGGCTCTAGCTATGAGTCTGCTGGGTATGGCAAGCCTCATAGTGAGGAATATGGGTCTGGTGGCTATGAGAAACCTAGCGAGTATGGATCCGGGTATGGGAGGAGACCCGAGTACGAAGATGGATCTGGCTATGAGAAGCCGAGCAAGCATGGGTCTGGTTATGGGCGTAAACAAGAATCGGATTACGGGTCTGGCTATGAGAGACCTCAGAGTGAGGAATATGGATCTGGGTATAGCAGGAGACCCGAAGCTGAATATGGTTCTGGATATGAGAAGCCAAGTGAGTACAGTTCGGGTTATGGGAGGAATCCCGAATCTGAATACGGGTCTGGGTACGAGAAGTCCAGCGAACATGAAGAGAGGACTGAGACGGGGTACGGATCCGGGCATGGGAGGAGGCCAGGGTCCGAATATGAAGAAGATGGGTCGGAACATGTGTCTGGGTATGGCAGGAAGCAGAGTTACGAGGAAGAGGGAGAAGGGTATGGAGGAAGGAGCCAACATGAGAAGCCAAGTAGTGGAGATGATTCACCTAAGAGGGTTAGCTATGAAGAAGCCAACATAAGGAGGCCAGGGTCCGAATATGAAGATGGGTCGGAGCATGTGTCTGGGTATGGCAGGAAGCAGAGTTACGAGGAAGAGGGAGAAGGGTATGGAGGAAGGAGCCAACATGAGAAGCCAAGTAGTGGAGATGATTCACCTAAGAGGGTTAGCTATGAAGGAGCCAACATGAGGAGGCCAGGGTCCGAATATGAAGAAGGTGGGTCGGAGCATGTGTCTGGGTATGGTAGGAAGCAGAGTTACGAGGAAGAGGGAGAACGGTATGGAGGAAGGAGCCAACATGAGAAGCCAAGTTATGGAGATGATTCACCTAAGAGGGTTAGCCATGAAGGAGGAGATTATGAGAGGCCTTCTTATGGGAGTCGCCGCAGTGATGACGACGACGAGGATCGTAATAAGTATCGTGATGGTGATGAAGAGGGCTATGGACGCCGGAAATATGTAAGCTTTTTTTCCTCAAAATTTCGGACTTCCTTACTTTTTATGCTGATCCAAATGATGTTTAAAATGCCTCATTTAGGACATGTTTCATGCATTTGCATTTTGAGAGTACAGACATGATGCTTTCTGTGTCTGAAGCAACCCACTTATAATTGCAAGATCACTTGGTATGGATTTGATTTGGTTCTGAAAAAAATTACGAGAAAGAAATGAATAGGAAGACCAATGCACTTGACTTGTGTCCCATAGGTAGGTATGATTATTCCCTTAAGTAGGCATTTTTGCATTAGTTCATTGGATTATTTTTAATGAAATCAAGGTAAAGATAAGAAGAAGATCGGCCTTCAAATGGGGGGCCTGATGTGAAAATCACTTGATTACCAATTAAAGTAATATAATAAATGGACGTGGTTTCTTGTGGACTCTGGAATCCTATATTTTCTTAGTTATTCGTCAGGAAAACTTAGGAGGTGCTTAGTAGTGTATGCACATCCTACAAATGCACCAAGGAGATTCTCTTCTGTTTTTGTTTGTTACAGCTCGACTAGATGTTCTAGTTATAAGTAGGTGCAGTTGAACTTTATTTTGTTTATAATTCATCAGAAAAATTAAGGAGGTGCTCAGTCATGGACATCCTCTGGCTCAATTGAGAAGATTTATGAACTATGGGTATTTTCCTTTTTATTTGTTTGTTTGTTACTGCTAAACTATACTTTCCAGAAATCTGTAGGTATGGTAGAAGTTTTCCATTTTTTGCTCCAATCATCTTTTTACCGAGCTCAAACTTCTCTGCTCAGTTCTATGGTGGATGAATATCTGTGGTCCAAGCTCCTCTTTTCTAGCAATCCTATCTAAGCAGATAAAATTGAGAAATTATTGTCCTGTTAGGTTGTTACCCACTCGTCGTATTTGTATGTTTGTAATTCTCTGCGGATGAGAATATGTAAAGAATTTCAGCCGGACATTTAGTCATTTTAGAAACAAGTCAGCATATTCTTTGTGTTTTCAATAGTATTATAGCTCCAAAACCAATAGGTTCAAGTCTTAGACCTAGTTTGGAATTGATGATCCAGATTGGCGTAGCTGGAATTGCTAGAGAACATGTAGATGTTTACAGAATCACCTGTTTAAACAAGAAGCAGCAGCAGCACTGAACATAGCCGCAACTTTGATAGCTTACATGATTACATAATTGTTTATTGCATTGATGATCTTGCTTTTAAGTTTCAGCAGTGAAATTACTATATGCTTGTCTTCATTGGGGGTCTTAGGGGAAATGAATAATAATAAAATTTCATTTCTAGCTTACCTTGAGAAAAATACACTATTTGAGTGCCCATCTCTCTGCAAAATACAGCTTCTATCAACAAAATCATGCATAGAAAATTACCATTCTTTTCTTGCGCTTGAAATCTGCCATTATCTAAATCATACATGCAATTGGCAGGGAGATGACAATTCTGATGATGACGGGCGCCGCAAGAGCTATGATGATGAGTGATCAATGGACTGTAAAATGGGATTCATGGCACTATTAGCTGCTACTAAATAAAGGGGTGATACCATGTTTCCTTCTGAGGGCACTTTTGTTGAGTGTTATGCCACTCTGTATGTGTGCAATCTGTTTTACTTCTGAAAAGAATCCCAAACTTATGGGTTTGGTGTGTTCTTCACACTAGCTTATGATAACAAAAATTATGTGGTGTCATTTTAATCTCTCTCTATATTGTGCGCAGAAAAAGATCACTAGTACTAATCTGATTGATTTCGAGTCATGATGATCGGGTTGTATAGCTCGTAATAAGGGCAACCTTGTCAGTTTAACCGATGCATGTTTCTCATGAAATAATTATAAGGAACACTAGAAGTTCCGGGGAAAATACTGTTTTTCACGCCAAGTTTCACTATGGACTTCAGAGCAATTTTCTTTTTACTTCGATCATTCAAGTTTTTTTCTCAGCAGTTAAGCTTTCTTTATGGCCAAATAGCTTTGATTTGTTAAACAAGAGCAAAATTGAACAAAGGGAAAAATTATAAGGAGGACCAAAATGCAAAAGATAGGGAAAATAGATGGTCACTTCAAAGTTTACAAAAAAGTCTAGTTTGGTCCTTATATTTTTCAATTTCTTTTTTTTTGGTTCTTTTGATTTTTGAAATTCCAATTTTGGTCAAAAATTTTATTTTCTTTATTTCTAGTATTTTTATTTGAGAGAGAAGAGAGAAAATCATAAGATTTTGGTCAAAATAAGTTTTTAGATAAAAAAAATTACATTTTAAAATTTACAATCTCCACCTTTGTCTAATTTGTAACAAAATATAATAATAATGAATTATTAGTAGTTTAGAAAGTTTAATTATAAATAAATACTAAATTAAAATACATTTGTAATTACTATTGAAATAATGTTATAAAAATAATTAGTAATATTGATGCGACAATATTCTAATAGTTTCTGTTTCATGTTATATCCTAACAATTCCTAATATATTAAAAAATTATTATGCATTAGATATTGATATGCAACTACACACATCAAATTTAAAGTTCAACATAGAGATTCCAATGCTAAAACGATATCCTAGTTATTACAAATCATGATATTTAATAACTAATTAAAAGTTAGAAAAATTTCAGAAAAGCAATTTTTTTTTTTTCTAATGGCCTGCTAATTGCTTGCTTCCTCCTTCTCCTTCTCCTCCAACTTTACATTCTTTGTGTGCATTCTTGTCTCCTTTTTCATTTGACACCAATCCTAGATCTTATCTTCACCAATAACACATTGATGTACTTGTTCAACATCTTAACAGACCACTTTAATCCTTTAGGATCAACAAACAAATCACTCATCTGATTCTTTAAAGGGGCTCCTATCCCTTGATAAGAAAAGTCAAGATGTGTGATTTTAAGTAGTTTATATAACTTTTTAATGACAACAGGAGTTAACTCAAGTGTTTGACCTCTAATAGTGGAAGTAATGGAATGATCATCAAGATTGAAAGGCTTATAATTGACGTAAAACTTCCTAATTACTTCAACATATAGAGCATGTGCTCATTCAATTAGTTTATCCCATTTTCTTTTCTTAAAGATGTCTTTTATGAATATAAATGTGGGGTCAGAAAGATTATTTATCAAAACTTCTCTTTCACCTAGTATATTCTTCTTGGAGTAGTTGTTTCTATAAGCTATCTTTGCATTAAGGAAAGTGGAGTGATCGGTTTTTTCAGACTTTGCTATAAATTTAAAGGTACCAACAATCACTTTGCCCTTTTTTTTTTTTTCCTTTTGTCATTTGAATCTTAGAGGATTAGACTGGATTCTTTTTAGGGATGAAGTCTCCTGTTCTTCCTTATTGGAAGAGCTTGAAATAGAGATTCCAGGTTTTTTCCTGGCTTTTACTTTATAATGTCCCTTTAACAAGAAAACTCATTAGATATTTTTAGAAACAATAAATCAAAACAAATATGCACTATAAATATAGTAAACAACTGTGATGACACCTTTTTTTTTTTTTACTAAACTTTCAACAAAAATGACAAGTTAATCTTCAATTCCATTAAAAAAATACAAACCTTAATTTCAATTACGTTGATTAATTCACTTACTCCTAGTATTCAACATGCATACTTAAAGGTTTCATCATAAACTTCTTCACCCCCACAATACCTCTAATGCTACATTCCTTTCAGCTTTACCTTTTAAAAAGGTTTTTATGTTGATTTTTAATCAATAACAACTTGGCAAGAATCTTTAGTGGCAATAAAAAATAGTTTTACCACCACTCACTAAGGTAAATACCTTATTATTATACATACAATATGAACAAACTAATTTTTCATATATGCTTCAACCCAAAACCATGGTTGAAACTATCTTATATATAGAAAAATCATTTATAATCCACATAAAACCGTTTTTATTTAAAATTTTGTTATCTTGAGACATTATATGTCAAAGCCCTAACTAGCTATAATTGACTTAACTCATGAATCAATGGTTGAAGACAAATATCTATATTCCTATTTGAATTGTAAGGACTAGGTATGACCATAGATAAAAATATAAATTCTGACTTCATATACATCCTTAGAAGCAAATTATAATTTGTTAGAATGACTAACCAATAAGAATAGAGTGCAATAAATGGATCCAAATGGATTAAATTTATTTACACACAAGCCAAGATGTATGTTTTGCGATTCTATTAAAAACCAATGATGCATAATATTAAACTACTTCAAAGTTTCATCATAGAAATGATGCATCATGACTCTATCCACCTCGCTATATGAAAGATGTCATGTCATCAACAAAGCAAAACAAAATAGTTAAATTAGTCGAGTTGCGCGCAAGTTTGCCCGAACACCCACGTTAAACTAAAAAAAAATAGTTATTAGCTCATGAATATTATCTATAATTTAGTTAGCTTATCGGCAAATCTTGTTGGTATTAATGTGCTAGGCAATAATTACTAAAGTTAGTTTAATGTTTGTAAAGTTAATTATCCTGTGATATGTGTTGTAGTGCCAAGGGTTAGGCATGCATTGTGATGTTTTATCTAGTATACAAGCTAGAGAGGATGTTGAATCAAAAAGAGGAGAGACAGGTGTGCTGAAAAAACAATTCACACATGAATGAGAGAAGTAGTGATTCCTTGCGAGCGTGTGTGTGATTTTTCTTCCTAAAATTGCAGAACTGATTTGCTACGATAAAGTGAGGCTTGTGAATATTTTTTTAGCTGCACTATTTAACCCAATTACAGCCTAACAAATCTATTAGGCATGACAATTAAGAGAATCCTGCAACTACTAACTCTTCTCTTCGTCAAAGTACAGTTTAGTCTAGAAAGTTCCTGTATTTCTTCTTTCATTAAAGTAATCAAACACATTTTCTGCTTCTATCGTGTCTACAAATTCTGTTTGTGACAGTCATCATGTGCAGCTGAGGTCTGAAGCAATCGGGAGGCAGAGAAAGGAGGAAGATCCGCTTCAACCAGCAAAGGACTTCTAGAACTCCAGTACTTTAGCTTTCTGAGACCTGAATTTCATTATTGTTTGCCTAAGGAAAAGAACCACACATCATTAAAATCACTCTCAACATGCAGAAAGATCACCATCTTACAACCCTGCTCTCCTCCAATGCAGTTTTCTCCAGCACAAGACAGCATTAGACGCGCAATGGGTAGAACAATACTACTAGCATTTCACCTGAGGCTCTGGATCAATGGAGATGCGATGGTGGTGAAAAATGCAATGGCGGCAAGGGATATTGCAATTTTCTCCAATACTTTGGATACTTCAGGAAACCTATTGCTAATTAACTGCGAAACTAGAAGAGAACAAAAGGTAAGTAGTATGGCTAAAGAAAGCAAGAAAAAGGAAACAGGGACTTTGGAATGTTGAGGTTTTTCGTATTGGAGAGCTATCTGAATTGCTGCTTCGAAACAGAATGCCATGATTATGTTAGGCCACTCTAGAGTGAACTGTTTAACAACGATCATATTGATTTGTTGCGGATTGATGGCAGGGGAAGGTGTCAGTTGTGGTGGAGGTGGTGATTGTAGCTCTATTTCCATAGTAGAATGAGGTTGAGAAGCCTGTGATTGTTCTGTTTGCAGCAATATCTCTGTGTTGATGGCTGTGAAATGTGAGGATTGTGTTTCTTGGTTTTGAGATAATTCTTGATTAGAAATGGTAGCAGAGGGTTGTGCCAGCGATTCTGTTAACTGGGGTTCAAGGTTAATGGCAAGAGAAGGAGTTGGTGTGTGTGACGGTTGTAGTGCTTGAAGTGGTGGTTGCATCATTTCTGGGCTATGTTATGAAAATGCTTAGGTTGGTTTTCTGGGTTTTGAGATCTTTGGGTAATGGTAAGAGGGGCTTGTGGATATGGCCGCGTTCCCTGTGATTTCGACTCCAGATCGAAGGCAGGAGAACGAGAAAGCTTTTTTTTCCTTAGGGTGTTTGATGGATGTGAGGGTAGTATGTGTCATACTCTGCCCCAGACCATGATCGAGAAAGCTGTAACTGAAAGAAAAAATCGCTTGATGCTTTGAGTAATGTCCATGATCGTATGAATGAGTTGAGTTAAAGCTTGAAAGCAAATAATATATAGGGATATGGTTGGGTACCACAACTTGGTCTGCCTAATTATTTTATTTCGTTTCTTATGTAAAAAACAAACTATGATCTAGAGTGCTGTCTCACATATCCTCGGATCTTACTGCAAGAACCACCTCGGTGCTTTTATTTTGATGGGGCCATCAACAATTGTGGCTGCACCTGTTAACAAAAGTTGGAAAATTGAGCTTTTCCTACTGCTTAAGATAACGTGGAAGTATTGGAGCCTTTGACCAAGGCAAACAACCAGTGAAAGATATAAAGCACCAATTATTTTCACTCTCCCGTAGCATCATCATGTATAAATTAATTATTATTACTATTATACAAATATTATAAAAATGGTATAATTGATTTTTTTTTAGTAAAATTTTTGGGTTTTATAGAAAATTCAATTTCTTGTATTTTTTTTCCATTATATATATATATATATATATCTCACTTTTCACTTGGCTTATGTATACAAAACGCAAGTTGAAATTGTAGCGGTATCAATGACACTACATAATTATATTAGAAGAAGATCGCATGGTGATGTAGGATTTACAAAATTTAATCGTAATTTTAATTTTGTTCCTAATGATATTTTACCTGATGTTGTTGCACGTTTAGGAAGCCATGGTACCTCGAGGTCTAGTCGGATGGATTTCGTACGTGATGGAATTACAGATAATTTAATGGAACAATAAAACATATTTTATATCAAGTATTGTTTATTTTCATGATGTGTAGTAGTTAAATCTACAATATTTTAATTAAAAACCATTAATATTAATATATATATTTTTTAGTCATTTTGTAACCTCAATTTGAAAAGCATTTTTAACTAAACACATTAAACTATTTTTTTTTTAATTTTAATTTCAACCACAGTTTTAATCAAATATAAATTTATCAAACCAACCTCAATTAAAAGTATTTTTTATAAAATAATTTTTTTCAAACCACAACCATAAAAGCTATCACAATACCAAATACACCCGTAACTTTACTAAGTTTTGACCCGTGTGAAAGTTCGAATAAACAGAGTGGAATCAATATTTTGATGTGGCAAACGTAAAAGGTCTTGACAGTGGAAGAGAGAAACAAATTAAGAAGCAGATTTGCCTAAAGTATTCGGTTATTGTCGTCATTGGTGGTAATGAAATAATCTCATCCATTCTATCCGAGTAGCCAACAAGGGACTAGTTCGGTTCTTTTTGCTATGACTACATGGCAAAGGCAAGAAGAGGACTTGTTCTTCAAGTGCGCGCGTGCGTGCTATGGCACAAAGTATTTTGATTTTGAAAGTAATTTTAATTAAGAGATACACATAATTTTGTACTTCAAAATTATAGGTCCATGCCCTCATCAACCAAACCACGCTACTTGTTACATTAGCCATATTTTCACAGACTTTGTAATTGATCTGGTTTCTTCATAGCAAGAGATCTCAAAACAATACAAGCAGAAGCACTTCTCCTTCAAATTACTTCTAACTTGATTTTACTAGCTACTTGTTTTAATTGTTAAATGCTTTTGTTCTTAATAAGAGCTAACTAAACTAGCTTGCAACTTTGATCTTAATCACCATTCCTGCCCTCCAAGTTCCATAAAGCATACCTAAATTGACTGGGACATGCTAAAATCAACACTTGAGCTTTGTTTTTGACAAATCAACACTTGAGCACCTATGATCTTTATTTTTGACATGCTAAAATCAACACTTGAGCTTTGTTTTTGCCAAATCAACACTTGAGCACCTATGATCTTTATTTTTGACATGCTAAAATCAACACTTGAACATACTTCCCTTAATTAGAAATTAGAATGGATGGATTACAATTAAGATAATTAAATATTATGAAAGATTTGAAGTTCTGAACTCTCCTCTGAAGATTCTGTCAAAAGAACACACAAGTGTTCCCAATGCAAATAGGGGACGCGTTATTTGCACACTCATGTCGTGCTTGCTTGTGACCTTTGAGCACCTAGCTGGTAAAGGCAAAAGGAAATTGGCATTTGACCCCATAGCCTTGCATCCGACGTATTGAGAGGGTAAGTTTTTATACAAGTTGTGTTGAAAATCTTCAATCCGATGACCATCCATGAGGAGCTGCGCTCTATCAGCAGTTTCCACCATTAGGACCGCGGATGTCGAGGAGGCTTCCATGTACTTTCTTTTTTGTGGGACCCATGGGTGTTGTTGGAGGGGGGAGAAGAAGAAGGTGGCATGAAAACAAGGTAACCATACCCGATCGATGATCGGCAACGAGGAGGAATCAATGGTTTTTTCTCCTTCTTTTCTAGAGAAGGGATCTCTTAAATAAATCAAAATTTCTGCTCTTTGTTTGAAAAATCACCTCGGAGTCTTCTTTTGTCGGTCCCACCACACTAATGGATTTCAAATTTGTATTGAAAAATATATTATTTTAGAATAGTATAAAATATATTATGTTGATGATAGGTATGTGTTGTTTTGGGTTGGAGGGTGTTTAATGCATTTTATATTAAATAAATCTTGAAATTTAATTAAGACTAAAATTTAGAATTTGTGTATGAACTTAGGTCAAGATCTGTAATCCCTTAAAATCTCCTTTGATCATGTTTAAAGGGTGGTAGAAGGGAGGGCATATAAGGGGTTAAGTGGTAACCAAAATTAGGTTGGAGTAACAAAAATGTCAAGAGAGGAAAATTTACTTGTGCTTTTTATTTTTGTCCAAACTATGCATTTTTTTTAATACAAAAATCAATGAGTTCTACCATAAAAACACAATTTTTTTTTCTCGAAACTTGAAGGAAATTTTATGACCGGAAAGTTTTTACCCTAAAAATCTCGTCATAGTTTCATTTTGTGAGCAGTCAATACTATTGATTAAAAAAAATGAATTAGAGTCGGTCGTAAAATTATTTTATTATTTTTATTAAAAAATTGTGACCCAATTTTCAGATTCAAATTTGAATTTTTGATTGGGATTTGTGATCAAATTTGGATATATTTTGAATGAACCAGAGAGTGCAAACAAATGCATGCATATGATATTTCACGATTCACTCAAATACTTGGCACAACAATATACACATATGATCCCGTGTTCTAAATTAATTAATTGTATTCCTGGTAGAGAATTAATCAATGAAAAATAATTTTAAAAAAAACTAAAAAACTTAGTATTTACACATACTACTGTGGGTTGAATATATCGAGTTGGGCTAAAAGTTTTATGAATATTATAAATATTCACAAGTTAGGTATATTAATTATCTTATTCTTCAATAATTCTAAAAAAATATCGGGTTGCAACTCGTTAGAAGTTGGAACTATAGAAAATCCCTAAAATACATATATTAGAGACAACATAAAAGCTATTATAATTTTCACATAAAAACAAAATAAATCAAAAATCATAATCAAGTATTTTATCAAACAGTTAGGGTGCACTATGATATGAAAATAGACTAATAGAAAGAGACTATAAAGTGATTTTGAGTTTGTGATTTGACTAAAAAAATATTAGTTCAATATGGATTCTTAAAATTTTTATTTGTTTTCTAATGGTCTCTATGTTACCAAACAAAAAATATTAAAATTGTAAAATGCACTATCATTTCATCAGATCAAACTTAAAAAGAACCTTCAAGTTCATTACTTGCCAAATGCATCAATTATATGAGAAAGAGATAAAAAATTGATAAAAAATTAAGTATACGAAGTTTGAAGGATAGAATTGAAGGGAAAGAGATTAAGAGAATAAGAGAGGACTATGAATGTGAAGGCAAGAAAAGAAAAAATAAAAAGAATGAAGAAAACATATTATTTATACCAAGGACTAGGTTACTTAGATTGGGTTAAATGAGATGGGTTTAAGAATTCTAACCCACACCCGACCCGTGATATCAATTTATTAGGTGTTTTGATCCATTATTATTTGTAATATTTGTATTATTCAACTTTAACCGGTTGTGTCAGGTTAGATAATGCATATATCATAGACAATCTAATTTTTTTTTTTAACACTCCTAAATAAGATCATGAAGACCTTTTAAGAATATTGACAAGATATTTTTTAATTGTATTGGTAAGCATTCATTTTTTGCAATTAATCATTGTCAATTGTTGAGTTTAGTTTGGTTTATTTACCGTCGTTGGCTTTTTTTTAATAATATTATAACATTAACAAAATTTATTAAATTCAGTCGAGTCAATTACTTAAATTTTGAGTTTTTCTTGCCTTTTAAAAAATATTAGCATCACATAATCATCTTTTTTTTTTCTTTTTTCTTTCTTTTTTTTTTGTTTGTTAAGAAAGCCATTCTACTACATATCCGACTCTACCATGTTCGGTTCTTTTTGCTATGACCACATGGCAAAGGCAAGAAGAGGACTAGTTTTTCAAGTGTGCGTGTGCGTGCTTTGGCACAAAGTATTTTAATTCTGGAAGTATTTTTGATACAGGAATATTGAACATATGTGATGTAATTGGAAAAGTAAAATTAAGATTACCGTAAAATGAATTAATTTATAATTTTATTTAATATAATTGGATGTTTTTAAAGCGTTTTTTGGAATTGTAAAAACTGAGAATAACCATAAATAAAAATATAATTTCTAGCTTCATATACATCATTAGAGAGGTAAGTTGTAAATTGTTAAAATAACTGGTTAATAAGAATAGAGTACAATAAATAAATCTAAATGGATCAAATTTATTTATACACAAGTCAAGATATATGTTTTATTATTCCATTAAAAACTAAGGATGCATTATATTAAACAACTTAAAGCTTCATTATAAAAATGATGCATCATGACTCTAAAATTGCTTCATCATAGAGAGGATGTTGAAAAAACAATCACACATGAATGAGA